>JZKD02S1268036.1:1058111-1130140 GCA_000966675.3 Picea glauca
CCCCCCTGTCGAATGGTGCGCCCATCCCCCTCTTCCCTTCCCTTATTCCTCTCGACCGACTCACGCCTTTACTTCACAACCACACCCCCGTCCTCCGTCCTTCGTTCCTTCATTAATATTTTATCATCTCAGGATTTGTGGGCTTCTCGCCCTGCATACGCCACCCTCTACTGCATATGCAATCCCTGTTATCTCATTTTTTATTGATCTCTTAAATTTATTTCACAAGTCATTAAATGTGATCTTCAGTTTGATTATTACTTAATTAATCACACTTATTTTCTTTAATTAATTTTTCTTTATAATCTTTAATCATTTATTCAATTAGGGTCGTTACAAGAAGTAAATGACAAATATGACATTGGGAACTTAAGGGAAATTCTATACTTTGGAAATTATTTGAATGAGGTTTGTTGGCATTACTATCCTCCTGAACCTTGAACTACAATTATTACTGAACTTTAAACATTTAGTAAGAGTAGTTAATAGTTATTGAGGATTGTGTTGGTTAATGTCGAGGATTTCTTGTGGAATATAAAAGCATGAAATTTAGGTTGTTAAAGGCATAATAAAATATATATTGCAAGGTGGATTGTAACTATGTGGTTTTGAAATGCATAATAAAATATATATTCCATGTTTTTGTTGTTTCCATATTGTCTCTATATAAATTGTTGCTTGATGGTATGCGATCTTGATTATATTATTGGAAGGACAATCAATGTAGTGTATATGATTATATAGTCGATTTATAATCTTTTTGCAGCTTAGTCCATTCAAAATTGCTTTGGATGGAGGATAACTATTAATATATGTGAAGTAACAAGAATAAGATGTCATAGTTGAGGCTTGGAATAAGAGGACTTATATCATGATAAGAGATGATTATTGTATATTTAATTTTTGTATGATATGTTATTTTTATTCAAATCTTTTCTATTATGACATGCTTATATTTTCTATTTGTTGTGATAACATGTATGCTTTTTTTTCTTTAATACTTAGTGGAGATATGTGTGCTTTAGAAAAATCTGAATTATTGATTTGGTGTGAGCCAAAGGTGAAGTTATTATGATCTAATATAATTGATACATAGTAATATCTTTTTTTTTATTTAACCTATAGAATCCAAGTCCTTGGTGACTTCAAGAAAACTTGAGGTTAAGTTTTATTTCAAAGAAGGAAGTATGTAACACTCATTCTTTCCTAATTCTATTTCTATTTGGCATATAATAAGGAGATTAACCCTAGATTTTTTAATGTGTTCATGGGTTTTAATTATATAGATATGGTGGATATATATAGTTATGATGTGTGGAATGTTTTTATTTCTAATTATTGAGTAGGTAGTTGTGTAACATAATGATGATGTGATTACTTACTAAGATGGGGTAATGAATGATAGATTGGATCCTTGGATGAACTAATTTGATCATATGCTTATAGATGATCACTAGTGATATTAAGCAATTATAATTGAGATAGGTTGACAGAACCACAAGACTTCTAAGTGGAGTTGACAGAATAAATGGAAGGCTATGGAAGCTAAAATAAATGTTGTAGAAGAATAATGAAACCAATAGAATTCCATTAAATGTTATGTTTTATTACAATTTATACTTATGTGAATATCATATAATGTGATCTCATTTGATTTGAGTGGAGAGGTAACAGGTTATATAAAGGATGACAAAAATGCACATGACTTTCTGAGAGAACTATAGGGTGGTATTCTAACAGTAAGAACCATAGAGAATGAAGGGAATACAAAAATGATTGAAATTTGATTAGTCCCTACTTACAAATTATTTGACTAAACTTGGAGACACTGCAGAAGTCTACTTGCAAATCCATAGACTTGTTAAGGATAAAATGTCACTTCAATTTGATTCACTTATATTATATTTTTATATATTTGATATCCAATGGTGCATATTTGTGTAGGGGACAAGGTGAAGCTTTGCCTACAAATTGGTGTGGGCCATAACCATTGAAACCTTAATAGAGGCATGGAGTATCAATAGAGACATGGATTCTCAAGAGAAGCATGGAGTCTCAACAGAGATGTGGAGTCTCAATAGAGGTGTGGAGTCTCAATAGAGGCATGGAGTCTCAAAAGATACATGTAGTCTCAATAAAGGTATTTAGTCTCTCATTACAAAATATATGTAATGATTATGATCGGGGAGCACGCAATGAGGTGGGATGACCTTAATCTCCAACAAAATAAAATACTTCCAGGAATAGACCTAAGCTAAGGTAACCTAAAAGGACCACATAAATAAATTAATCAATAAAATAATTTACCACTTTCAGGGGCTCTTAAAATACTATTATTTTTTTTTTTTTTAAATTGAATTATGACTCGAGAAAAATGAATAATTAAGAAAAGGGGGGAATGACACATGGGAAAAGTGATGAATAATAAGGTTTTCATATATAAAATTAAAAGTAAAATTAATAATCTTCCATGAAGTGGGTGAGGTGGCTAGCCTCAGTAGTGATATAAATAGAGGGGAGGATCCATGGGTTTGGGGTGTGACCTAGAGAGTAAGTAAATGCTACAAAAAAATATTTATAGATGAGAAATCTGAATTGAAATGAAAATGGTTTTTGGAAGCGAATTGGTTATGAGCCCACATAGTTTAGGAGTCTTAGGGAAATAATTTATTTCCCTAAGTATGGTTGGGAGGAAACTTATTGATACCATGAGAGTTGTCCAACGTAACAAGTTGAAGAATGGAGCAATGTTAGAACCACAAAAATTGTATTTTTGTCGAGTATAATATATTTGGATTAGAAATTAGTTTTTTTTCTTGACAACTTTTGTTAATTTTGGTCTTATTAATGTATATGTATTTAATTTGAAAACTAACATAATCTTTTTTTTTTTTGTTAACTATAATTTTTTTATGTACGAGTGTGGAAATTGCATTGGATATTTTTTTAGTATTTACCAAGAAACATTTAGAAGTAGGTTGTTGTAGCATGACGAAGAATCAACAAGAAGTCTTGGGGATAAGTACAAATATGGAAGCGAGGTAAGTTTAGTAATTTTTTTAGATTGAATTTAATTAATGTGGTAATATTTCATAAATAAAATTAGAAACATAAAATTTAGTTCTACTTTACATGAATATTCTAGGATGTTTTCCATCTATTTGACAAAATCCCTAAATAAAAAAGGTAGTATCCATCATTGGGGAAAATTTGGCGAAGAAGTTATGAGTGATTTATTATTGTTTTAATTATAAAATTAGAAGTATTTGCATGCGTTTATGTGACATGTAAACATTTACTTTAGTTTATGTATGATTATTCTGCTTAGGAAACCATCGATTGACCTACATGAGAAATAAAACAAAGCTAGGTTGTTTTATTTTTATGTGTGAAATAAAACAGAGTTGCGTTGTTTTATTTTTATGTGTGGTTGAAGTTTGGTATTGTTTGGAATATGTTGATTGAATATATTAATGTGTTTTATATAACTTTGGACAAATGAGTCTCTTATAGTTGTAGATTGTCAAAAAAAATATATATATATATATATATTAATGTGTTTTATATCACTTTGGACAAATTGAAGTCTCGTATAGTTGTAGATTGTCTTTTTATTAGTTCTTGTTGAAGGCCAAGGCAGGGACTATAGCAACCGCTTGTCGTTGATCGGGTATTATGAGTTTCATTTGGTCGCATTAATAAATGTGTTTTGGAGTTAGGATTTGTCAAGCTACCCAAACTCTTATATTATTTTCCATAAATTTACCCTGATTTCCATAGTTTCCTTAAATTTTATTTTAATTGCATTTTTTATGAAAATAAATTATTTTTTCTATTTATTAAATTTTGTAAATCTAATTTCTGTTTCGTTCTCATCTTTTTTATTTGACTTAATTACCCTGGTATATGGGATTTTTTTTTTTGAATTTTCGAAATTAAAAATTGATTTAAAAATAAATAAAATTTGATTGGTGGTTTTGGCAAGCAAGTGACACAAGGCAGACTACAATAGTCTCACCATGCTGCATTTGGAAATCTCAACAGTGGATTATGTATCGTGACGATCTGCATGCACACTGGAGCCTATTTATTAAATTATACCCGACCTAGCAATCAGTTCGTAGTTCTTACTATGGGCTACCTTCAAAGATCTAGGAAGGTATGAAGAAATCCATCCCTCCTTGATTGATTCGTTTATACTGGTGCAGGAGAAAGGGTATCGGGTGACATATCATCTCCATATCCATTCTGGGGTCGTGTCGAACCTGTAACTGCTCCTGCAGCATCGACGCACTGTCGATCCTGGTTTAAAGAGGAACTCATCTGATAGTCGGCAGGGTGCAGATGCAGATTCAATTAGACCAGTTCATAGTCTAGTGCCTGCAATTTCACTAGGACAGGTAAAGGAGAAAACAATTGATGCAAAGGCATAAGA
This sequence comes from Picea glauca, assembly GCA_000966675.3. Classification (NCBI taxonomy): domain Eukaryota; kingdom Viridiplantae; phylum Streptophyta; class Pinopsida; order Pinales; family Pinaceae; genus Picea; species Picea glauca. The sequence goes on from JZKD02S1268036.1 coordinate 1,062,547, forward strand.
GAAAATCAATCACGAACGCAAGGTCTGTCTTCTGTTCTCAGACGCTTCTCATCACTCATATGTCGTAAAGCAAGGGGGCTCAGCCAGACGAACCACCTTACTCACCTTGTTAGGTAAGAAGGACGATTTTGGTGAAAAATGTACAACATGCCATTAACCCGACCACAACAGAAAGGTAAGTCCTAATAATGTAGTACACCTTCAACCTTAACCACTCTCTTATCCCTTTCTCATTCTCCTTTCTCTTACTCCTTTCTTTTTCTCCTAACTCTTTTTCCTGTCTCTTTTGAAGTTAAGGAAGGATGTGTACTTTCGTGCTTCATCTTCTGGATGAGATGTACTTATTATAAGGGTCGGTTTAGGGCCCTCGTCCCCAAAATAATGTAAATCGCAGAAGTTCTTGTTGGCAGGAAAAGACACCCATCTGCTTCTTGGGGGAACCAAAAATAGTGAACCTCCCTTCTATCAGGATTAGGCAAGCACAACGGGATGGGAATATCCAACAAATATCGTGAAGTGTGACAGCAATAGACACAGGATTCCAAGGGTGAGAATGAGCAACACACATTCAGTGTAGATTTAATTTCTCTCATATTCAGAAGTTCATACTATCATTTACTTTCCACACAAATAGTAAAATGAAAATGAATTTGAACATACATCTGAGAAAATATGACAATTAAGAATGAATGGTGAATGAATTTTACAAATCTGGCAAAATGATTGAGGAAAAGCGTCAGAGATGAGGTATCCTGCATAACATCCATTTAGGTGATAGTTTGATAGTTTGGCTTTGAACTTGAGAGATGATCCAACTATGCCTGATCTCTCTTTTGAGCTTCACGGTTCCTCACCAATTTTTCCATAATCCAGTCCTTAAGAAGCCACAACCAAAGTCGTGTCTCCCTACACTGGCTATCCATGCAGCCACAACCAAAGTCATCATGTCTCCCTCCACTTTCTATCCATGTAGCCACAACCAAAGTCGTCATGTCTACCTCCACGCACTACCCATGTAGCCACAAATATGACAAGTGGCATACCTTTTATGAGAATGATGTGTCCACTTGTTCTTCACATCTTTAATAATTGACTAGTTACATCGTTCATTCTCACATTATTAGTCCTTGCCAAAGGCCTGAAACTATAGAAATGGGTTTGCTTCTGAATTTGTATTAGTTTATTGTTGACTTTAGATTTATGTGCTATATCCAATGTGTAACATAGAAAATTAATATTTGTATTTTTTTTGATAAAATAAATATATATTTTTCTAAAAATTAATTGGTTAATATCTTTGAAGTGTTATTGCAAGCTTCACGTCATTCAATGTATAAAATTGATTACAATTAATAGATTTGATAGTTTGACAAGAAAAGAAGGAAGCATGCTGTTTGCTTATCTTTATTAGAGCCAGTTGTCATTATTTACCTGAACCAAACAAGAAGTAATCTAATTATGTGAAAAAGAAAACACGAACATTTTAGAGTGAACCAAACAATTTCGAATTGATTAAACTCAGATTTATGCTTACACCCATCACACTGATACTAAACCCTTATCGCCAAGCCTCAACCTTGCTCAATTCCAGATATTCCAGCTGCTCTCCATGTCATTGGAATCAAAGTCATCTTCCGAAACGTAAAAATGTGTTAGCTCCTTGTCAACATGGCACATTTGGTCTTCCACCAAATCCGTAGGGTTGCCAAAATCGCCAGATGAAACCAATAAAACCTTTGGTTGGGAATTGAAAACCACCTCTCGGAAGTTTTCACCTCTTGTGAATATTTTTATTTTGATAATTGCCATAAACACATTAATGTTTTAACCAATCATTAATAATCTTAAAATTTTGGAAATTCAAAAAATGATTTTTAAAATATTTAATTATTTAATTTAAAAAACTAAAAAACTATGAAAATATAATTTTTTTTCCAAATCAATATGAAGTAAAAACTACTTCATTACCAACCAAAACTTATAATCCTGGTTACAAAGAGAGACTTATCATTTAACAATATCTTGGATGAGATGTTATACATGTAATTTTATATAATTTGTGTAAAGCTTATTTATATAGTTTACAAAATTGAATAATAGGTATTCTTTCAATCTAATAATAACATATTAATATAATTTTTTTTGAAATATTAATATAAATATAATAACATATTAATATAATTTTATTTTGAAATAGTAATATAAATGTTTAAGGTCATGAAAATTGTTCTTTAAAATTTTAATTAAACATTTATTTATTTTTTAATAAAGAATTTTATTATTCTAATCAAATTATGTACTTTTAAATAATAATTTATAATATATATTTATATTTTTACAATAATATTCAAGACTTTTATTTTTTAAATAAGAACTTCAAATTAAGTACTTTTAAAATAATTATAACCATGTCCATAATCACACATGTTATATTATATATATATATATAGAGAAGGGGTTGTTGTATCAATTTTGTTTTAATTTTAAATAGTTGGTTCATAGTTGTTTTTTTTTGCATATATTTAATTATTTTTATTTAAATTGAATATTAAGTATTTTTACCATAAATAATTACCATAAGCATTATAGTCTTTGTCATGGGACTATAGCAATGAATGTCTTTTAATGTAATATTAATTTGCTTTTTACCATAAATTTGTTTATGTAATGTAATGTTTAACATAGGAAAACAACTATATATTTTTGGATATAATAAAAATATTTGTGTTTCTCATTTCTAATTGGTTGATAGATTGAAGTATTATTGCTCCCTTCAAGTCTTTCAATATGTAGAATTAATTACATAATCAATGAATTTCACCAATCACCACATTTAAATAGAAAAAAATGTACGATATATTTATTATTATGCATTAGTATATTTATATTATATTTATTATCTAATATATTATTTACTATTATATTTATAATATATTTATTATATTTATATTATATTTATGATATTATAGAACAAACAACCATCAATTATTATTTTTTGACAAAAAATATTAATTACTTGTGCATTTAGTTATATTAAGTTTCATTGTTCAATATGTATTTCTCAACAGGGATTGCCTTGCCATGCAACCCTTGTTAAAAGTATAGGATAATTAATAAATTATAGATTAAATATGCATTTATTGGAAACAAAAGACTTATTTTTGTGATTACAAAGTCTTATGAATTAGTCCACCAAACTATATCTTCTACTGTTTTAGTCTTCACACAGTAAAGGAGGTAACGACATGGATGATAATCTTTTTGTTTGTAATTGTGAGGGTAAGCTGTTAATATTCACACAGTAAAAGAGGTAACGACGTGGATGATAGTCTTTTTGTTTGTAACTGTGAGGGTACCGTGAAGGATATTATATTCAAAACCTTACAAATCTATTTTGCTTTAGTTGGTGGACCTATCAAATCAAGATTTTTCACTTAGCATAGACAATAAATAAGTTTTAATATACAACCAAGTTTATGCATTAAACCGACTTTCCATTCACTCTTTTCAGAAAAATTATGCCCGGATAACACTGATCGCATGTTCAGGAAGGCCATTTTGAGGCCGCCAAGCTTCTTGATCAACAATCATTCCAACCTCATAGCTCGCATGTAGCTTTAACTCTCTTTTCTTCATGAGAAATGTTTTAATTTTGTTTCGGCTTTGGAGTCCCTACTATTCAACGAACAATAAAAATATTGTCAAAAAACATTTAATAGCATTGCTAAAGTAAACGATCCTCCTGTTCGCTACGCCAAAAAACTTTGCTTTCTATAATTCGTTCTACGATGCTTCTGTTATCATTGGAATATAATTGAATTTATATCTGTTGGAATATGATTGAATGCTTCTCTTATCCGTTGTCACTGGAATAGAATTGAATTCATCATATTGATAAACAAAGGAAACAAGTGTTAAAATAATAACGGGAACCACGGTTATGGAAAGCAAAATTTGCTTTATATAATGGGGCTATATGCATTCTACGATGCTTCTCTTATCATTGGAATATGATTGAATTCATCGATGCTTTTGTTATCATTGGAATACAGTTGAATGCATGAATATTGAAAAACAAAAAAAACTACTGTTATATAATTCATGAATATTGAAAAACAAAGGAAACTACTGTTATATAATGGAAATGACACTTTTGCATAGCATGTGATTGCAAATTGCATAAATCAATTGGTTTAGTATGAAGCCATATCTTATTGCGTCAACAAAGAAAAACATCACCATTTGCATCCAGTATAAAGTCATTAGGCCTATTTCAACAACTAGACATATGAACTAAGCAAAAGCTAGACATATGAATTAAGCAGGGATTTGCTTCTTTGCAGCTATTTCTCTTGTTTATTTATGAACCTAGTTATGTGATTTTTAAATGAGAATACTTATGATGAAATCATTATTCTGTTTTTTTATAAAAACAGATATATAGAAGTTTCTGTTAATTTTTAAAGTAACTTAAGCGGGAATATGTACCATACTAACCTATAACCCCATTTTGAGTCTGCTTGTGAGGCTTTCAGAACCAAAATTTGTGATCTGGGAAGTTTCGCGGAAGAGATGGTTGCCCTATGGGAGATTTTATGTGAAATTTCAAATGGGTTTGTTGTGATTTTCTGAAATTTTCTAAACTACTGTGAGTTGATGTGTGAAAATCATTTTTATAATTTTTTGCACAAAAAGTGTTTGATGAAACACTTCAATTAGACAAATTATATTCTTTAAATAATTATGTATTATCTGTATTGGAAACTATTTTGATATGTTTAGAAATGAGGTTGATAATAATAATAATAATAATCATCTGATTTTATGTGAAATTTTAAATGAGTTTGTTGTGTTTCTTTTTTTTGAAATTTTGTAAAGAATGTTATAAAAAACTATTTTGAGTTGATGTGTGAAAATCACTTGTATAATTTTTTGCACAAAAATTGTTTGACCCCTCTTTAGATTTGAACTTGTGACCACTCAAGTTGTATAAATAATAATCTAATTTTAAGGTCACGACCCCCTTCACCCAACGATTTGTATATATATCCTAACCCGCATGGATTTGAGCTTGTGACCTATTAAGAGGTAACACATATGTTTAACCATTAGATCCACTAGATTGTATATTTTGAGCCAATTTCAAAAGTGGATAAGAATTTAATTTAATTCTCTTAAACTAATTTCAACTTATTTAATTTATTAAATATTAAACCATAATCATTGAAAAAGATTGCATATTGCATGATCTATAGAAAAACCTCAACCAATTGCATGATTCATTGAATACCATTTAAAGGAATTGATAAATTAGTTTGAGATATACTTGTATAAAATTTATGGTATTTATGGTTGTAGGTTATTTTGATAAACTATAATGACTAATGAGCTAATGAAACCCTCATACTAGTTTGTAAGCAAGTATGAATACTAGTTTAACTCAAGGGAATCTTGTCTTATATCGTAAGTATGAGTATGAATCTCTTGAAGGAATTTAGGCTTGATTTTTGTTCTCAGTTGTTCACATCTTACAAGTTGTTGTAATAATTAATCAAATGTTTTGGAAATGATGTATGTAAGATGTTAGTTAATTAATATATTTCGCAAGATTGATAGCTACATGGTTGAGGGCTTTGGTTCAAGTTGATTTTATAAGTATATATATAAAAAAAATCTTTTGGTGTTTTTCTTTCCTAGTTGTTTTGGGTTATTTGAGATCGTTTAAAAGGGACACTACATAACTAAGGAGAATCATGGGATGCATATTTCATTTTATTTTTAAATGATTGGGTTAGCATAGATGGTGCCCATAATTTGTATGATTACCTTGATATAAATTTCTTGGGTTGTAATTAAGGAAGTAGGTGTGTAACGATCAAGTTATTATTCCACTTGCTTCTAAAGCTCCAATGCATTTAGTAAATAATATTAATAATGAAACTCTTTGGATTTATAGTTGTGAAGAGAGCAACCCTCCAATACTAAACATTAATGCATAAGACAAAACAATGAAAGTAATATTTTTCTTTTAATAATCAAAGTTTTAACCATGACATAACTAAATTTATCAATGTAAACATGCAATTGAGTAATACATCACATAAACAAACATAGTTCATTTACTCAAAAAGTTTTGATGGTCTAACCTAATTTTAAGTAATTCTACTAGAGAAACATTACGGTGTTCATGTAACTTGTAACAACCCTCACTTGATATACTATCATCCCGATTAAGAAACTACAAGAACATAAACAATGTACATTGATCAATAATATACAACTCATACATTAAAATTCAACCATTTAGCATTTAAAAATGATTACCAAAAATACATATATATATATGTCAAACATTAATAGGAACATTATTTAATTATTTAAATTTTTTAACTTAACCGATCCTTCCCTTACATATTAATTATTATATATATGTCAAACATTAATAGGAACATTATTTAATTATTTAAATCTTTTAACTTAACCGATCCTTCCCTTACATATTAATTATTTAAATACCAAGAACTTCCTTGTCCTAAATCTTACTCTAAAGCCATTAACTTAAACTATGTTAAGGTCTGAGTGGTGGTTACATATATATATATATGTCAAAGGAACATTATTTAATTATTTAAATCTTTTAACTTAACCGATCCTTCCCTTACATATTAATTATTTAAATACCAAGAACTTGCTTGTCCTAAATCTTAGTCTAAAGCCATTAACATAAACTATGTTAATGTCTGAGTGGTGGTTAAACTTGGTTTGAAATATTTAATATGCTAAGGACCCTCATGAATCACTCTAAGGGAGACTCTTTCCCAACCTTGGTTTTGTAGAAGATAGGATTACAAACCTTGGGACTGTACCTCAACCCTCCGATCATGGAAACCTTACTGGAAAATAACAAATTTGTAATAATAAAGTGTTTGTTTGGTCAACGCAATAGTGGTTGGGATAAAAACAAGGGGTAGTTCTCAATAATGGTTGACAATAATAAACTTGGGCTGAATGTACCGTACGCTATAAATAACATCCGTCCTTAAGTGCTCGTGGAAATATCTCCATGTTCCATGTGGGAGTTTCTTGGAGTAAGAGTTCGGAGGGTAAATATCGACCATACCATGCAGATTTTGCAAATCCCATTCATTGTTAGAACTTCCGTAGGAATTCGGGTTTCCTACTGGTGCACTAGGTTTATGTTTCTCTATTTGAGTCTTCTATTACCATACTCATGAGTTTGAGTCACTTCAATCACCTTAACATTCATTTCCTTGCTCTGGTTACCCTATCGTCAAACCTTGTCATATTTTGGTTGGCATTTAGATTAATACCTGGTTAACCTATTTCATTTTGAGCTCTATCTAGGGAGATAAAATATGTGAAACAAACACCACGGTGAAGCTACGCTCACTTCTATATTATTCAATGAAGATGGATTACATCCTTATATAGGAAAAAACTCGACCGAGTCGGTTACATGCAAACCAAAGACAACTAGACTCTTAACTAAGAACTAACTCTTAACACGCCTACAACTAACTCTCACAACTGAAGCTTATAACTGGTGCTTACAACTGGCGCTTTCTCCATTATTTTCAAGTCTCCCCTTTAATGGAAAATTGATTGACTTCTACACCTAACATCTCCCTAAATAGTTCAAACTTAATCTTTACAAGAGCCTTAGTGAAAATATCAACATCATTTTCACTAGTATTACAATACACAAGAGTTATTTCATTTGATTGCAACTTTTCTCGAACAAAATGATACTGAGCTTCAACATGCTTTGTGCTTGCATGAAAAATTTGATTCTTCGCAATATTGATTGAACTTTGATTATCACATCTGATCATCATAGGTTCCTTTCATTCTTCTCCAACATCTTGAAGAAGTCTTCTTAACCAAACAACTTCACAAGTTACTACACACAAGGCTTTATATTCTTCTTCAGTAGAAGACAAAGATACAGTAGGCTGCTTTTTACTTCTCCATGAAACAACCTCGGATCCAATGCTGAACGCATATCCAGTGGTTGATCTTCGATCATCCAGATTGTTAGCCCAATCAGAATCTGAATAACCTGTCAACTCAACATCAGATGTATTAGTATATTTAATACCATAATCAAGTTTACCTTTTAGATACTTGAGTACTGCCTTTGTTGCATTCCAATGGCTTTCACGAGGTTTCTCCGTGAACTGAATTAACACACTCATAGAATATGAAATATCAGGTATGGTTGTGGTGAGATAATTCAGACTACCCACCAGCTATCTATACACAGTGTCATTCACCTCCTTCGAACCATCATCACAAGAAAGTTTCACATTCTACTGCATGGGAACAATGGAAGACTTACACTGATCCATTTTAAATCTCTTAAGTATTTCTTTGATATACTTACTCTGACAAACAAAATTTTGGCCTGCATTTCTCCAAACTTCAAGACCTAGGAAGTAATGTAACTCACCAAGATCTTTCATTTCAAATACCTTTGATAACTGCTCCTTGATTTCATCAATTTACTTCTCTGCATTTCTTGTAATTATTAAATCATCAACATATAATGAAATGAATACTATATACCCATGTTCATCAAATTTGGTATACAGATTTGGATCACTTTTGCTCCTCATAAAACCTTGTTGAAGAAACAAAGAGTCTATCTTTTCATACCATGACCTAGATGCTTGTTTTATTCCATACAATTCTTTCTTTAACTTACACACTAAGTGTTCTTGCCCCTTTTCAACAAACCCTTCAGGTTGAGTAAGGTAAACCTCTTCCTTTAACTCACCATTCAAAACTACAGATTTAACATCTAACTGATGCAGTTTCCAATGGTACTTTGTAGCTAAAGCAATTAACATTCTGATAGTATTCAATTTAGCTACTCGTGCAAATGTTTCAGCATAATCAATACATTTTGTTTGTGAATACCCCTTTGCCACTAGTATAACCTTATACTTATCTATACTACCATCTGATTTAAACTTGAGTTTGTATATCCATTTTCATCCAATGGGTTTCTTATGTTTAGGAAATTTAGTCAATTCCCAAGTATTGTTTTTCATTATAGATTCATATTCTTCCTCCATTGCATTTTGCCATTCATCATGTTCATTAGCTTCATCAAAACTCATGGGTTCTATGACATTTGAAATGATACTCATCAGGGCATAGTCTTTATACCTCTTAGGAAGTCGAATATGTCTTGAAGATCTTCTCAACTGATTATCTTCCTCCCCACTTTGTGAAGATATGTCTTTACCTCTAGGTGAACTGTGACTGCTTGAATTGTCCATATCATTGAGTCCCTCTTGCTGTTGTTGTTGTTGTCGCTGCGGGGATGGTTTATGTTGTGTGGGTTGTTGTTGTTGTTGTTGCTCTTCTTTAACTCCTTCATCAATAAGTCTCTGCCATTCCTTATGACTGTTGTCGTTATGATTTCATGCTTCTTTCTCATGGAAAAGTACATCTTTACTTGCAAATACTTTGTGAGTAGCAGGATCAAACAATTTGTATGCTTTAAATTCAGAACAATACCCAATGAAAATACATTTAGTGGCTTTAGCATCCAATTTCGTCCTATTCTCTTTTGGAATATGTGCAAAATCCTTACACCCAAATACTTTCAAATTATTAACTGCAGGTTTGGAACCATACAAGGCTTCGAAAGGAGTAACATTATCAAGACACCTTGTTGGACTTCTATTCCTTAAATAAACTGCAGTATTTATGGCTTCAGCCCAAAATGCATTTGAGATATTCTTACCTTTCATCATACTACGTGCACACTTTACCAAAGTTCTATTTTTCCTTTCAGCGACTCCATTTTGTCGTGGAGTGTGAGGTACTGTAAACTGTTGTACTATTCCATTATATTTGCAATATTTGTTGAAGTCCCCTGATTTATACTCTCCCCCTTGATCTGAACGGAGGATTTTGATGTATTTTCCTATCTACTTTTCCACCATGGTTTTGAATTCCTTAAAGTACTCGAAAACATCACTTTTTCATCTAAGGAAGTAAACCCATCTGTATCTCGTGCAATCATCAATAAATAATAGAAAGTAAAATGCACCTCCTAAAGACCTAGTCTACATAGGCCCACAAACATCAGTATGCACAAGATCTAACACATTTCTCTTTTTCTTATCAGGATTAGAGGGGAATTCATCTCTGTTCATCTTTCCTAATGCAAATCCATCACAGGTAACCTTCTCATGCTTTAACATGGAAATTCTTTCAACCATATTTTTTTTTCTGTAATAACAATAAATCAGGATGATTGATGTGTCCATACCTTTGATGCCAAAGAATATTTGTTGGCATAGTTGCAGAAGTCAGTACATGATGTTCTTTGCTGGTAACATCAAGTTTGTATAGACCTCCTTCTCTGACTCTCGTTGCAACAGTTTGGAAGTGGTCTAGCAAATCCTTCACTATGCAATAATTCTTGAAGAATTCAACCTTCAAGTTCTGATATGTAATGGTGGACACAGAGATCAAATTTTTCTTTATTCCTGGCACATACACCACATTGTGAATGTGACAAATAGTACCATTCGACAATGTCACGGGAATGTCTCCATATCCCTTAATCTGATGAGCCTAGTCATCTCCAATATATATGCTGGCACCATTCTGTGTTTCTTTAAAATTAGCATACCAATTTTTATTACAAGTCATATGTACTGATGCTCCGGAATCCACATGCTCCGGAATCCACAAACCAGGCATCAGAATCATCCATTTTAGTAGATAAAGCAGTGTTAGACACAAACAACCTAAGATCCCATGATTCAAAGTTTTGGGGTTCATCAATATCATCACTAGAAATAAATAATCTGAGATCTTGATTTGAATATTTTTCTGCATAATGACCTGAATGTGTTCTAGGTTTATTCCTAGCCTCATCACTTTTCTTCTTATGACAGTTTTTAACCATATGTCCAGGTCGACCACAATAAAAACAACTCTTAGACTCATTCCTGTCAGATTGCATACCTTGATTTGGAGATTGTATTCTTTGCGATGAACTGCCTCTCTTCCATGAACTGCCTCCTCTGCCTCTTACTCCTTATCTCCCTATCGGAGATCTATTATTTGACCACAGTTCCAAATATTCACTTGGAGGCTTCACATTCCCACGTCTCTCTTCTTCTTGCAGCAAAATACCTATCAGTTCTTCAAACGTAGGAGGTTTCTTCCTTACTACAAGACCTGTTATGAACATATGATAATGTTCTAGCATACCATTTAAGGTAATAGTGACCAGATCAGTGTTGGAAACAGTTTCCCCTATATTTACTAACTTGTCTTTCACCTATTTAATACGACCCAAAAATGAACTAACAGATTCATTTCCATCCATCTTAATGCCTAGCAATTTAGTTTTCAGAAACAAAATGCCATTTGTGTTGCTAGTTTCATACAATGTTTTAAGAGTTGTCCATGTTGCAGCAGAAGTTGTAGCATCTGTAATATGTGGAATTATGCTATCTTTAACTGACATGGGCAACAATACCTTTGCCTTGTTTTTGCACTTCTCCCAGTCTTGGATCTATGTTGTTGTCGCATCGGCAGCCGCATCAGGTTTCAGTTCAATTCCCTTCGCAATGTTCCAGACACCATAGCCCTCCATGAGCATCTGCATCTTGGATTTCTAGTTAATGAAATTCGAGCCATATAACTTGTTGGATTCATTGAGGTAGGTCTCTGCAAGCGGAATCGTCATCCCTGCATAATATTCTCTACAAGTGAAATACCAACGATATGCAACTTTTCGTCAAGTTTTCTCCTATGCTGAGCAGTCTGTCACTCTGCCTTCAGATCCACTGGTCCAAATCTGCCTCTATTCTCATCTTAAATCATGCATGCATATTAATATCCAAAATATCCTCTTTTTAAATAGCCACTTCACTATTTAAAAGACTTATAACTTTATATATAAAAAAAAAGTTCCTTAAAAGAAACCTCCCTTTTTTGTTTTAATACACATGCATGCATCCACTTTAATTATAATAAAAAAAATGAATAACTCCCTTTTCTTATTTACATGTATAAGAGAAGTCGTGTCACTTCTTATTTTTAAATGATCCAAAAATAAAAAGAACTTATGCTTGCAAACTTCACACTCACTCACCACGCATGCATTCAAAGCTCACCACCACGCATGTGTTTCAAAACTCCACTCACCATGCAAACTTCAAATAAAAATAGATCTTCACGATTTGTCGCTGAACTGTGTATACCAATTTTGAATTAAACTCAAATTAAACTTACACAAATCATGAAATAGAGGATCTTCACGACAAAACTCCACTATTTTCTCATGACCCTCTTCAACTAAACCAACTCTTGGATGATTTGTATGCTTTCCAACAAGGAGGTATGCTCACGCTGTAGCCAATTCCTTTCTCACGTTTCTCACGCTATCCACACTGTGCCTTCATGATTTATCAATAAAACCTCCATGCATGCAAAAAAATATAACCTTCACGGCTTTCTCTCCAAAAATGTTTATGCACGCTATCCAGGCCCTCTCCCCGTGGCTCTGATACCAAGATAAAATATGTGAAACAATCACCATGGTGAGGCTACGCTCACTTATGTATTATTCAATGAAGACAGATTACATCCTTATATAGGAAAAGACTCAACCGATTCGTTTACATGAAAACCAAAGACAACTAGACTCTTAACTAAGAACTGACTCTTAACATGCCTACAACTGACTCTCACAACTGAAGCTTATAACTAGTTCTTACAACTAGTGCTTTCTCCATTATTTCCAAGTGGTAGATTGTCAAGTAATCTATTCTTCTGTGTGCATTTATTCCTTGGTTAAATTTTAATTTTTTTTGACCCACAACCCTATTCCAAGTTGAGATATGGAGCATGCCATGAGGTATTCTATCATTGATTCATTACTATATTTTGTTCCTCTATCAAGAGAGATTTTTATTGGGTGTTAGGCTAATGATGGGCTGTTTTTGTTTTCAGGGGTACCCATTAGAGAGGACAGTATTGATTTTGTTGGTAAGAGTTCCAACCCTGTTTCTTCATCATAACTTATGTGGATTTAAATTTCGTTTATAATTTTTTTGTGGATAATGCAAATATGTTCAACCAAAGAAGAAAGGGTTTCTATATCAACCTTTATTCGAAAGTCCTGTAAGTATTCATTTATTTCAACAAATTGTTTTCTTTGTAATGAGATAACTTCTCAGGTAATATACTTACTTTATTTGTTTCATTTCCCATGGATAGGTAAGGGATCAGATCCTCGAATAGGGTACTCGACCTTTAAAAGTTACTATGGTGGTTCCTTCACAAGCCCTTTGTGTGAGTGAAGAAGGATACCCTCGTTCGGCTTCAGAGTTAGTTAGATTGTTTAATCAGCTAAGTCATTTCATTTTAAAGATAAATGCTCTGTATTGGTTAGTTTTCATATGCAAAAGGGTTCTGTAATATTTTTTTATTTGGAGTTTGAAATAGAGTGCCGGGTGGACACCGTTTGTTTTTGTTAGATAATTTTATAAAGGAACATTCCGCAATAGACAGTTAATAGAAATTTTGCTACTTGTTATAACCCTATGTTTCATAGGATCAACTGGTGAATAGAAATTTTTTACTCTTGTGGTACTTTTTTGTTGTAAATAATATTTCATTCTGAAAATAATTTACAAAAGAAAAAAAAAGAAAAAGAAAAAGAATAAAAGAGGGTATAAAAAAAAATGATGAATCTCATGCAATAAGAATGTCTTGATCCATACAGTCTAACCATGGTCAAGTATTTTGAATTTATGTTGATACGATTAGTGAATAAAGCTTGACTAAACTGTTTAATCTTAGCCAATTTAGTTAGATTAACTAGTGAATAAATTTGATCAAATTGTTTAAACTTGATCAAATATCCCCAGGGTAGAGTAATTTTTAGCCCAACATCCTAATCTGGGTTAAATGTGTTAGGTAAATAGATTAGGACATAGGTTAGTTTGGCTTTACTTTCAATAAAACAAGCATAAAGTTGGTTGAGATTCTTTGTTTTGATGTTACAAGGTTGTGTTCTAACCCCTTGGTGGAAAAATTAAAAGAAGCAACGGAAAAAACACACAAAATGGCGAGATCCTAAGTTTTTGCAATGTAATGTGATTCACGCTCTGTTATTAAATGATGTGCATAGATCAACAACTGAGCAAACGACACTCAGATCTATGGTCAACAGGTAATATCAGACCCCCCCCCACCCCCCAACCGTTCTACCTTTAACGGAGGGGGGGAGGGGGGTCTGAGTTGGTGGTATTCTCCAGCGGGCCCCATCCTAACGTGGTGAGTTTGTGTTAACTCATACCCCCCTTGCTCCAAACTAGTTACCACCTACCCCCCCCCCATTTCGAGTAAACTGCCATACCAATTTCCCATACCATCGTCGCCTCATGACGTCACACTCCACTACCGCTACTTATAGGTCATGTGTTCTTATTCTGCCAGCGTACCCTTTTCCCCCAATCACTTGTCCTCCACTCCCTATCCTCCACGTCATCCTCATGAACCCACCACCTATCTATTACCCTCCACCTCATCCCTGAGATATCCATTGGCCAATCAATGCGGTCAAACATATCCATTAAAATTGTTGACTTGTCCCCCGCACCCCAATGGATACTCGTTCATCTAGATAATCCTGTTTTTCACCATTTTTCCACCATTCACGATCCAGACACTGCTGAAATCATCATCCTTCCTCACCTTTTTCGCCTTCAACCACCATTATTCTCTGGACATTATAGTCAACGTCATTCTCTTTCAGATTTTTGTAGGTACCAGTCAAAGTGATGGCTTCAAACTCCAAACACTCAGAGATCAATGAAAATCCATTCCTCTTGCCTCCCATCGACCTCGACCAGATCCCTTTGGCTAACAAAGATTACCTGATCTTAGAACCCAAATACGAATTCGATATTTTTTATTTACACTCATGGTTCAGAGGCACCTTCCTAGACTAGAGTGACGAGATTGGACTCTGGGAGTCCAATATCCCATTATATCTTTTTCTCCAAATTAACCATTTTCCCGAGTTCTCCCTCAAGTGTCAAGCACACTATCTTTCCAGTCATAGAGCTATCATCTCATCATCTTGAGAGACCCTGTTTACCATTACACCCAAATCCATTGACCAAATGATTCAAATTCCCAGATCCAAATCCTTTTCCCCTTTCACCATCAAAATTTTGACCGAAATGTACCAAAATTTATCGTTTCCCCAAAGATCGCAAATTTTCAAATTGTTCCTCCCTAAGAGCACCCAATTCGCCAAGAATAATCCCCCTTACCATTCCTCCATGGTTTTAGCAAAAGGAAACCAAATAATTTCCTCTCTGTGTTGTCTGCTCAGGTATTATTCAGACGAGTGGGTGGATGACCCCATCCTAGGTTTCATGTCCATTTTCTCCACTGAAGAGAAAGCCACAACCTAGTTCAACTTCAGCCAATTTTTGGCCGATCACATTCACGAGAAACTTTTCAAATTTCCCATCGAAAGAATGGTCTGGTATTCATAAATATTGGCCTACATGTTCCTGTTTTTCCAGTCAAAGATGTTTTCTTTTCTCCCATAGAAGCTCGACACAGAAGGCAGTCCACAGTCAGTTACAGCCTGGACATCGTTGGTAAGGAGGAACTCGTCTGAGTTCAGTTTTAAACATTTCGTCGACCAATTTTACCATCCAGTGGTAAGCATGTTAAGCGGGCGGGAAGAGCCCAGAATAAACGAAGAGATTCATAGGATCCTGCACCTATCATACCTTGCTAAAATAGGGGATTGGTATTTATACCAGGACCACATAGAGATCAGATTCTATGGGTGTGAGTTCCCCCCCTACAATCTACCAAAATTCCTGCCTGTCATAATATTTTCCCTGGAATACATTAGACAAATGATAAACTATGATGACATTCATTTTGTGGCATTTAAAAAGAAATAACAACTCACGATTAAAGATCAAATAGGTTCTTTCATCTGCAATAGTAGAGCAACCGGAGAAGAAGAAAACAAGTTGATACTGGAGATGAATTTCAAGCAAAGTTTCCCATGGAATTATGATCCCTATGGTATCATTGCAGAAACCAGACTAAGGAATAAAATCTCTCCATACGCTCATGTTCCCAAACTAGAGATTGAGAAGTTCATGAAATAGATAGAGTGGGTGGATAAAACTGTAATAGATACCAAACAACATTCCCCTTTGGCTAGCATTTCATAGACTGATAACCTTCAGGCACTGTGGATATTATGGTAGCTGCGAGAGGTATTTACCTCCACGTGTAAACCTGACGAGAATAGAATATTTTGGGAATAAAGAAGAGACCCTAATTAGTTGGCTAATATCCCTAGAAGACAATTCAACTCAAGAGGATAACTTGTATTAGGTTATTAGCCTCCAAGAGAATAAGTTGGCTAAAGGAAATATTATATACTAAGTAAATAGGCACCCAAAATGAGAAGTCGTCCTAGGCAGTTTGCCAGATTTAGTATAAATACAGGAGGACAGTATTCATTCTGGTAGGCATTCACAGAACTACAGAAGCAATACTTGTGCGCACTACAGTTGGCCATTTTGTGTGCAAGTTTGGAGGATATCTGTCATTGTTGTTGCTGCAGCTAGCAAATTTCGGTTTTGGCTTGGACTATCTCTTGGTTATGGTTTCGACTCTTTGATCATCTCTTTCTTGGTGCATTATCTTTTGAGAAAGGTGTGCCACCCTTTGTTTGGCTATCTAGCCTAGGTTTTGCTTCCAGAATGATTTTTTGTCAAGGTTAAGGTGCTCGGGGATGGGTTCATCCTATGGTAGGGTGACAATAGTGATATTGTCTATGGTTAAATGAGAACATCCATTATATTCTAACAGTTTATGGGCCCACACCTCCTTCATTAAGTCTAACCACTATAATGGAGGATATCCATAAGGATACTAAGCTCGTTGAAGAACTGCCACTAAGGTTTCTAGCAAGAGTAGTTACTAAAGCATTGTCGCTAGGGTTACTAGCAGGTGGAGTTGCAGAAACCCTAACCCTCTCATTGAGGCACCTTAAAAGAAGGGATTGACCTAATTTCTAGATAGACTAGTGTGCCCTATCCTTGCACATATCCTGGTACTCTCAGGAAGAAAAAATGTCAAGTTTGAGTTTTTGGTCAAATCTAGGGTTGACCTAGTCAAGGAAACCATGAATTACTCTATGAAGTCAAAAAACAAGTTATATGGGGTTTCTAACTTTAGAGCGTTGAAGAAAAGTATTGACCTAATCCTTTCCAATAATAAAGTGTTGGATATCATGAAATGAAAGATCGTGGAACCGGAGTTTGAATAAGGAAAAGAGAAGGAACCACAGAACGTTGTAGTTATGGGGATGTTCAAAGACAGTGACATCAATGCCATGAGTATCATAGTGGACTCTATAAAATACCAGTTGATACCCTACATCTCCCATCTTGACTCATCTAAGAATATGTATCATGCCCTAACAAACCTCTTCTCAGTTAGAAACATTGGACAAGTAATGAGTCTGAAGAATGAGCTCTGTGACATGAAGATGAATGATGATGACAACATAAGATCATAATTTGTGAGGATATCTCAGCTAAGAGATCAACCATAATCTATTGAAGAGATCATCTCAGAGAAGGAACTCATAAATATACTACTCAACGATCTTCCCAAGACATGGGATACATTTTTCGCAAGCATGAACAAAAGGAAGGAGTATCCTACATTTAGATAACTTTGGACTTTTTGTGCACAAGAAGAATCAAGGATTAGTGTAAAAGAGAAACCTCAAAATAAATATGATGATCAAGCCTTCACAACAAGATTCAAGAATTTCAGGAACAAAAGGAAGTTTGGTTCAAGGAAGAAGCCAAATCAAGAGAAAGATATGTCAGAAATACAATGCTTCAACTGTCAAAAGTATGGTCACTACAAGAATCATTGTCCTGAGCTGAAGAAAAGGAAGGAGACACACGAAGCATCAGTTGTCGAAGAAATGGAAACTTCAAAGAAGATTAAGAAGGATGAAACATACTTATTCTTCTAAGACAAGGTAGCCAACAGTCTTCATAGTTCTTTTACATACCACGTTTTTTGTACATATCTTGCATACCTATTTCTTAGAAGATAATATGTTCAAAGAGGAACTATACTTATGAAAGAACAACAAGATAAGGATTGATACAAGTCAGACAATACACATGAAAGGATGAAGTACATCAACAACCCCTGGTAACAATTCATGTGGAATTTATTATCAGAATCATCTTGAAGAAACCTAGAAGAAGTAAGGACAGAAAGAAGTCAACAATCAAGAGGAAATTGGAAAAAGATTTGTGACACTTTGTAGAAGGCAACAAGGATGCAGACAGAAGTGTGGAGTCTCCTAGATGGAGGGAGTTGATTATATTATCCAAAGATGAACATGCATTCATGCATGAATCAAGGATTGGGAGGGATCTAATCCTAACTTATATGATCCATTGAATATGATGAAGTATCTATCCATAGTAGAAACCATGAAAAGAAGCACATGTTCAGTGTGACTTCAGAAGAAGTCTTCTTCAAAAAGAATCCTTAAATTAATCCATGGTTTTCCATCCACATCCATGATCCTATGATGAAAGAAAGAAGTTGGAATCTTTAGAGCATGGAATATATAGAAAACTCCATGAACTCAAGAGCTAAAGAGAAGCATGATGAAGAACATGAATATTCCAAGAGAGAAAGAAAAGACAGAAAAACCAGTCAGTGTATCAAGAATCACAACACTACTAGTCTGATATGAACTCACTAAAAACATTCAAGCAGAGGAACTGAAAGTTGTGATGAAGAATAGTGTATGGAAGACTTATGAATGAAATCATTGTCAGATCCAGAACTAGAGGTTCTCCCAAATGGAGGGAGAAGACTATGATGATTGTTTGTTCCAAGTAAACCATACATACCTCTACATGAACCATTATATCGTCCTCAATATCCATGGGTTGGAGTTTACATCAGATGTATGCAAAGACTATTCTCCATAATAATTGAACAAAGAGCGTATGAAGAGAAACCTAAGGGATTTGAGGTATACCAGAAAGAGACCCTTGTATGCAAATGAAAGAAGACAACTTGGTAGAGAACCTCCAATGCACAACAAAAGCGTGGTGAAAACTTTCTATATTATATCAGAATGATTACTCAGAACTCCATAATGATGGATTTCCAATCCATGGAAAAGATCTCACGATGACAAAATAATTTCCACATGGATATGTTCCAATTTGAGGCTTGCCATGATGCTATGAGCTAGAAGAAAACAAAATAGTTGAATTCAACTATGATATACTGAAATGATCAAAGTTATATGAAGCCTTCAGAGAAAACCAGTATTACAGAAAGACCGAGGTGCATTGAGAAGAAGCATTAAATTATCTGTGATGAAGTCCAAAAAAGAGAAGTGGTTCTCCAATATATATCTCCACATATGAGCAGATAAGAAGACATTTTAGTAAAGCCTTTATCCAAGATGAAAGAGTTTGCATACTCAAGTTGGAGCTCGTGGAGACGAATTCCTTATTGAAAGAGGAAGAGATGACCCCCAAGTTGGGAGAGAGAACTGATGTGTTATTGACTTATGGACAATAATTTTTTAGTTTGAAAAATGGTCCAAGATGAGTAGTTCCTTTCTAGTTCGGAAAGTGGTTTGAGATTTCTAATGGACAGGAAATTTCTAGCTCAAAAAATGGTCCAGATTGAACGACCATTTTGTAATGAAAATGGTCCGATGGATTGTAGATGTACCATAGACATTGATTTACCATTGTGGTTAACATGGGTAATGGTATAGGACAATATCTCTTATTGACGGTCACTTTTATTAGTGGTCAGGAAGACTGGTCTGCCTCGTCGAGCAGTCATTCTTTCGAAGCTCGCAGTTTTGAATAGTTTCAAAGAATGGTTTGTTTTGGAGGTTGGTGCAGGAGAGTCATTTCCTTATGAAATGGTCTAGATAGTCATTCCCTAGGGAAGATTCATTCTCTCTTGGTTTCACTTTGTTTAGTGCTGGAAGAATGGCCTAGATAGGTGAATGGTCCAGGTTCAACAATCAAGGACAGGCATTCCCTAGGGGATATTCATTCTCTCCACGCTGCACTTTGTTTAGTGCTGGAGGAATGGCCCGGATAGTGAATGGTCCAGGCTCATAATTTGGGACATTTATTCTTCCTTGCTTGAGAAGAATAGTCCAGATAGCTTATCATTGATGTTTTACCTTATGAGGGTATATGCTCTTCCACATCTCATAGATGTGAGTGGAGGAATGGCCCAGATGATTCAGTTTATATCATAACAATGTTTTATGTGCAGGTTGATATCAGATGATATGATTGTTATGGAGATTGTATGTCTCCGGACAGTAGATGTATACTACTGTGGTGGATGTGTTCCACTAATTGTGACTATATTTCACTGATCAAGTATCTGTGTGCTACTTGGTGTGGTAGTGTACCACTGGATAGTAGTTGTGTACTACTATGGATAGACATAGTTGTGTTCTATTTAATGGAATTGTTCTAATTGCCTTGAATACTATCAATAGTGTTGGAAAATATTTATCATCAAGATGGATGATCAATGGACAAATATTTCCCAAATGGAAAATGGTTGAGGACATTAATTCTTCCAAGACATATGTCCAGATTAGAAGAATGGTTCTTGTGTCACTCTGTGGAGTGAGTGACTTATCCAACATCATGTATGATTACTGAGATGGAGTATGGTTTTGAGAGATGATGCAGTTGATGACACTGATAGTGATGATGGTGCTCATGATCTAGTCATGAGATAGTCTATATGACTATGTTGATGCTACCCGGTGAATGGTATGTTTGTGCTCAAGACAATTACCTTCAATACCTCCCTATCTAGGAGGGAGTGTTGATATTATGGTATCTGCGGGAGGTATTTACCTCCACGTGTAAACCTGATGAGAATATAATATTCTAGGAAGCATGAAGAAACCCTAATTAATTGGCTAATAACCCTAGAAGACAAGTCAGCTCAAGAGGATAACTTGTATTAGGTTATTAGCCTCCAAGAGAAGAAGTCAACTAAAGGAAATATTATATACTAAGTAAATAGGCACCCAAAATGAGAATTTGTCCCAGGTCATTTGCGAGATTTAGTATAAATACGGGAGGCCAGTCTTCATTTTGGCAGGAATTCTCAGAACTGCAAAAGAAGTACTTGTGCGCACTGCAGTTGGCCATTTTGTGTGCAAGTTTGGAGGAGAGATGTCGTTGCAACTGCTACAGCTAGAAGATTTTGGTTTTGTCTTGGACTATCTCTTGGTTATGGTTTGGACTCTTTGATTATCTCTTGCTTGGTGCATTATCCTTGGAGAAAGGTGTGCCACCCTTTGTTTGGATATCTAGCCTAGGGTTTGCTTCTGGAATGATTATTTATCAAGGTTAAGGTGCTCGAGGGTGGCTTCAACATATGGTTGGGTGACAATAGTGATATTGTCTATGGTTAAACGAGAAAATACATTATATTCTAATAGGTACCAATAGAGAAAATAGCTAGGAAAGATGTATCTCCCTCGGTCACTGAAGTCTTAGAAGATGATTTCCATGTTTATAGAAAAAGGCCCAAGACCAGTCATACACCTGATAGGTCTGGTGGATAACATAATCATTCTACTACAGTCATGGAAGGGGGACATTCTTCATTTGACTTAGGAATCCAGCCGATGATTTCCACCTCCTCATTGAAGAAGCTGGGTGAGACAACATTAACGAGAAGGGTCGCACAGGAGCCTGCAGGGCTGAACCTTTTTGAAAAATATAACATGATTAAGAAGAAAAACAAGAAGCTGACGAATAGTACCTATGATCAATTTTAGAAACAAACATCCATAGCTCAGCATAGACTACTATCCACCTTTGATACAGAAAAGGGGAGAATGCACATGGCCTACTTGTAGGAAAAGGTACCTAAGCCCAAAAAAAATTCTGATTATAAAAGGGAAACATTTGAGTTCGATGTTGTAGACGTACATCTGACTGATCAGATGGATTTACACAGACAAACTGGAGAAATTATTTTATCCACCTTGGTAAACACCTCCACGACCGCAACAAAGCTACAGGTTTTGTTGAACAATGTCTAGATTTAGCTGAAGTTGGAGAAGGTGTCATCTTTTGCAAAGGATAACAAAATTAAGTCCCTGGAAGAAATGGTGCTCAAAATTGGGTACGATCCGGCCAATATCAAAGAAATAGAAGAGATGATAAAAAATAAGAATGCTGACATAGCTTCTCTGAGGAAACAGTTGAAAATATTTGTCATTGAAGATCTGTAGGCTAAAGATATGGTCGAGACTAAAGGCTAGAAAGAGGATATGTTGAAGTTGATCATGGAGAAGAATGCTCAAATTAAAGAAATGGAAGCCAAGCTGGACAAGTTGATCAAGGAGAAGGAGAAGAATCCGCCAATGGAATTCATACCATTGAATGCAGTTTCAATCACAAGAGTTAGTACAAAAACAACAACAACATCAACTACCACAGGGGAAATTCTAGCAACGACATCAATGACAACTCCAGATGTAGCAGACCAATTGGAAAAAGCAATGGAAAAAGCAATGGAAGATATGACTCTACAAGGGGTAGAAATCAAAAAACTACAAGAAGAGATTCAAAATATCCAAAAGGTGACTTCCATATTCCAGGCCAGCTACAAAACTAAGAGGAATAAGTCAAACAAACTCAAACATGAAATGCAGTTGTTGCAGAAAGAAACAGTCATGGCTAAGACTCTATTAGAGGCCAAAGAAAATATTTTGATGGACATCTGTCAGTCAGTGACAGAGATTTGTCCTGTGATACAAATCATGTTTGAACAACATGATCTAGTGTAGAGAGACAAACATGGCATCAACGGGATAAAGGGATAACTGGGAGAAATGCCTACAGAGGCCAATGAGATAATCAAATTCTTAAATTCTAAATAAAAATAAGAGTTGGAAGCCTTGCAAATTGAGGATAGGACTGAAAAAATTCTTGAAGTTAAGAGAGTCTTAACCAAGAGAGTACTAATGTTGCAACTCAAGGAGAGAGTTCAGGAAATGGATCTCATGATACAGAGGTTTTTCAGCAAGACTGAATCTTTACAGAAGAAAGGTCTCCCAAGTTTATTTGTTATCAATAATAAGTTGATTACTCTCTCAGAAAATAAACAAAAGACTCTCAAAGTGGTGAAGTATGGGTCCAAGTTCACAGACACAAGAGGCAGCCTCACGGGCAAACCATTCTTGGAAACTATGATATTAGACCTGAGTAATCAACAAGAGATAAAGTATCTTTTCATCATCAAACCCACTTTCACTAAGTACACAGAGACGGATGAGGTGTACCGAAGGCTGCTCAAAGTCAACATCCCCAGTCAGCAGAGATGGGATGACCTATGTGACTTTATCGACTAGAATATGATGTGGATGTACAAATTAGCACGTGGATCAGTCAAAGTCAAGTTGATGACTCACCAACAACATTTCAGAAATCAGCTCAAAGAAATCTGACAAATCATTAGCAGTTCCTACAATTATGTATTTTGTTATCTAGTTAGTTAGATTCATATTCTACCACGTCCTGATCATTAATGACAGGATCAATTGTATTTTTTTCTTATAAATACTTCAAACTTCAAAGTATTGAGGGTTGATCTTTATGCCCAAGCAAGTTGTAAACTGTAATATTTTTTAAGAGATCTACCAGTAATAAAAAGGACGTTTCATAGGATTCCTGCGTGTTAATTGATGGTGATGTTTACTCATTTTCATTGAATGGTTTATATTACTTCGTTATCATCTTGTTTTCTATATCTGATCATTTAAAAGAAGTTAAAGTTACAGAATTCATCTTTGTATACTATGTTTCTGGATTTTAAAGATCTAAGTGTTAATCTTTTGATGTTGTGATAAAGAAATTCTTCAATGATTCTTCGTTGTAGTTGATCATCTCATCTATTTCTGCTATCCATCACTTTAAATTCTCAAGAATCCAACATTGGCATTATCCTTCCCTGTGAAGAGACCTAATAAAATATGTTCTCAGATCTCAAACATTAACACAGACCTGATAGCCTAATGGATGCATAAGCAATATTTTAGTGTTTTTATAAAACAAAACAACACTTTCCCATTTATTTAACTAGCCTAATATTTGAAACCTGAAACATATCTAAATCTTACAGAGAGATCCCTCTCTGAAACTGGCAGGGATACATCCCAGTTTCAAAGTGGTTGGATAAAGTTACCTCTGATAAATTTCGTCTACCTCCTGACAACCTCTAGGAATTTATAGAGCGTTAACATAATGGTGACCATATCGGGGAACTAGACAAACTTTCATCCTACGATTTCTTTTCCCTAGATAAATAAAACTTTATTTATGAACGAATCATAAAATCTAACTTATAAAGAGATAATGTTTAGAGGTTGTTAAAGTTTGTATATATTAGTTTATATTTCTTAAAAAATTAAAAATTATGTCTCGTAAAAAACTTTACACTAGGTCTCACCCCGATCCTGAACCTGCAACAATAGTAGATGATCCAGAAAATTTACTCAAAAAGAAAAACATTGTAGAAGGTTCTGGGAGTCATAGTCGTCTTCATAGGTCCAATTCTCTCCCAGAGAAGCTGGTTTCCATTCAGGATCTTTAGATTGACATATCCTTTGAAAAAAGCCTTTTTAGAACCAAATCCGACAGCTTTGTAAGTGAGACAATCCTAGATCAAAACATCATGCAACCCAGAACCCCTGAAATACTTTATCCCAGAACAAAATTTAATCAATGCTTCCTTCTATAATTCAACAAGTTGGAATATCTAGTAGCAAATCTTGATTAAGCTCCGTACCAAGCTCACTTCCAACAGTCTGTAGAACTTTCTTCCCTAAATATTTTTGCAGTATCCATCAAACATCAAATAATTCACTCTACATCCCCTAGCCCTACCTCTTCTACTTCTTCTGTCACTTGCCCTCCAATCACGCAAGTTGTGGTCCAACCTCCTCCACCAATCATGGCAGCAAGATATGCTCCCTTCGTGTTGGCCACTCCTTTGCATGCCATGCCTTAGGACTATCAAAACAAACTTCCTCAATTTGATGGTACTGGTCCTCTGAATGCAAAACAACATGTTGATAAGATGAATGATTATTTTGATTTGCAGGAAGTTGATGAGGTAGACGTCTAGATGAGACCTTTTGCATAGAGTTTGACCAGAGAAGTCAAAAAATGGTTCAAAGCACTATGCCCTACTACCATATTTGACATTATTTCTTTCCATTGGAGTTTCCTTGACAGATGGGAGGTAAAGAAAAATCCTCTCCATATTTTATCAAAATATGAGAATATCAAGCAGAATCAAGGGGAGACAGTGCAGGATTACTGCATTCATTTCAACAATGTTAATAACACAATTTCAGCTGATATTAAACCCCCACAAGGTTTGTATTTAATCAATTTGTCTCATGGATTTGATGATGATATGTCATATCAACTAAGGAAAATGAATTTTGTCACTCTAGAAGACATGTAGAAAAGTGCAGTAACCATAAAATCAAATCTATTAGCCAGAAGAGCCAGGAAAAGAACAAAGAGAAGGGTTACAATCAAAGAAGAGACTTCCATGTCTTCTTTAGATGCTAAACTATATTCCATAGTTAGGAGTATGGATATAATTATGGAAAGACTAACCATCGTTGCCAAGAATCCACCCAGGGAAAATCAGCCCGTCCCTCAGATCGGATAGAGGAATCTGAGAGATCAAAGAGAACAAAGGGGGCCTAATCATAATTTTAGACCACCTCTTCAGGAGAATTACGTTGATGATGGGGAGGAGGTAATCGATGAGTTGGATGATACTCACATAAACCTCATGGGTGTTCACGATGATGACTCCATTTTTCTTACTCAAGAAGAACAAGAAATTTGTATCCTCTCACAAACAAAGTTGGATGAGGAGGAAGAGGAAACAAAACAACAGGCCTTTGAGAATGCTATAATGAAGGTGCACATATAATATAACTTAATAAGTAATAAGACTAATGACAATCCTACAAAGAAGGCTATTGAAATGAAGAAAACAACTGAGGTCAAGAAAACCTCAGATACTTCACTCAAGAAAGTCTCTGAGAAGAATAATGATGAATCTTTTGCAAAAAGAAATCCTAAAATTTCGCAAAGATCAAATCAAACCGAGGTTGCATCTACTAGTTAGCCAAATACTTCTTCCCAAAGAACTATGACAAAAAAACTAGAAGTGCAGAGCCAAAGCAAGACTTCCACTACTTTCAGCCAGGAAGGGGAACTAGCCAAATTGAAAATTCTTATTCCCCTGTCTGAACTGATGAGAAAAAACACTTACAGGTCGCAGGTGATTAAATCATTAAGCATTGAACCAAATATAGGTACAAAAGCATTGAACATTGGATCAGGAACGCACTCAGACACCGTAAATATTATTGATGATCAACCCGAGCTATTGTTCGATCTTGAAGTAGATGGACAAACTGATAATGGCGATTTTCCCCCTTTCTATATCAGTCTGAATTTCCATGACAAAATATTACACAACACTATGCTTGATTCTGACGCCTCTCACAACCTGATGCCCAAAGCTGTGACGAAGAAGTTGGGGCTTGATGTCACTAGACCCTACAAGGATTTGCATTCTTTTGACTCTAGCAAGGTCAAATGTAGTAGGCTAATTAAAGATTTTTGTATCACCCTAGCTCAAATCCCAGCAAAAAGTATGGTGATGGATATCGTGGTTGCAAAAATTCCCTCGAAATATGGTATGTTGTTATCTAGATCTTGGTGAGATAATTTGAAAGTCACTTTGCAGATAGATATGTCTTATGATACCATATTGGTATTTGGACAATAGAGAATACTGTATAGAAAAAACAATGATGAAGTTTATGGTCAACGGTTAGGAAAAACCACATAACTACCCATTATACTCTGCACACTCTGATCTGGATTCATCCATATTGTATAATGATGGTGACCTAGATAATCAAATTTCTCAGTTGGAAGATGATGCACCTGACATGCTAGAAGATAAAGCAATCATTGAGGTAAAGAAAACAACAACAATAGAAAGTGATGAACTACCAGTCGATTTCTGGAGTATGGATTTTGATGGAGCTATGAGAAAAGAGGGAGTTGGAGATGGAGTTTGGTTTCATAATCACAAATCAAGGTATTCATAAATCCACTCTTACAAACTGAATTTCCAATGCACTAAAAACATAGTTGAGTATGAAGCTTTAATGCTCGGCCTGAAACGAATGAAGAAGGTTGGTGCCAAAAATATTATGGTAAGAGTTGATTCTGAACTGGTCATTAAACAAATTAAAGGTGAGTATTTTGCTAAGAATCCTAGACTCAGAGCCTATAGAAATGTTTTTTTATATTTTTTAGAATGTTTCACTGAAATCGACTTGCAGGTAATGCCTAGAGGCCAGAACATACTGGCAAACGAATTGGTTACTTCAACAGCCACATGAAAAATATATTTGAAACCAAATCACCAATACATAGTAGAGGCGAAGTGCATACCAACTGTCCAAGATAACATCATATACTGGCAGGTATTTGGAAACGATGACCAAATTGAAGACTTTCTGTAGTGTAAGAATGATTTCGAATGTACAAATATAGATGTAGAGAAAGATGATGATAATGTAAACAAATCATTTTTTGAAAATGATAGTTTAAATAAAGTAGATTTGGATGAAATGAGTAAAAATGATGAAGACTCTGATGTTCTGCATTTGAAAAACAATGTTTTACCTAGAGGTTTGGTCCTGTTAGAAGACTTGTTTGTTTTTAACGATGTAGCAAAAAATCCCAAGATTGAAGCTAGTGGTAAAGAGTTCAAAGAGTGTAACATAGAAACAGAGGAAAAACCCAAGATGATAAAACTTTCCAAATCTTTACCCCTTGAGCAAAAATGAAAATACATTGAATTGTTTAAGGAATTTGTTGATGTGTTTGCTTGGGGCTATGAGGATTTAAAATCTGATGAGACAAGTATCATACAACATAGAATTCCACAAAAGAAGAACAAAAACCTTTAAGGAAGAAACTTAGCAGAATCAATCCCAAGTTATCCCCCCTGATAGAAAAGGAAATTAAAAAGATGTATGATGTGAAAATTATAGTCCCCTTGAGATTTTCCAAATGGGTTTCTAATCTGGTTCCTACTAAAAAGAAGACTAGCGAAATCAGGCTTTGCATTGATTTTAGAAACCTGAACAAGGTTTCCCTCAAAGACAATTACCCTTTGCCTAAAATGGACCACATCTTACAAAAGGTAGTTGGGGCCAGTAGGATCTCCTTACTAGATGGTTTCTAGGGTTATAACCAAGTCCATTTTCACCCAGATGACCAAGAGAAAACAACCTTCACCACACCCTGGGGAACTTTCATGTACGTGAAAATTCCCTTTGGTTTGATGGATGTTGACACCACTTTCCAAAGAGCAATGGATATTGCGTTTGTGGATGAAATTGGGAGGTTTATAGTCATATATCTGGATGACATGATTGTCTACTACCAATCTGACTAACAACATTTACAACATCACAGATGAGTGTTTGAGAAGTGCAGAAAAAATAGTATTTCATTAAATCCCAAGAAGACCCTTTTCGGTTTACAAGAAGGCAAGGTGTTGGGGCACATAATCTCTAAATATGGAATCAAAATAGACTCTAGCGGAATAGAGGCCATCCATAAAGTGGAACACCCTAGGAACATCAAATAATTGCAATCATTCATTGGTAAAATAAATTTCCTAAGAAGATTCATACCCAACTTGGCCGAAACTTCTCAGGAACATCACAAATATGTTGAAAAAGGACACCAAAATAAGATGTAACACTGAGTCTAAACAATCATTTGAGCAAGTGAAACCTGCACTCACACAAGCCCTAGTTTTGATCAGTCCAGATTACACCAAAGATTTATTTTTGTTCTCTTTCGCATCTGAACACACCATTGCAACAGTACTATTGCAGAAAAACAACGAAGGGTACAAGAAGCCCATAGCCTTTTTCAACAAATATTTGAGAGATGTTGCGTTGAACTACAATATAATGGAGAAACAAGATTTTTCCCTGGTAAAGGCCATAAAAGATTTCAGAGTCTATATTCTCCATTCTCACACAATTTCCTATGTCCCGAATGTTGTGGTAAAGGATATACTGACTCAAGATAATCCAGATGGTAGGAGAGGAAAGTGGATTGTTGTTATTCTGGAATATGATATAAAAATAAAACTCACTAAACTGATGAAAGGTCAGGGTTTGGCCAAACTAATGTCTAAATCCAATTTTCATGCTTTAAACATTAATTTTTTGGCTGCAGTTGACAAGAAGGAAGAGCAGGCGAATCCAAATGTAAAAGAGGTATTATTAAACTCTCCTTGGTACATAGACCTTATTTTTGTACTTCATAACTTACAAGCTCCTCCTGGTCTAACCAAGACCAAAGACAAATTTATTAAATTGAAAGCGTTGAAATTTAGTATTCTAGATGGAAACCTTTATTGGAAACATCCTGGAGGTATCTTACTTAATTGCCTATTGAAGGACGAAGATGACAAGGTATTGTAGGATTTCCATGCAAGGGACTGTGGCAGGCATCTAATTTGGAAAACCAAGGCTAAGAAGATTCTTAGAGCTGGTTTTTACTGGCCCACATTGTTTGCTGATGTGGATCAAAAAGTCAACTCATGCCACAAATGCCAAGTTTTCGAAGGTAAAAGGAAGCTTCTGCCTCTACCCATAAAACCCATCTCAGTTGAAGCTCCATTCCAACAATGGGGTTTATACTTTATTGGAGAGATGCATCCACCCTCTTCGGGCCAACACAAGTGGATTCTCACGGCCACATACTACTTCACGAAGTGGATCAAAGTTGTACCATGTAGGAAATCCACTAACTCTATCATCATTAAATTTTTGGAAACTAATATTTTGTCTCATTTTGGATGCCCTATTAAAAAAATAACTGACAATGCAACGAACTTCAAATCAGAAATACTTATAGATTTTTGTAACCGGTATCACATTACTTTGGGACACTCAAAAACTTATTACCCTTAGGGAATTGGGTTGGCTATGTCCTTAAATAAAATTTTGTTGAATATCATTAGGAAAACGCTACAAGAGAACAAGAAGTGCTCGCATAATAAGTTAGTTCATGTGCTCTGGGATGATAGATTGACCACCAAAAGATCAATTGGTATGTCCCCATACTAGTTGGTATATGGTACTGAGGCAATTTTTCCTTCTTCTTTGGGGGTCCCTGTTATGAAACTGTTGCAGGAAGTGTAATCAGAGCCAAATGATACCCAAATAAGAATAAATCAGATGATCTAGTTGCAATAGTCCAGAGAAGAAGTGTATAACAAAACTCAGGTTATCCAGGAAGGTATCAAAAGGATTTATGACAAGAGAACTAAAGAGGATGATTTTGAGTTGGTTGATTTGGTGTTGAAGTGGGATTCTAGAAATGAGGATAAGGGTCAACATCGAAATTTTTATAGCTTGTGGAAAGGCCCTTATATCATCCAGGCATTTAGAGGAAATAATGCATTTTTTCTCAAAGATAGTGATGGAACAAACCTGTCAGGTGGACCTTCAAATGGAAAGATTTTGAAGCATTATTTACAACCCCAATAAAGATCTTAGTAATCCATTTCCACTATACAAACCATTTCTTTTACATTCATATTAAGTGTGGGTGTTGTTGATCATATGGTTGAAACCCGTAGAGAAGGCCTTAAGACACAGACCAGTGCCACTAAATTTTCAAAATAAAACAAATCAAGTGGCAGAAGAAGCATTGGAGAAAATATTTACAGACATCAGGAAGCAGGTTCTTGGCACCTCACAAGGAGAGCACCATCCCCAGGTGGAGCCATTGTTATAACCCTATGTTTCATAGGATCAATTGGTGACTGGAAATTTTTTACTCTTGTTGTATTTTTGGTTGTAAATAATATTTCATTCTGCAAATAATTTTAAAAAGCAAAGAAAAGAAAAAGGAAAGGAATAAAAGAGGGTATAAAAAAAAATGATGAACCCCATGCAATAAGAATGTCTTGATCCATACAGTTTAACCATGGTCAAGTATTTTGAATTTATGTTGATAGGATTAGTGAATAAACCTTGGCTAAATTGTTTAATCTTAGCCAAGTTAGTTAGATTAGCTAGTGAATAAATTTGATCAAATTGTTTAAACTTGATCAAATAGCCCCAGGGTAGAGTAATTTTTAGCCCAACAACTTAATTTGGGTTAAATGTGTTAGGTAAATAGATTAGGACATAGGTTAGTTTGTCTTTCCTTTCAATAAAACAAGCATAAAGTTGGTTGCGGTTCTTTTTTTTTATTTTAGAAGGTTGTGTTCTAACCCCTTGGTGGAAAAATGAAAAGAAACAACGCAAAAACCCCACAAAATGGCACTATCCTAAATTTTTTCAATGTAATGTCATTCACACTCTGTGATTAAACGATGTGCCTAGATCAATGGTTGAGAAAACGACACTCATATCTACAGCTGACAGGTAATATCAAACCCCCTCGACCATTCTACCTTTAACGGGGGGTCTGAGTTAGTGGTATTCTTCAGTGGGCCCCATCCTAACATGGCACATTTATGTTGACTTAGACACCCATCACTCGAAACCAGTTACCGCCAAACCCCCCCTTCGAGTAAACTGCCACACCAGTTTCTGATACCACCACCGCCTCATGGCGTCATATTCCACTACCGCCACTTATAAGTCAAGTGTTGTTATTCTGCAAGAATAAATTTTGACCCTAATCACTCATAACACCTCACATCCCATTCACTTTTCCTCCACTCCCTATCCTCCAGATCATCCTCATGAACCCGTCAGGTATCTATTACCCTCCACCTCATCCCCGAGATATGGGTTGGCCAATCAATGTGGCCAAACATATCGGTTAAACCTTTTGACTATCCCCAGCACCCCAATAGAAACCCGTTCGTCCAGATAATCCCATTTTTCACCATTTTTTCACCATTCACAATCCAGACACCACTGAAATCATCATCCTTCCTCACCTTTTCACCTTTGATCGCCATTAATCTCTCGACCAGTCGAAGTGATGGCACCAAAGTACAAACACTCAAATATCGATGAAAATCCATTCCTCCGACCTCCTGTTGACCTCGACCAGATCCCTCTGGCTGACAAAGATTACTTGATCTCAGAACCCAAATGTGAATTTGATTTTTCTGATTTACACTCATGGTTCAAAGACACCTTCCTAGACCAAAGTGACGAGATTGGACTTTGGGAGTCCAATCTCCCACTATATATTTTTCCCCAAATTCACCATTTTGTCGAGTTCACCCTCATGTGCCAGATGCACTATCTTCCCAGTCCCAGAGCTATTGTATCATCATCTGAAGAGACCATGTTTACCATTACACCTAAAGTCATTGACCATATGATGCAAATTCCCAGATCCGAATCATTTTCCACTTTCAGGTCATTGAAATTTTAACCGAAATGTACCAAAAGTTATCATTTACGCAAAGATCACAAATTTTTTAACTGTTCCTCCCTGAGAGTACCCAATTCCCCAAGAAAAATCCATCTTACCATTCCTCCATGTTTTTAGCAAAACACAACCAAAAAATTTCCTCTCTGTGTTGTCTACTCGGGTATTATTCAGACGAGTGGGTGGAAAAAAACATCTTGGGTTTCATGTCCATTTTATCCACCAAAGAGAAATCCACCACCTAGTTCAACTTCAACCAATTTCTGGCCGATAACATTCACGAGCAACTTTTCAAATTTCCCACCGAAGGAATGTTCCAGTATTCATCAATATTGCCCTACATGTTCATGTTTTTCCATTCAAATATGTTTTCTTTTCCCCCAAAGAAGCTCAACACAGAAGGAAGTCCACATCCGGTTACAACCTGGACATCGTTGGTAAGGAGGAACTCATCTGAGTTCAGTTTTAAACATTTTGTCGACCAATTTTACCATACAGTGGTAAGCATGTTAAGCGGGAGGGAAGATCCCATATTAAAGGAAGAGATTCAGAGGATCCTGCACCTATCAGATCTTGCTAAAACAGAGGATTAGTATTTATACCAGGACCAAATAGAGATTAGAGTCTATGGGTGTTGGCTACCCCCCTACAAGTTTCCCTCCTACAAGCTTCCAAAGTTCCTACCTGTAAGAATTTTTTCCCTGGAATACATTAGACAAATGATCAACTCCGATGACATTCATTGGGTGGCCTTTAAAAAGAAACAACAAATCAGGATTAAAGGTCAAATAGGTTCTTTCATCTACAACAGCAGAGCGGCAGGAGAAGAAGAAAACAATTTGTTACTGGAGATAAATTTCAAGCAAAGTTTCCCATGGCATTACGATCCATGTGGTATCATTGCAGAAACCAGACTAAGGAATAAAATCTCTCCATACGCTCATGTTCCCAAACCAGAGATCGAGAAGTTCATGAACCAAGAAAAGTATGAGGATAACACTCTGATAGATACCAAACAACAACCCCCTTTGGCCAACATTTCATAGACTAATATCCCTCCGGAACTAGCAAAGAAAAGACCTAGGAAACAAGTATCTCCCTCGATCACTGAAGTCTCAACAGATGATTTCTAGGTTTATAGAAAAAGGCCCAAGACCAGTCATACACCTGACAGGTTTGGTGAAGAGACTAAGTCTACTACAGTCATGGAAGGGGAACATTCTCCATTTTCCTCAGGAATCTAGCCGATCATGTCCACCTCCTCGTCGAAGAAGCAGGGTGATACAACATTAACGGTCAAGGCTGCACAGGATCCTGCAGGGCTGAACATTTTTCAAAAATATAACCTGATTAAGAAGAAAAATGAGATGTTGACTAATAGTACCTATGATAAATTTTGGAAAAAAACATCCACAACTCGGCATATACTAATATCCGCCTTTGATACAGAAAATGGGAGAATGCACATGGCCTACTTGCAGGCATAGGTACCTAAGCCCAAAACAATTTTTTATTATAAAAGGGAAACATTTGAGTTGGATGTTGTAGACGTACATCTGGCTGATCAGATGGATTTACACAGACAGATTGGATAAATAATTTTCTCCACATTGGTAAACACCTCCATGACCGCATCAAAGCTACAAGTTTCATTGAACAATGTCCAGATTCAGCTAAATCTAGAGAAGGTGTCATCTTTTGCAAAGGATAACAAAATTAAATTCCCTGAAGAACTGGTGCTCAAAATTGGGTACGATCCGACTAATATAAAAGTAGAAGAAGAGTTGATTAGAAAGAAGAATGGTGACATAGCTTCTCTGAGGAAACAATTCAAAATATCTGCTATTGAATATCTATAGGCTAAAGAGATGGTCGAGACTGGAGTCCTAAAAGAGGAGATGTTGAAGTTGATCATGGAGGAGAATGCTCAAATTAAAGAAATGGAAGTCGAGCTAGACAGGATAGTCAAGGAGAAGGAGTGGATTGTTCCAATGGAAGTCATACCATTGATTGTATTCCCAATCACAAGAGTTCGTACAACAACGACAACATCAACTACCACAGGGGAAATTCCAGTAGCAACATCAGTGAAAGCTCCAGATGCAGTAGACCAATTGGAAAAAGAAATGGAAGAGATGACTCTGCAAGGGGAAGAAATAAGAAAACTACGAGAAGAGATTCAAAATCTCCAAAATATGAATTCCACATTTCAGGCCAGCTACAACACTAAGAGGCATAAGTCAGACAAACTCAAACAGGAACTACAGCAGCTGCAGAAAGAAACAGTCATGGATAAGACTCTGTCAGAGGCAAAATAAAATATTTGGATGGACATTTGTTAGTCAGTGACAGACATTTGGCCCCTGATACAAATCATGTTTGAACAACATGATCTAGTACAAAGAGACAAACAATTCATCGACAGGATAAAGGGGGAACTGGGAAAAATTCCTATAGAGGCCAACGAGATAATCAAATTCTTAAATTCTAAATCAAAAGAAGAGTTGGAATCCCTGCAAATTGAGGACAGGACTGAAACAATTCTTGAATTTAAGAGATTCTTGAGCAAGAGGGGACTAATGCTACAACATGAGGAGAGAGTTCAGGTAATGGATGTCGCAGTACAAAGGTTTTTTAGCATGACTGAATCTTTGCACAAGAAAGGTCTCCCAAGTTTATTTTTGATCAATAATAAGTTGATTACTCTCTTAGACTACAAACAAAAGATTCTCATAGTGGCGAAGGATGGGTCCAAGTTCACAGGGATAAAAGGCAACATCATAGGAAAAACATTCTTGGAAACTCTGAGATTAGACCTGAGTATTTAACAAGAGATAAAGTATCTTTTCGTCACCAAACCCACCTTCACTAAGTACACAGAGATGGATGAGGTGTACTGAAGGCTGCTCAAAGTCAACATCCCCAGTCGGCAGAGATGGGACAACATGTGTGACTTGATCGACTAGAAGATGATGTGGATGTACAAATCAACAAGTAGAGCAGTCAAAGTCAAGTTGATGACTCACCAACAACATTTATGAAATCAGCTCAAAGAAATGCGAAAGATCATTAGAAGTTCCTACAATTCTTTATTTTGTTATCTAGTTAGTTAGATTCAAATTCTACCACATCCTGATCATTAATGACAAGATCAATTGTAATTTTTTCTTATAAATACTTCAAACTTCGAAGTATTGAGGGTTGATCTTTATGCCCAAGCAAGTTGTAAGATGTAATATTTTTGAAGAGATCTACCAGTAATAAAAATGAAGTTTCACAGGATTCCTGCGTGTTAATTGTTGGTGATGTTTACTCCTTTTTATTGAATGGTTTATATTACTTCTTTATTATCTTGTTTTCTATATCTGATCATTTAAAAGAATTCAAGGTTACATAATTTATCTTCATATACTATGTTTCTAGATTTTAAATATCTAAGTGTTTATATTCTAATGCTGTGATAAATAAATTCTTCAATGCTTCTTTGTTGTAGTTGATCATCTCATCTATTTTTTCTAACCATCACTTTAAATTCTCAAGAATCCAAAATTGGCATTATCATGCCCTGTGAAGAGACCTAATAAAATATGTTATCAGATATAAAACATTAACACAGACCCCATAGCCCAATGGATGTGTAAACAATATTTCATCCATTTTATAAAATAAAACAACACAGTCCCATTTATTTAACTAGCCTAATATTTGAAACTGGAAACATATTTAAATCTTAGAGAGAAATCCCTCTCTGAAACTGGCAGGGCTAGATCCCAGTTTTGAAGTGGTTGGATAAAGTTACCTCTGATAAATGTCTTCTACCTCCGGACAACATCTGGGAATTTACAGAGCTTAACACTAATGTTATTCTTATCCTTATATCTTCTTTTAAGAAATATATGACTTTACCATTTCGTTATTACGACCATAAAATCGACCTTGTCATCTGGTCTTGAATTCGTGGGTTAAATGTATGCCTTATTCTTATGTAATTGATTAAGTGGTTCTCCTAAGTGCTTTTTGTACTTAGATTCCTACCTAAGTGTATATTCAAGTTTCATATTATAATAGATTTATCATTCTTATTATTATTGTATCGTTACATACAACTAGATATTCCTCTATGTTCTTTATCGCAAAGGTCTATTCACTCTACAGCTAGGTTGTTCGTAGCATGTATTATATCTTCTTCTTTGTTTCTTTAATTAAAAATATCTATTAATCTTGTGTCTTGTATGTCCGTCATGAGTATGCATTTTTCTCGGTAAGTATTTTCTAAAATTCTCTTGAGAGCAGTACCATTATTGATAGTGTATGGTGAGGTAGTTGAAATTTCAAGTACATAAATTATTTTGTATTACGATTTTGTTTTATTTTTGAATTTAAATATGATTAATGATATATGTTCGATGATTTCTAAGATTTATTGTAACCATGTATCTCTAATCTGTTAATTACATTGTAATTGTAGATATTAACCATGTGTTTTTCAATATAAAACATTAGTTCTACTAAAATAGATTATCTACGAAATTTCAATTGAACAATAGGATAAGTAGAATAAAATATAAGCAGACTTCTAAAAGAATAATAACTTAATACATGAATGTATCCATAATATATGAACAGAGACTTGAACAATAAAGAAATATCTTTCATAACATTGTAAAAGCAATAACGAGGAGCTCTATAGGCCAAGTTTTTGGAAAAAAATTAATAAGAACACACATTTCATAGAATCAATATGCTCTTTACTACGAGATTCAATTCAAAGTTAAAGGTTGAAACTACAATAACATTCCAGCTAATGCATCAAGAAAAGAGGAGATTATCGGTTATCAATGAAATATCCAGTTTACACTTAAAATTTTAGCATATATTGCTATCAATTATTATAGCAAAGAATAGAACAAAACTTGAAAGAAAATATCCATGTACTTGTCAAAGATGAAGGGATTTCTAAAATGATATTAGAATCTTAAGCTAATATCTAAAACTCTAAATCTGCCTAGATTGTTCTATGGATCAATTACAACCAACATTCAGAATTGAAAAGTTTACAACAATAATTCTACATATCCAAACGAAACTAAATTGATAAATGTCGTAACCAAAAAGAGTATTGATGGATGGTGTTCTTCAATCCCAAAATTGGTGCAACATTCCTTCATTTCACCTACTAATCTAATGACTTCACCGATACCTCCCAACCAATGTTATGGCTACTCTTCTTCCCCCTTATTCCCCGAGCCACAAAGGGGCCACACACAGAATTTCAGATCCAAAAAATATCTCAAGTTTTCCCTCACAAGGAGAAGCTTCCACCTCTTATGAAAAACAAGAAGCCCAACTCACACAACTAAACCAATCAATATAAATTTTAACAACATTTCAATCTTCCAACAATATGGTCCCTTCTTGCTTCCTCACCATTCTTTTTATAATAAATTTCACCTTGACACTTGTCATCACATGCATAATTAAATCATTTTTGATAATCAATTGAGATAGTATTCACCCTGAACACATGTCACTCTTCCCTCAAGTTGCAGATGTTTTATTTCTTTTTAATTTAAATAAATTTGAAATTTCCTGCACCTCCTCAATTTGTTCCTAGATTTTCTCTTAGTTGTCCCTTAGTTCCCTAAATTCTCTTTATCATGTCTCCTAACTAATTTACATTTGGAGTTTCATTAGGACTCTTCTCTTAGTTAGGATTTTGAATCTAAATTGACTTAGGATTCTAACTCTATGTTTACAACCCATTCTCTCATGAAATTAATTTCTTTTAATTAAAAATTTCATTTTATCAATTTCATACACACATTATGCACAAGTCATAAAATTTTATTCTTCCTTTTCTATATCTTAATTAGTCTAATTTCCCTTAGACCCATTTCTATAAAATTTTCTTATTCATAAAAATTGGACGTAGATTTATTATGTTTCCAATATATAATTTTGTATAAATTTATATTCTCTTTCTATCAGTTCTAAGTATTTTTTCTATTCTGTAAGGTCTTCTAGATTTTTAACATCTCATTAATTTATTCATGTGACATGCCCTTTAAGATGCGACTACATGATCCAAGGGTGCCACTCACCATTTGACTTAGTTTGAAATTTTTCTGACACTTGGAGTCAATACTCCACTTGTCGACCTTGTGTGGGACTAAGGGATTACTCTGCAATATGGAATATACCTTATTCCCCACCCTTCATAAATCCTCGTGAGTGAATGTCTTAGGCTTCCCTCACGACATCATGAACCTCTCAGGAACAAGATAGTCGTTAAACTTCAGTTTAGGTCATGGTGAGAATGTTATTACTATGTGACAAGGATGCTACCACACCTCTCCCTAATCTATATAATATATATGTATGATCCATTTACTCCATATGTGAGTCGGATTAGCAAGTGTCATCATACCTGCATCCACTAACAAGATAATATTAATAATCTTATACATTAAATCCATAACTAAAATCATCATCAATAATACATGCTTAATAAAATCAAGTACTCATATTCAAGGTAAACAGTCCACTCCCTCACTCAATATGGAGTCTAAGGAAGTTTTTCGATTCCATCAACATCCTCATCAAGTCACGTTTCCTCCACACCTACGAAAGTTATCATAATACTTGTCAATGGTATACATCAATATTAATAACCTATCAATTTCAATACTCAATCATAGCATAAACTCATAAACCGATTCAAGTAATCATAATGTACTATGTTTAACCAAATCACTTGCACGCAAGTGTCCTCATAGAATAATCAATGTTATGAAAATGTTGTCAATGGAAACTAGATGTTAGATACAACCCCTCTTGTTTTAAACTTCATCTTGAAGTTTTTATTATTTATCAATGAAAGAAATAAATATAGTTTCTACTAATGTATATATCAAACTATCAAAATAAATGAGGAACATGTTCAAGCATCTCATATAAGTGCTCCCAAGTAGAAGAATGTGGGTTATAACTATCCCACTGGACCTTGACCTGACCAATCAATCGACGTTGTAGTTGTCAGGTATGATGGTCTAGTATGTGGGGTCGTTCCGTTATGACAACACCCTCATCTAATACTACATTGAACTCAAATCAATAACATATGACAGATATGAAATACAATGATGTACAACTAAAACATAAAACACATCGTGCATATGCCTCAAAGAATCAGGTAAGTCTAGTTGGTAAGCCATGGTTCCTTTCTTTTCTACAACCCTGAAAGGTCCCACAAAGATTTGAGAGAGCTTAGTGCCCTTTCCAAACTTAATATAACTCTTTTGCGGCTTCACCTGCAAAAGCAATTTATCACCAATCTCATAACTATGATAAAAACGATGTGCATTAGAATAACTCTTTTGTTGGTCTTGCGCTTCTTTAATCCTTATCATTATGGTTCACATATGATATTCCATTTTATGGATCACTTATGGTCCCACCAGGTGTTACCCATGATTTTAGTCGTCATGCTGATGTATTGATGATGGTGTACTTAGGCTCTTCATAAGAACTTTCTCCTGAGAAAAGTTACTTTCATCTCTTCCCAAAAAACTCATTTTTGGAGAAGGTTCACAGGCTACTAATACATTTGAGTGCGAGAATGCCTGATTCTCGTAGGCTGTTTTAAGCCAGGGTGTGAACTTCTCGCACTGTGTTGAATAGCTAGATTGCGAACTCTTCCTAAAGCATGGAAAAAGATGAATTATCGATGTTTCTAGAAGGGAATCTTCTAGAAGGATGGGTTGGCATTCGAATGGTTATCCTAGTACTGGATTCCCTGATATTTTGGGATCATTCTTATCAAAGTAACTAATTCATTCTCTCCTATATATTGAGGGAATTCTCATGGAAAATGTTAAGAAAGATTCATTGGAGAATTGGTGAAAGAATTGTGTGAAGGACTTAGCATTGAACAACAGCTTGGAGACTCTAGCAAGTCTATCAAGAGGATTTGATCTTCTTCATGCAAGGATTGAGCAAGTGTGTGTGTCGGAGCCAAGTGCCATCAAAAGGAAGTTTGCGACATCAAGGCTCAAGTTGTAATCTTTACTTTCCATTAATATGATACAGTGGCATGTCCCTTTCCCATAAAGCTATTTCCACTTTATTCTGTAATTCCTTGATCATACACATAGGTTGATCATTGAATATGTTGTGTTATCTTCACTTTGGTTGGTTTGTGTTGTCTTGGTCTTGACTTCACGAGAGAACTGGAGTGAAGCGGGAGCAACAAAGACCCTAGGAAGCGATAATAAGGTATGTTATTTGTTCCTTCCTCCTATTTAATTCAATGGTCAAAACTTAGGGAAAGAGTCATGTCCTGTCCTATTTTGTTCTAGATCTAGGTGGATCTAGGGAGATCAGTTAGTGTCTGCACCTACCGATTAGTCCGATAACACAATTGGCGACTCCACTGGGGATCGAACCCAGAATCTCCGGTCTTTATATGTTCGTATAAAGACTAATACAAAATTCATTTTTGATAACAAAGATGTTGGACCTTACCGACCTCCTGGTACTTCTCCCATTCAGCAGCGAGGAGAGGTAGCGGCAGTGCCACAATATGTTGAGGATTATCAAGTGGTGGAACAAAAACATTTGAATATGATAAAAATTCACAAAACATTTTAAAAGAGAAAAAATATGTGTACTTCTTACCAAGGTCCCCCCACTGACCATCCTTTGGCAGTACTAAATCAGGATCTCCTCGGAAATCCAACCCGACATAAGCATAGTCGTCAACCATCAACAGCTGTGGTTGAAGCCAGTCAAAGAAAGTATCAGCATACTTGATGATTGGTCCAACCACGTGTCGGTCCATAATCTAACACCATCTCAGCATCCGTGGATCCCTGGGAGACGGTATATTCCACTCAACTTGCAGCCTCAGTAATGGGACCCTCTCAAGGAAGAAGGACACCAACAAAGATCCATACCCGAATTGCTTCAGGTTGCCTCGTCTACATTTGGTCAACTGTCTTTTTACGCTGTGAAGCATTGCATCTTCACAGTTGAACACCCGAGGCTCAGTACACTTAATAGCATACTGGAAGTAACTCTGTAATGCCATGTGAGGAGCAGAACTCCT
The DNA here is from genome assembly GCA_000966675.3 of Picea glauca. NCBI lineage: Eukaryota > Viridiplantae > Streptophyta > Pinopsida > Pinales > Pinaceae > Picea > Picea glauca. The sequence goes on from JZKD02S1268036.1 coordinate 1,104,304, forward strand.
AGCCATCCGAGCTATGGTGAATAGGATAGTATGGAGGGTCAAATCTCATAACCCCCAAATATATACTTTTCCTTTCTTTCTCTCAGCCTCGGGAACGCAGTGTAAAGGAAAATATTCACTCATCTGCAACCCACCACCTCTGCTACCAGTCAGGCTCACATAGTACCCCCGCCATGATAATCCAGTCAAAAAGTAAATGTCCTCAATATCTAAGGACAGTGTGTGGACCCCCACATGAAATACCTATTGATCAGGGTCCCACATACACACTAGGTACTCTAACAACCTGACTTGGGCCCTCATGCCTGGGATACGAAAGTACTTCAATAGGCCACAATCTCTCAAAGAAGCAATAGTAGGTGGATGATTTCCGACAATTGAATTGTCTTCTTCATGCTCCCTTTCGCGCCACTCAAGCACCATTTTGCTGGCCAATTATCTGCACAAGAAGCACAACAAGAAGATTAGCAACTTATTTCATGAATTCATTCTCTTTCATTGAGTAAATTTAAAAAAAATTCTTGAGCTTTGCGGTTCTCGCAGGTGCCCTTTGGGCACAGTGCGAGAACCTCGCAGGCTACCTTAGGCTCGCCTGCGAGAATGCCCCATTCTCATAGGTCCCGTGTAGCCTACCTGCGAGAATGGCAGCGCACAAGTAGGGCTTGTAAAATCAACCCAAAAATGAAATTTAACTAATGAAATTGCAAAATTAAAACATGAAAGTGTTAAGGACAAAGAGCCTACCTTACTGTCGCTGACGACTCGCTGAATGGTCTCTCATAGCTCCCGCAATCTGACGCTGAAATTTGAGGATAAAATAGGGGTTTTTGGAGCTCAAATAGTGGAAAGGTGTAACAACTTTGATGGTCAAATACAGGGATGCGGATATGTTTTTCTTTGACATTGCGTGTTTTTGGTTGTTTTTTTATGGTTTTTTGTATAAAACCTCGAGCGTGGTCTTTGTCCGTTCTCACGCTCGAAAATACATGAGAACGCGATTGAGCATACTTTTATCACTTTTTCGGGCTCAACAAGGTTATACGAAAAATGAACCCCCCTGGAGTTCTCTTTAAGCTCTGTTCAAACTCTCTAAACATGAAAAGATCGTCGAGCGACCTTGCTATTTTCATGCTCGATAAAGTATCTGAAGTAAGCGTCTGGTGAGTGATAATTTATCTCTTTCTCGGTCTCATCCAGACTATTTTACGAAAAAGGAACTGAGAGAGTTCTCGTTTAAGTGTTTTTTCAGACTTTATAATCATGAAAAAACTTCGAGTTTTCTATCTCTGGACTCGTTAAACAAACATTGACAGACCCGTAATGGGACCGAACCACTCCTTCTTAGGGTTTGTTAAACATACTTCGAGGGACTCATCCAAAAGATGATCTTACATCAACAAGAATATGTTATCCTCCTCAAGCTTGCGTAAAAATAAAGAGGTACTCGCCAAAAATGGTGGGGGGAAATTTGGGAAAGGGATATGTTTTCATCTTTGTAGTGATTGGCAGTAAGTGTTTCTCTTGAACATGACACCCCCTATTCATCATTTGAAGCCAATTTGGGAAATCCAATTGTCTCTCATTCGATTTGCTACAAGGTCATTCCTTGTGTCATCTTTGAGTCAATGTTACCAAATCATTGGTCGTGTCGTTCATATGTTCAAGAGAAGTCCATCTGAAACCTATATTGAGTCGACCATCTACAGTTATCCATTCTCTCCGTGTCAGCTTTCCCTGTGTCCAGTCCAATTCACGTCATACTATGTTTCACCTTCAAAATATGTTACTCATTTCGTGTCATTGATGGGGGATACATCAAGGCCCTCCTGTGACAAGTTTTGTTCCATCAACTCCTGCTCATTATCCGGAATCAAGACTTAGAAATTACTTGGTACCTTGGAGCTTGCATGCCTCAATGGCAGGTTTCCTCGCTTTCGACAGTGGGTTTACATTATTGACCCCTGATCGAAAGATTTCGTTGAATGTTCAACTTCAACTCATTCATTCACACTCGATGGAGTGTACTAGGGTACCTTGGGAGTCATTGACATCAATGGTGATTTCCCTCGCACTTGTTAACGATTTAATCAATGACCGGTAATCAAGTGGTTTCTTCCATGTTTGACTTCAACACATGTAATCACATGGTTAGATTCGTACTTTGGGCGATGAAATTGAAGACCCTAGCTATTATCTCTTTTGTCCAGGTTGCTATGGAGTATATATAATTTTCAACACATAGATCCACTATGTATGTCTCGTGGCTATGTCGTCTTAATTTAAAATTTCTCACATAGATCCACAGTGTATTCCTGGTGGCTATGCTATATTTTGACGGCATGGATCCACAGTGTATGATTGGTGGCCATGACTTATGTCTATAATGTCATTATTCTGTGATCTGAGTATGGGAATGCCTACCTCAAAATTAATATATATGATATTCTGCAGATGCTTGGTTGTTCGCAGGTTTTCGATTAGATGTGCTCCTGGTTTCCGACACACAGATGCATCTTACAAAGTCTTTCGGCTGTCACTGGTTTCAACCTAATACTTTGGGGGGCATTCTGTTACCCATGATTTTGGTCGTCATGATGATGTATTGATGATGGTGTATGCAGGCTCTTCATAAGAACTTTTTCCTGAGAAAAGTTACTTTCATCTCTTTCCAGAAAACTCATTCTTGGAGAAGGTTCGCAGGTTGCTAATACATTTGGGTGCGAGAATGCCTGATTATCGTAGGTTTTTTTAAGCCAGGGTGTGAACTTCTCTCACTGTGTTGAATAGCTAGGGTGTGAACTCTTCCTAAAGCATGGAAAAAGATGAATTCTCGATGTTTCTAGAAGGGAATCTTCTAGAAGGATGGGTTAGCATTCGAATGGTTATCCTAGTATTGGATTCCCTGATATTTTGGGATCATTCTTATCCAAGTAACTAATTCATTCTCTCCTATATATTGAGGGAATTCTCATGGAAAAGGTTAAGAAAGATTCATTGGAGAATTGGTTAAATAATTGTGTGAAGGACTTAGCATTGAACAACAACTTGGAGACTCTAGCAAGTCTATCAAGAGGATTTGATCTTCTTCATGCAAGGATTGAGAAAGTGTGTGTGTCGGAGCCAAGTGCCATCAAAAGGAATTTTGCGACATCAAGGCTCAAGTTGTAATCTTTACTTTCCATTAATATGATACAGTGGCATGTCCCTTTCCCATAAAGTTATTTCCACTTTATTGTGTAATTCCTTGATCATACACATAGGTTGATCGTTGAATATATTGTGCTATCTTCAATTTGGTTGGTTTTTGTTGTCTTGGTCTTGACTTCACGAGACTGCCAGAGTGAAGCGGGAGCAACAAAGACCCTAGGAAATGATAATAATGTATGTTATTTGTTCCTTCCCCCTAGCTAATTCAATGGTCAAAACTTAGGGAAAGACTCATGTCCTGTCCTATTTTGTTCTAGATCCATGTGGATCTAGGGAGATCAGTTAGTGTCCACACCTACCGATTAGTCCGATAATACCAGGACCCTATCCTCTATTTGATCCCAACTCAAAGGCATTTGACATGGTCATCCGTATCGGAACTCAAAAGGTGTCATCTTTATCGAAATTTGATAACTATTGTTGTACGCAAATTATATCAATGGTAAAAATTCATCGAATCATTTCAGTTGATCCATCACATTTATTCGATGCATATCCTCAATAATTTGATTCATTCTTTCTATTTGTTCATCATTTTTGGAGTGATATGTTATGCTAAAATTTAATTGCATTCCCAAATAATCTTGGAAACTTGTCCAAAAACATCTAGTGAATATTGATCCTTGATAAGATATTATCTTCCTCAGTACACCATGAAACCTTACAATTTAATTAACAAAAATTCTAGATATTTCATGTGCTTGGCATGTCATAAGAACTAGAATAAAATGTGCACTTTTCTTCAAAGCATCAACAACTACAAAAAGAGAGTCATGTCTCCTCGTCAATGAAAACCCAATTATAAAATCCATCGATATGACTTCCCATTTAGATTTAGGAATCGTATGTGGTTGTAATAATCATGTCAGATGTCTATGTTAATCCTTCACCTGATGACATTCAAGACATCTCACTACATATTTAACTATATCATTTTTCATTCCCTTCCAAAAGAATAGTGATTTAAAATCTACTTTCATTTTCGTGACTTCAGGATGAGCCATATACACCGCTCGATGAGCTTCATTCAAAATTCAATTTCTCAATTCGTCATTTGGTAGTACATAAATTATTCCATTATATCTTAGTAGTTCGTCACTATCCAAAGTATAACCCTCTTATCTAGGCATCATCATGGTATATTTTCTGATATTGTCTTTTACTTCTTGTACAAGTCGTCATCAATTTGTAATGCCGAAATATTTTCTCGAAGATTCATCTTTAGGGGTATTACTAAGAAAATGTGTCGTCTCTGAATCAACAGATTTTCTACTCTATTAATTATTCCTTTAATGTACGTGATCTCAAAAACCTACTCACTTAAAATTTATGACCAACATCTTTGTCGCTCCTTCAAGTCACTCTGAGTAAAAATATGTTGCAATACACTATGATTAGTTTTCAACTGGAATTTCCATCCAATCATGTATTTTCTACAAAATCATAAGGCATAAACAATTGCTAATAATTCCAAATAATGTGTTGCATAATTCTCATCATGCCTTCTTAGTTTCCTTGAAATATATGTGTTAATTCGCCCTTCTTGTATTAATACTTCACCCAATCCTTCCTTGGATGCATCAATGCATACTAATAATTCCTTGTCCATATCACGGACCTTCAATATTAGTTTTGTCCTGAATAATTCCTTAAGCTTTTGAAATGCTTCAACACATTTCTCTGACCGTATTAATTTCTTATTTTTCTTTTGCAGTTCCATCATTGGGTTTGCTATTTTTGAAAAACCTTCAACAAAACGTCTATAGTAACATGCTAACCCAATAAGACTACATACTTATTGCATATTTTTCGGTGCTAGTCATTCCATAATAGCCTCTACCTTCATTGGATCCGCAATGATGCCTTCTCTAGAAATAATGTGTCCCAAATAGTGAATCTTCATTTGATAAAAAGAACATTTCAACAACTTTCTATAGATTTTTTTTTTCTCTTAAACACTGCAAAACTAATCTCATATGTTCGTCATGCTCCTCTTTTGTGCGAGAGTAAATTAATATGTCGTCAATAAATACATGTACAATATTTTCCATGTATTCATGGAATACCCCATTCATTAAACTCATGAATACACTAGGGGAATTTGTCAATCCAAATGGTAATATAGTGAAATTGTAATGTCCAAATCTTGTCTTAAACATTGTTTTAGGAATGTCTTCCTCTTTGATTCACAACTCGTGATATCCTGATCTGAAATAAATATTTGAAAATATGGTCGCCCCCTTCATTTGATCAAATAAGTCATCAATTATTGGTAATGAATATTGATTCTTAATTGTGGCTTTGTTTAATTAACGATAGTCAATGAAAAGCCTCCATGATCCATCCTTCTTTCTTACAAAAATTACTGGTGCACTCCACGGTGATACACTTGGACATATAAGTCCCAACTCTAATAAATCCTTCAATTTCATCTTTAACTCTTGCAATTTAGGTGTCAACCTCTGATATGGTGTTCTTGCAATTGGTTTCGTTCTAGGTTTTAAATCTATAGTAAATTCCAATTCTCTATTCGGTAGTAAACATGGTAGTTCCTCAAGAAAAATGCCAACAAACTCCGATACTAATGGAATGTCTTCCAATATTTTTGCATCACTCTTTTTCCTTAAGAGCTAACATGGCATACAACTTACTTCCATTGCATATATTTTTCTTCAATTGTAGGGAACTAAAATCTTAGAGACACTCCTTGGTTTTTCCCTACAATGACTCTGTTTTGTCCCAAATCATCAATTAAGCTTAATATTTTTGTCTTACAGTTGAGTATCGCATCGAGAGATTATAACCAATCCATTACAATCACAATGTCGTGGGGTCCTAAGGTTGTGAAAAAAAGGGTTACATTTGCGACTACTTCACCCAAATTAATTTTATAATATTTAACCTTTCCTCCAACTTTTTGCTTGGATCGAGATGCCAATTCTATATATCTAAACTCATCTTATTCGACTGCCTTCACCTTAATTATTTTTAGTGAATAACTAGTTATAAAACCCTCAGTAGCTCCTGGATCTATCAAAATACTAAATTGTTGATCTGCTATCATACCTAATGTATTGAGCACTGTAGACTGATGCCCGGCCTGGTAGTTATTCATCATTGCATGAATCCTATGGGCCTTTCCCACATATCCTATTATCGTTTGTACTACTGATCTAGAAGTTCTCTCATTTTTAATAGGAAAATATCTCTGATAGTGTAACTCTCCACAAGTCCAACATCTATTCTTAGGGATAATACTCCTAGTTCCAAAGGAAGAATCTTCTATTCTAGGGTTTCGAGGTCCTAATATGTTCTACAGAATAGATCTATACTATTGATGTTGGTAAGGATTATGTGGGAGATATTGCGGTGATTCTCTATACAGAGTCCTATGATTGGTAGCATGTATGCATGGTGTAGAAAATACAGGTCCTTTGGGTGTATCATGGTGCCTATATGTCTGTCTAACGGTTGCCTCTTGCGTATGTGTTGTCTTCCTAGAAGGATTCCTACCCTGACCTCCACTGTTCAATTCCTCTTCAACGATAAATTTTTTCTATACTACATCATGTAAAGTTTGAGGCATCAGGATCCTCTCCTTAGCATGACTGTTGTAGTTGGGTCCAAAACCAAATTTATTCACCTTTAACTTTTCAGTATTCATATGTGGAGCATATATGAGTATTTCCATAAATTTATCCTCATACTCAGGTATTTTACGACTGCCCTATTGTAAATTGTTGAATTCATTGAGTTGGCACTCAATGAACTCATCTTATTGGTACCCGTCTCATAATATCTCATCAAACAATTCCCAAGTCACATCTTCAAAGGACATATTCAGCTATGGTAAGAGTCTATTCCACTAGATAAGCACACTCCCTTTCATTTGGAAGACCGCCATGCATACCTTCATTTTGGAGGTATAATCGTACAATGCAAAATCATTGCCATATTATCCAACCAACCTTCGGCAACTAAATCATCCGTGGAACCCCAAAATTCGAAAATTTTTACCTTCTTGAGTTCTCTATGAACACTACCACTAACTACAGGATGGTACTTCCAACCCTCATTAGGTATAGAATCCCTTCCCTCATCATGATCAAGGCGAGTTATCAACGCCTTTGACATCCTTTGAAAATACCTCATCATACCCATGACATCACCCACTACAACTTGCTCCTGCTCAGCAGTTTTCTCTTCTCCCTGAGGAGAAGATCCCCCAGGTGTGGATGGGCTTGGACGAAGCATACCTCTCCCTACTGCACTTTGAAATATATTCATTCTATGTCCTCTAACCATGATACATCCCATAAAACAAATCCAATTTTTTATGAGTAATATATCTTTATTTAAAAATTTGTATTGGAACTCGCAATAAGTCGAGTGTCGCAGAGTCTAACCCGCTCTGATATGATATGTAAAAACCCTCCAATACTAAACATTAATGTGTAAGTGAAAACAACTAAAGTAGTATTTTTTTTTTTTGATAATCAATGTTTTAACGTTAAAATGGTGTAACTAAATTTATCATTGTAAGCATGCAATAGAGTAATACGTCACCTATTAATACGTCACCATAAATTTATGAATGTAAACATGCAATAGAGTATGGCGTAACTAAATTTTTACTCTAAGTGATTCTACTAGAGAAACATTACATCATTAATGTAACTTGTAACAATCCTCACTTAATATTCTATCATCCGGAGTAAGAAACTACAAGAACGTAAACAATATCTACACATTGATCAATAATATACAACTCATGCATTAAAATTCAACCATTTAGCATTTAATAATGTATTACCAATTATATATATATGTGTGTGTGTGTGTGTGTGTGTGTGTGTGTGAAACATTAATAGGAACATTATTTATTTATTTAAATCTTTTAACTTAACCTCTCTTCCCTTACATATTAATTATTTAAATACCAAGAACTTGTTTGTCCTAAATCTTAGTCTAAAGCCCTTAACTTAAACTATGTTAAGGTCTCAGTGGTGGTTAAACTTGGGTTGAAATATTTAATATGCTAAGGACCCTCGTGGATCACTCTAAAGGAGACTCTTTTGCGACCTTGATAAGAACCTTTGCTTGGTAGAAGATAGCGTTACAAAACTTGGGCCTCTACCTCATCCCTTTGATCATGGAAGCCTTAGTGGAAACTAGGAAATTTGTAATAATAAACTGTTTGTTTGGTCAATGAAATAGTGCTTGGGATAAAAAGCATGGGTGGTTTTCAAGAATGGTTTATAGTAATGAACTTGGGTTGAAAGTACATTGTGTTATAAATAACTTTCGTATTTAAGTGTTCGTGGAAATATCTATGTGTTCCATGTGGGAGTTTCTTGTAGTAACAGTTGGGAGGATAAATCTCGACCATACCATGCAGATTTCCAAATCCCATTCATTGTTAGAAACTTCTGGAGGAAGTCAGGTTTCCTACTGGTGCAGGAGGGTTTCCTACTAGTGCACTAGAGTTTATGTTTCTCTGTTTTATTATTCTATTACCATACTCACAAGTTTGAGTCACTTCAGTCACCTTAACATTCATTTCCTTTCTCTGGTTACCCTATTGTCAAACCTGGTCATATTTTGGTTGGCATTCAGATTAATACCTAGTTAAACTATCTCATTTAAAGCTCTGTTTAGGATGGTAGCTTGTCCATTAATCTACTGTCCTGCATGCATTTATTCCTTGGTTACAGTTTAACTATTTCTAAACCACAACCCTATTGTGAGTTGAGCTATGGAGCACGCAACGGGGTATTCTATCGTTAATTTGCTACTATCTCTTGTTCCTATGTCAAGATAGATTTTTATTCGGTTCTAGGCTAATGATGCGCCCTTGTTGTTTTCAAGGGTACCCATCAGAGAGGAGAGTATTGGCATTGTCTGTAACATCTCTCTATTGTTCACACCTGATTGGAATTATTCTTTGAGGACACTTGCGTGCAAGTGATCTGGTTCACTATATGATTGGTTGTTTCGATTATGGTTCATAATGTTGTTTTGGATTTGATGATATGCTATTTGATGATATTTATATTGACAGGTGATATTGACTATTTTTCCTGAGTGTGCAGGACTCGAGACCGATTGAGGGTGTCGATGGAATCAATGGGTTTCCTTGGACTCCAAACTGAGTCAGGGAGTGGACTGTTAGTTTGAATGTTTTTTATATTGCATAGGTGACATATGGATACTAGATTATGATGTTGATTTTATTCATTGTTGTTTCGTTGATGGATGCAGGCTAACGATAGCTTTCCAACCAAACTCACATTTGGACTAAAGGGGTCACGCATGATAACCAAATACATTGAGGGAGAGGTGTGGTAGCAGCCCTGCCACAACCTACCAGCCCTGCCACAACCTACTAGCACTGCCCTCGTGGCTTGAACTGTAGGTTAACAGATACCTAATTCGAGAGATCCACGATGTCGTGAGGGAAGACTATGACAATTTCTCACGATGATTCTAAGAGGCGCGAAATAAGGTAGGGACCTTATTCATTAGAGACACTTAGTCTCCCACAAGGTCACCTGACGCAATATTGACTCCAAGGGCTTTACGTCTACCAAAATCAGTCAAAAGGCGAGTGGAACCCTTGGAAAACATAGTGCGTCTTGAAGGGCATGTCATGCAAATAAAACAAGAATGTAGGCAAGTGACACCCTTGGAGCACGTAGTACGTCTTTAAGGGAACGTCATGATTTTAACTCTGGTAAGTTAATAAACCTAGTCCCTAGAAAACTATGCCTCCTTAGGACCTAGTTAACCTTAAAATGAATGATGGTATGAGTAAATTTTAATAACTAATTTTTCCCTTAAAAAACAATTGTCGTCAAGCCTAGTGAATTTAAAACCTAGGTCTAAGTAGAACATGTGAACAAAAAGAAAAAAACTAAATGGACATTTAACAAGGAGGGGGTAAATAAAATTCAAACATTAATAATTAAACTAAAATTTTAATGAAGGATTAAACTAATAAAAAGGTAGATTGTTGTTATGTCTAAACATGCTAATTCTGAACTTAGATGAAAATGGGAAACTTAAAGAAAAAGTAGAATGTCTAACATAGTAGGGAATCTAGTCTTTGGAACCTTCTAATTGTAAATTCAATTAGGTTTTAAGAAAGGCGTAACTCATTTAAGAATTGTAAGGGAATAAAGGGACATCGAGGAGCATTTTTAGGAACACTTTTAGGTGGGTGAGGGAAATGGACAAATTTCATTAAATCAATTAATTGATTTTATGGTGCAACTAAGGGATCGAGTGACATGTGTACACGGGAGGTTCATCTTAATTAAAATTTTAAGGAAAAGAATCTAATAAGGTTTTGGGAAAGTAATCACTAAGAAAACTCTATAAAAGGTATGGGAGAGAAGGAGCATGGATCACGTCTTGTATACGTACGGTTATGCTTCTCGTTTCTGCCTTGACTGATTTTTTTTTATGGGAGTTGGGATACCCAGCTCGGATAATGAGTGGTAGCTCGACCTTGCGAGGCGAGATGGGAGCTAGCATTCTTTGGTATTGTGTGTGTGTCCCCTTTGTGGATCAGGGAGATAAGGGAGAAGAATAGTACCCCTAGAATTGGCTGAGAGGTACTGGTGAGGTCTCAACGATTGGCAAGCAGGAGCTGGACGGAGTGCGAGCGCAGGACAATGGCATCGGTTCATCATCGTCGGTCACGGTATCCTAGGTAAATTGGTTCTTGTACTATGATTTCATTGTATTTCCATAGTTATGGATGTTATATGATGCCTTAGTGTCATTAGTTTATGTCATAAGTAATGTTGATAAATGATTAACTGGATTGATTGATCTCTGTATGATTGTAATCTGATCGACGAAAAAGTTTAATGTAAATTTTTGGATGTGTTACCATGATTTACTGTATGCTCTGCTAAGAAAAAGATGTTTTACTGTTAAATTGTTTATATATTATCACATTGTGCAGAGGTTAATATTTAATGTATGCTCTGCTAAGAAAAAGATGGTTTATTGTTAATTTGTTTATGTATTATTTGTTGTATGTGTTGCTCATAAAATATTGTTTACTGTTTAAATAATTTATGTATTTTCACTTTGCACAGAGGTAGTTTAACTCCTCACAATATTGCCCCTCTGCCCAAGTCCCTTTTTACCCTACGCCTTCAATCCCTACTTGGGGATTTCTCCCAAGCTCTGCGCTGAGGAGATCTCAATCCCTACTTGGGGATTTCTCCCAAGCTCTGCGCTGAGGAGATCTAGAGCTCATCCCTTCCACAACATTAAAATTCGGAAACCTATACTATGAAACCTCCAAGACCAGCGAATCTTCATTTTCCAACCTAAGTTTGTGAATCCCTAGCCGCGCGACTAAAGAACCCAGCGTCTCGTTTTTTTTTTTTCCTTACACCCACAAGAAGAATTGGGAATCCTGTGCTGCGTGTCCCCAAGGCACCACCTCTTCGCGATTGTTGTACCCAAAAATTTATTTTGTTGCGTGTGCAGATCATTCCAGCCGGACCTCCTCCTCATTCCTTGCTCCGCAGTCCATGCCCAGTCTATCAACTGCGTTGACAACGCCCAACCCTCTGCCCCTCTCGCGCGCCTTGATCAGAGCGTGGTAACGGGTCTGGGCTTATGCATTCCTCCCCTCTGCATGACCAATTATTGCTGGGCCGCTGTGCCAACATATTCATTGTGCTCTTTTCGGTCCACATCCCAAGCATGCGAACCTTTTACCGAATCAAACTTTGGGTTGCCCACCGACTGAGTTGAAGGCTGTGACGTATTTAGCAGTACAATTCAAGCGTTGTGAAAATCGGGTTGGCAGCCAATCGGTATGTTAGTAAGTATTTTTTTCCTTCTTTCTTACCAACCCAACCCTTTGTCCATCTAAACAGTGGTTCTGAAAACAACTGTAGTTGTTATGTCACTAATCCCCACTGGATTGTATTGGATTTCCTCTCCCTTCCTTGATGTTAATCCCTGCCCCAAATTCAACTCAGCCGCAAATCTTATCTCCGACCATAGCGTTGCGTGAATTTATATTTTTATGTTATGGTTGCGACCTTAGCGTTTTTTTTGTGTCATTTAAATTCTTGGAAACCTTGAATGATTAAAGTGTCTCCCTTTTTATTATCCCTTGAATTTAGAAACCAGCGAGGAAGGTTCCAGTAAATTTACATTTGAAGAACAGTGATTGGGCAACAAAACACACACAAAAAGGAAAACTAACTCAATTCTCATATCGCTCTAATTTTCTTATAACTTGACTTCTCGATCATGACAATTGTGCGCAGCTTGTGGAAGTGTATTACTGAACTTTGAAGTGCATAGAAAGAGATGCATTGCTGCCTAAAATACTGACTCTCAAGTTATGGTGATGTTTGACAGATCGTAGAATTTAAGTTAAACAATAATTTATGTAAGGGTTGTTAAAAATATTGATCTTGTATGGCTTAAGGATATAAGCTTATTATGGAAGTATAAGACAAATAGTATAAGATGAAGGTCGTGTAGTGGTGCATAATCCTTGATTGATGTAAAACTCATTCGGTGACTAGCTTGTAGAAGATCGTGGAGTCTTAATGATTGAAATATTAATGATGAATAAACTTGGAATTTGGTTTAAGTTAGAATGATGTATAAAACTGTAGTAGTTACTAATCAAATATTATTCATCTTAGGGTTGAACTCGATATTAATTGTAGTTGTTTTCGCTATCATGATGCATGCTTTATGGTTGTTATATTGAAAATTATTAATGTACTTCCTTACTAAGAGAACCTTCCAAAATTTTAGATAATGGAAAGAAAAAGTAAGTTCACACTTATATAACATGTAATTACACAATAACTAAAAGATAATTAAATAAGAATTTTAAGTTACAAACATACCGTTATTTGAGACCATTATCCTTTCTTCACGAAGGTTTTTATTAGGTATTCAAATTTTATGATGATTAGACATTTAGTTAGAATTTCCCTTCCTAGACAAGGAGAAAGGTTCAGTTGAATCTACGACCTAAAAGCATCTACGACCTAAATGCGTTTAGTGAAAAATAGGATGGTGTTGATGTTTCAAGCAATTGAATCAACCTTCTGGATTAAAAATTTAAAGTGTATGCTTATATGATATTCAATTTTTAGAAATCTTGATATTAAGTTATGTTTGTTTAAATTTTCATGGAATGAAGACTATCTATTATGCTCATAATGCATAAATTAAATGAAGGTTCATGAACAGGAATTTATGATTCGTTATGGGTGTAGCAATGCACGCATTGATCGTTGAGCGCGTATGATAACTTGGAATTGGGTCTTATACCTCTCAATGAGGACAATGCTCCTTATTTGTAATTGATGTTTGTACATGTTTGTACTTTGTTTTGTAACGTTTAGTGTGATTGGGTTCTCATTCATCATGAAGGTTCTAGTTACTTGTTCGTTTGATGTTGGTTCTGTTTGGTTGATATAATGTTGTCCTTTAGCTTAGTAGGCTTGGTCTTGCTTGTGTCTAGTTGGATGTAGACACCTCTTTGTTCCTTAGAACAGTCACCAACCTTGAGACCTTAAATGGTCAAAATCGATGGGAGCCTGGGCTTGAGCATTGCTTATGTGTCCTGGAGGTCCTAACCATTGCAGGGTAGGACGGGTAGGTATACATTTTTATTCTTTCATAATTAAATGTTCGTTTGTTGCTTAAGCTATAGGATGTGCTAGTATACTAGGTCGTTATGTTTGTATGTTGTGTGATTTTATGCATTGCATTCTTCGTTGAGTTGCGATGCTTGATTGTATTATTGACATTACTTGCCATGCGTTCAATATATATATATATATATATATATTGTACTTCTTATATGTCACATGTTTTCATAATGGCAGGGTTCGTTACATATGGCATCTGAGACAATTCTACCCGCAACTTGGGATCACTATGACTTACATTGATTATATGCTTGATTATAAAATGTCTTTAACTAAATTAGTTTGTATTCGTGTAGGTAATCATGGTTAGAGGACGTCGTGGAGGCAGACGACAGGGTGGTAGGAGAGGAAGCATGACACCTCTAGTAGCATCCACGTCCGAGGGATCTAACCCCTAGAGTGAAGAACAGGTTGTCGAGCAGTATAGTTGTGGGTGATGTGGTTGGGCTGATGAGGTCCTTTCAGAGGATGTCATAGGCATTGATCACCCGTTTGGATAGAGATGAGTCTAGGGTGCCGACACCTCCTGAAGGTCCACCGCACACCTTAGTTGGTACTGGTAGCGTTCACCGTGAACTCGAGAAGGTCAAGTTTTCCAAGTTCTTTGGTACCACAGACGGTGTAGTCGTCGAGCCATGGTTGGATAATATGGCGATGTGATTTGCACTTCGGGATTATACCTCCATCATGAAGGTACACATGGCGGCCTTTCAATTGAAGGGGAGATCTCTTCTATGGTGGAAGACGCTCTTGTGGAAATTGAACATGGTTGTCGTAGACGTGTCATGGGAACTGTTCGAGAAATAGTTACGGGAGAGGTATATGTCTGAGGAATTCATTGAGCGTCAACTCAATAAGTTAAACGCCTTGCAATAGGGCAGTCGTACGGTGCCTGAGTACAAGGACCATTTTATGGAGTTTCTTTTATATGCTTCCCACCCGAATATCGAGAAGATTAAGGTAAAAAAAATTGTGTTTGGCCTTAATGTCATCATTCGTTAAAAAGTGAGGATTTCAATGCCTCAAACCTTGCATGATGTTGTCTAGAAGGCCCTTATAGCAGAGGAGGAGATCATAAGTGGGCATCAGAGAAGGAATCCAGAGAGACTGATAGGTTCGGTTACATATGGTGCGTAGCAGCATCAGACACCAGTTAGGAATCCACTAGGATATCAAGGAAGTATGAGAGGATCCACATTCACTACACCAAGTGACCAACACCTCAGCAGTGGACTCCTTACAGAGGAGAATAGCACCAACAACAACAACGACCACAACAACAACAGTTTAGGCTTGTTTAACAGAGCAGACTAGGGTTCCAAGACAGTGGGTCATCAACTTCTACTTCAGGTACCAAGAGTATTGAACCGAAGATAGGGTGTTGGACATGTGGAGATCCACATTACCAGCATGACTTCCTATTTGAGAGGACTAGAGCATATGAATCAGTCGAACCCACTACTGTGGGAGATTTGGGCAAGGTGATGCAGAAGCATCGTTGGCAAGCATGCTGAGAAGGCACTCAATGCATGGGAATCTTTCTAAAATCTTAACGATGGCATTCTGAGTGAATGCTTTGAAGCACATATGAACCCAATGATTAGCACGCCTAAAATTAGTGCCGAAAAAATATTTGAAGCATGCTTGAACGATTGAGAGTGAAGTGGGAGTTTCCACTCCTACTCTGGAATGCAACTTGTCTAAGATAGTCATTAGGTTAGGTTTTCGGAGTAGCCAAGTAGTCGGAGGGAACCCTAAGAACCCTCTGAGATAAATAGAGGTTTTGCACGCACAAATGAGGCTAGCTGCAAGTTAGTATGAGATTTTTGAGTTTTGAGTTTTTGTTTTTGATATAGTTGTAGCCATTTTCTCTTTTGAATATAACAGAGGAAAATTGACCCAATGCATAGTGTGGACATTTCTTGCAATTATTTGTTAATATGTTTTCATGAATGAATGAATGAATTTCGTTATGCATGTACATGGAACTATGAATGTTAGGATAAGTTTGAATTGTCTCTCTTCTGTCGAGTGGTGCAAAGTTTGCACACAGAACGCAAGGAGTGCATTGTCGTGATCTGTTTCAGTTTCAAATCTCAGAAGAAATAACATGAAACTTCCCTTTGAAAGGAGTGCAAAGAGATTGCTGCAAGGCGTGCATAGTTTTCCGCAAGAATTCAAACCTTCCGTAAAGATATGGTTCAAGCAGTGCACATATCCGAGGTTCGACTAAGTCTCGAAGGTACTTTGTAAGAAGTCAAGGAACCCACAAAAGGAGAATGCCAGGAGGGCGAGAGGAAATTCTCTTCAAGAAATCCTTCAGATCCAAGTTATCAAAATCCATAGAATGGAAGGAGTGCACGGGAAGTCCAAGTCTTCAAAAGACCAAGCTCAGGAGGAATAACAATTTTCATAAGTGTTAACGAGATCCAAGAGTCGAACTCGTCAGAGGAGAAAAGGTTCAAAACCTATGAATACTTATAAAATCTTCTAAGTCATAGAAATTAGAAGATCAATAGGAGGAGAGACGTCGATTGTTCGATCACAACGTAAGGAACCACAACCGTCTAATTGAAGATAAGGTATGCAAGCTTTAACACTTTATATACATAGGGGAGAGAACCCACCAAGATTTGAGACTTGAAACTTTCGAAGTCCAGAGTTCTGGATTTCTAAAGTGAATCTTCGGCGTCCGATCATTTGAAGCAGGTTGAGCCATCATATCTTCTAAGGTGAACGTATAGCGTTGGATCACCAAGGAGAATCTGAGCCGTTAGATATCTCAAGCCCAGGATGAATCAAGTTTGAAACTTGAGATTCCCAAAGCGTGGAGTGTAGGAGAGTCGAGAGTCATCGATTTGTCAAAGGACACTTGTCAGTAGATCACGAGCACTGAGAAATTTGTCATGGGATTCTTCAGTTTGAGAACTGAGATCGTCGAACCCTGAAGACTCGAAGTGAATCTAAGCCATCAGATCTGGAGGAGACGTGGCGAATATATGTGAGCTCCGGGTAAAGTCTCGAAGCGATCTCTAACCGTCGTATTCAGGGGAGACATGGTGTGAATCCGTGTACTCCAGTATAGACCTGAAATAGTCCTTAGTCATTGATCCAGGGGGGGCACACTTGTTAGTTGATCACATACTTCGAATAAAAGAATCTGGGAAAGGGTGAAGTTTGAGATTTGAAATATTCAAATTTCGGAACCCAGAGGAGATCTCAATCGTTGATCGAGGAGAGGGTCTCAGGACCATTGATATGGGTTGAAAGGTCAAACACCCAAGGTAGAAGTTGGAGTGTTGATTGTGAGGAAAGGTGTCTTCAGATCACCCGCTCCGGAAGATTGAAGTATGGAAGGAGGTGAGGTTTGATATTTCAAAACCCCGAAGTCCGGAGAGCCGCAAAGATCACAACCGTTGATTCAAGGGGACAGGTGTCAACAGATCTTCCACTTCGGAAGATTTCCCAGTAAAGCAAACGAAGGTTTGAAACTTGAGAATTGTGGAGCCCAAAATTTCGATTCGACCACAATCGTTGATCTGGGAGGAGTAATTCCAAACCGTTGATTTTGAGGAATAGATCTCGGTCATTTGTTTGAAAGCACTGTCAAGATCATGATATCGATGCTCATATTGCATTGCGCGGACAGGAGTTGCACGGAGTTTAAAAAGTTGAAGGCAGGCCGCAATCCTTACCGTGATTTCACTGAGAAGACACGTGGAGGCTCGAGGGACATTGTGGTCCCAAACATTGTTTGACTCCAAACCTCTTGTGGTCGCACTCACAATCACGTGGTCATCGCCCAAGGTCACATTAGAGCAGGGGCGGAGAGAAAAGGTGCTAATGTCCAATACTCTGAGATTTCCATAGAGTGTAAAAGGGAAGCACGCGAGCATCGTGGAATCTTCAAAGGGAGCCTAGAGGACCTGTGCTTAACACAAAACAAGACCAGGAAGGTTTTAGAGAAGCCATCCAACTCCAGATTCGAAGATCCTGACTAGGAGGTCACGCAACACTTAGAAGAGAAGGGGGTCTGCACCAAGTGGTATCAAAGATGATTTTTTTCTTGTAGACAATAGGAAAAGGAGAGGTGGAAAAAGAACTCGAAGTTGTACTATGTGTGTGACACATAGTCAACACAATTCCACCAAGGAGATGAGTGGAACCACCTTTAGCCAATTGAGTTGTAGAAAGGGAGATGCGACAACTTCATGCAATATTAGAGGTGATGGAGGAAGTGTAGAGGAGAGCACCTGATGCTTGAGACGTTAGTGATGCAGAGAGAGAAGAAGATGTGGGCGAGAGTTCTGCCAAAGAAGCTATAGTAGAGGATGTTTCTGAAGAATAGTTACTGAGAGAAGTTTCTAGATTGGGAGACAGAGCCAAGATAGAGATCCCAGTATATGAAGGCAATTTAGATTATGAAGAGTTGCAGGATTGTGTGAGATCCATGGACAAACATTTCGACTATGAAGAGGTCGATGAAGAGAAAAAGGTGAAACAGGCTGTCACCAGGCTACAAGGACATGCAACACTATCATGGCATGAATTGCAGGATGAAAGGAGAAGTAAGGGAAAGCAAAAGATAAAGAATTAGGATAGAATGGTAGCCAAGCTAAAGGCTAAGTTCATGCCCAAAGATTATCAAATCAATATGTTCAGGAAGATGAAAAACCTAAGACAGAAGGGGATGGTAGTTAAGGAGTACACAGAGGAGTTCTATAGGCTGAACATTAGAACTAGACAAAGGGAGAGAGATGAAAAAAAAGTTTCCATATATATGAATGGCCTGAGATGTGAAATCCAGGATGAGCTCATCATGATGTCGGTATATATAATGGAGTATTATTATCAGTTTGCACTGAAGGCATAGGACAAGTTGGCCAGAAAACAAAGCCAACAAGGAAGAGGTAAAATCCCAGCCCCAACTAGAGGTAAAGGAGTTACCCATGACAAGGCACATAAGTCTAAGGAAGAGGCTAAAAAACCACATAGTTACTCGGAAAGAGGAGGAAGTTCTTGAGGAAGACAGGGTGGTGGAATAAGTTCTTCTAGAGGAAGAGGAAGAAGAAGAGGAGGACAAGTAATATTCCATGCCTCTGGAAAGACATGGGACATGCCTTGGGAATGTCCCAAGAAAAATAAAGAAGGAGGAAGTGAATCTCACATTTAAAAAGCACATAGAGGGAATGTTGAAGCATAAGGAGCAGAGGATGGAAGATCCCTAATGTTGAACAAGGTTCTCTTAAAACCAGAGCCAGAAGTTGGAAGGTCAGGGCAGAGGAATAGTCTCTTTAGGACAACTTGCAAGACTAAATACAGAGTATGGAAGGTGATAATTGACATTGGGAGCACTAAAAACTTAGTATCCATAGATATGGTGGAGAAATTGGAGCTGGAGACAACTGCACATCCGAATCCATACAAAGTCTCATGGTTGCAAAAAGGACACCAAGTAATGGTTAATAAACGTTTCTTGGTTGAATTTAATATAAGAGAATATAGAGATGAAATTCTAAGTGATGTAATTCCCATGGATGTATGCCATATTCTATTGGGAATACCATGGAAGTTTGAGAGGAATGCCATTCATGAGGGGAGGAAGAATAAATACACATTGGAGAAGAATGGTAGAACTCACATGTTGTTGCCAATAGAGGAGAAGAAAGTGAAAGAGGAAGTCAACACAAGCATACCTCTCATGAGTGGGAAGGAAATCCTGAAAGAATCCGAGAAAGAATAGGAGATGCAGTTTGTTGTGGTGAGGAAACCTAGAGTTATCCTTACAAGTACTTTGATGGATGATTTTCCTGAAAAAGTTCAGGAATTGTTGGATAGTTTTGCTAACATAGTGGTATATGAGTTGCCTAACTCATTTCCACCCATCAGAAGTATTAGCCACCATATTTAATTGATACGAGGAGCAATTATTTCGTACAAAGAAGTATATAGATTGACACCTCGAGAGAATGAGGAAGTGAAGAACCAAGTCCAAGAACTCTTAGACAAGGGTTTGGTTAGAGAGAGATTAAATCCATGTGCAGTACCAACTATGTTGAGTCCAAAGAAGGATGGAGGATGGAGGATGTGTACAGACTCAAGAGCCATTAACAAGATCACCATCAGGTATAGATTTCCTTTACCAAGAATGGATGATTTAATGGATTGTTTAAGTGGAGAAAATTTATTTTCTAAGATAGATTTGAAAACAGGATATCACTAGATTAGAATGAGAGAAGGTGGTGAGTGGAAGACAACCTTTAAGACAAATAAAGGTTTGTATGAGTGACTTGTTATGCCATTTGGATTAACAAATGCCCCAAGTACTTTTATGAGGTTGATGAATGAGATACTGAAATATTTTGTTGGCAAGTTTTTGGTTGTATATCTGGATGATATAATGATCTTTAGTAGGACTAAAGAGGAGCATTTGAGGCACCTAACACTAGTGATGAGGAGACTACAGTAGGAGAAGTTGTTGATAAATATGAATAAGTCCTCTTTTATGAATACATAACTCATTTACTTGGGTTTTGTGATCTCTTCTAATGAACTGAAGATGGATCCAGAGAAGGTGAAAGAAATCAAAGAATGGCCTTCACCAAAGAGTATGTTTGAGGTAAGGTGCTTCCATGGATTAACAATCTTCTATAGGAAGTTCATCAGAGACATTAGTGGAATTTGTGTGCCAATGATGGATATAGTGAAGAAGAAGCACAAGTATTTTAAATGGATAGAGGAATTCGAGAGGAGCCTCAATATACTGAAGGAGAAAATAACAGAACGACCAATTTTGGTCTTGCTGAATTTTGAAAAGACATTTCAGGTTAGATGTGATGCAAGTGAAATTGCAATTGGAGCAGTTTTGAGCCAGGATAATAGACTTGTTGCCTATTTCAGTGAAAAGATGAATGAGACCAAGAGAAAATACTCCATTTATTATAAGGAGTTTTATGCCATAATTCAAGCCTTGAATAAGTGCAGACACTACCTTGTCCCATAGAAATTTGTCTTGTATAGCAATAACCAGGCTTTACAATTCATAATGAGACAGGAAAAATTGAATCAGAGGCCTACAAAGTGAGTTGAGTTTAGGTAAAATTTTACTTTTGTCATAAAAAAAATTGTTGGGAATGCTAACAAAGTTGTTGATGCATTAAGTAGGAGATGCTTGATTCTACAGAAATTTCAGGTGAAGACCTTGGGGTTTGAACACTTTAAGGACATGTATGGTGATGATACAAATTTCAATAAAGCATATGAAGCATGTGAAAATCCTATGCTGAGAGACAGAAGCCAGTGGACAAAGTATATGATTCAAGAGGGATTGTTTTTCAAGGGAAATTAGTTGTGCATACCAAAATACTCAAAGAGGGATAACCTTTTAAACGAAAAGCAGAGTGGAGGATTGACTGGACATTTCAGCCATGATAAAACATTTGCATAGTTAAGTAGTTCATACTATTGGCCAAGTATGAGAACATAAGTGATAAATTTTATGAACAAATGTAGAATCTACCAACATGAAAAGGGAAAAAGATGGAACATTGGATTGTATCAACCATTGCCAATACCAGAGAGGCCTTGGGATGAAATAAGCATGGATTTTTTGTTGGGACTGCCAAGAACACAAAAAGGATTTGATTTCATATTTGTGATAGTGGATAGAGTTTCAAATATGTAACACTTTATCCCATGCCAGAAGACCAGTGATGCAACACATGTTGCAAATATGTTTTTCAAGGAAGTTGTAAGACTTCACGGCCTACCCAAAAGCATTGTCTTGGATAGAGACACAAAATTTGTTGGTAACTTTTTGAGAACACTATGGAAGAAGTTGGGGAGAGATTTTTCCTTCAACTCATATTATCACCCTCATGTAGATGGACAAACTGAGGTGGTAAACAAAAGTTTGGGAAACTTATTAAGGATTCTGGTTACTGAGCACCATAATCAGTGGGATCAGATTCTGCCACAAGAAAAATTTTCATACAATGACTCACCAAACAGGAGCCCTGGAAAGAGCCAATTCCAAATATTGTATGGAATGCAACCTAGGGGAGTGTCTGAGTTGAGAGACTTGTAACAGAGTGAGATAAGGAGCGTTGGAGCAGAAGATTTCGTTGTAGAAATGCAAAAGCTCTATAGCCAGATTAGATGACAACTGCAGAGTTCTAACCAGGAATACAAGTGCAGAATTGATCAACACTGCAAAGAACTTATATTTGAAGTAGGAGATCAGGTTCTGGCACATCTCAAGAAATAAAGGTTCCCTAGGGGAACATATAACAAGTTAAATATGAAGAATATAGGACTATGTAAGACCTTGAGGAAGTTTTATGCAAATTCCTATGAGATTGAGTTTTCAGATGATGTGGACATATCGCCCATATTCAATGTTTTAGACCTGTATCCTTATAGGAAATATGACATAGAGGGATTAGAAGATCAAAAGAAGGTCCAGTGGGTGAAACAAATTCCTATAGCAAAAAAACCATAGATGGAGAAGATTGTTGATCATAGGATTGGCAAGAAGACCAGAAGGAAGACCTATTTTGAATATATGGTCAAGTGGAAGGGAAACCCAATAGACAATTCCAGTTGGGAAAATGAAGTTGCTATCTAGAAGCATGGAAAGTCGGTGCAAGAGCTCATGGACAAGAGTCTATGAATTTTTGTCAAGAGGAGTATGATGTAGGAGCATCGTTGGCAAGCACCCGGAGCAGGCAGTCAATGCATGGGAATCTTTTCAGAATCTCAATGCTGGTAGTCTCAGTGAATATTCTGAAGAACATCTAAAATTAGTGCCGGAAAAATATTTGAAGCACGCTTGAATGATTGCAAGCAAAGTGGCAGTTACCACTACTACTCTGGAATGTGACTGGTCTAAGATAGTCGTTAGGTTAGGTTTTTGGAGTATCCATGTAGTCTAGGGGAACCGTAAGAACCCTCTAAGATAAATATAGGTTTTGTATTCCCAAATGAGGCTAGCTACAAGTTAGTAGGATATTTCTGATTTTTCAGTTTTTGTTTTTGATATAGTTGTATCCATTTTAGCTTTTGAATATAATAGAGGAAAATTGACCCAATGCATGGTGTGGACATTGCGTGCAATTCTCTGTTATTTTGTTTTCATGAATGAATGAATGAATTTCCTTATGAGTAGATGGAACTGTGAATGTTAGGATAAGTTTCAATTGTCTCTGTTATGTCGAGTGGTGCAAGATGTGCACACAGAACACAAGGAGTGTGTTGTTGAGATATGTTTTGGTTCCAAAGCTCAGAAGAGATAACATGAAACTTCCCTTTGCAATGAGTGCAAAGAGACTGGTGCAAGGTGTGCATAGTCATCCACAAGAATTCAAACCTTGTGTAAAGATGTAGTGCAAGGAGTTCATAGATCCGAGGTTCGACTACGTGTCGAAGGGACTTTGTAAGAAGTCAAGGAACTATAAAAAGGAGAATGCTAGGAGGGCGAGAGGAACTTATCTTTGAGAAATCCTTCGGATCTGAGTTATCGAAATCTCTGGAATGCAAGGAGTACATGGGAATTTGAAGTCTTCACAAGACCAAGCTCAGGAGGAATAACACTTTTCATAAGTTTTAACGAGATCCAAGAGTCGAACTCATTGGAGGAGAAATTGTTTGAAACCTTTGGACACTTAGAAAGTCTTCTAAGTCAGAGAAATCAGAAGCTAAGAAGGAAGAGCGACGTCAACCGTTGGATCACAGTGTAAGGAGCCAAAGCCGTTTGATTGAATATAAGTTACAGGAGCTTTAATACTTCGTATACACAGGGGAGATAACCCACCAAGATTTTAGACTTGAAACTTCTGAAGTTTGGAGTTCCAGATTTCCGAAGTGAAATCTTTGTCATCTGATCATTTGAAGCAGGTTGAGCCATCAGATTGCCTAAGGTGAACATCCAACGTTGGATCACCAGGGAGAATTTGAGCCATCAGATATCACGAGCCCAAGAGGAATCAAGTTTTAAACTTGATATTCCTGAAGTGCGGAGTGTCGAAGAGCTGAGAATCATTGATCTGTCGGAGGACACTTGTCAGCAGATTGCGAGATCCAAGAAATTTTTTGTGGTATTCTTCAGTTTCATAACTAAGGTCGTCGAACCTCAAAGACCCAAAGTGAATCTAAGCCATTGGATCTAGAGGAGACATGGCGTAGATATGTGAGCTCTGGGTAAAGTCCCGAAGCGATCTCTAGCCATCAGATTCATGGGATACATGGCATGAATCTGTGTACTCCAGGTATAGACCTGAAATAGTCCTCAGTCATTGATATAGGGGGGAGATGCGTCATTCGATCACAACCCTCAAATAAAATCATCAAGGAAAGGGTCAAGTTTGAGATTTGAAATTTTTGAAGTCCAGAACCTGGAAGAGATCTCGACCATTGATTGAGGGGAGGGTATGAGAACTGTTGATCTAAGTTGAAAGGTAAAACACCCAAGGTAGAAGATGGACCGTTGATTGTGAGGATACGTGTCTTCATATCACTTGCTCTGGAATATTGAAATAAGAAAGGAGGCGAGTTTTGAGATTTTAAAACTCCAAAGTCCAGAGAGCCACAGAGATCACAACCATTGATTCAAGGGGACATGTGTCAATAAATATTTTGCTCCAGAAGATTGCCCTGTAAAGGAAAAGAAGGTTTGAAAATTGAGAATTGTGGAGCCCATAATTTCGATTCGACCATAGTCATCGATGTGGTAGGAGTAAGTCTGAACCGTTGATTCTGAGAAATAGATCTCAATCGTCCATTTGAAAGCATCGTCAAGATCACGAGATTGATGGTCATCTCGCATTGCAGGGACATGAGTTGCACGGACTTTAAAAATTCGAGGGCAGGTTGCAGTCCTTACCGTGGTTTCACTGGGAAGACACATGGAGGCCTAAGGGACATTGCGGGCCTAATTTTTTTTTGAATCCAAACCTCTTGTGGCTATGCCCACAATCATGTGTTCATCGCCCAAGGTCACATTGGAGGAGGGGCTGAGAGAAATGGCGTTAACGCCTGATTGTCTGAGATTTTTGTAGAGTATGAAAGGGAAGTATGTGAGCATCATGGAATATACATAGGGATCTAAGAGCACCTATTCTTAACATAGAATGAGGCTAGTAAGGTTTCATAGAAGCCATTCGAGTCCATAATCGAAGATCTTGATCGGAAGGTCGTGAAACCATTAGGAGAGAAGGGGGTCTGCACCACAAGGCCCATCGGATTCATACAACAGTGAATACCCTCCAGGAAGAGCTCCAATGTACTTTGCTCGAGACGTTCGGTATCGTATTTGACCAAACCCTTATAATTTTGATATATGCAGGTTCTACAAAGATTTTTATTTCTGGTGCAACACTAAAAGGAATTAATGTAAAGACAGTTGAACATGATGAATTTAGTGTTGAACACACCGTGCTACTGAGAGGGGGGGGTGAATCAGTAGCATAGACAATTAATCCTTTTTAACTTTATCAACCTTATATCACCAATATGCCGATATCCATTCATTGACAGTCATGTACTCTATATTCAGTTAGATTCAGATATTAAGATATACTGACAGAGAAGTTATGTGGATTAAAGAATGTTGATTATGATCTTTAAGTATTTCTCCTCTTTTAACTTTTCTTGTTAATTATTGTAGGGTAGTCAACATGTTGCAGATAAAGTAACCACAGATATTCAACATCAAGCATGCACATAATAAACACAGGGACACATATTTTACGAGGAAACCCATAAAGGGAGAAAACCTCTTCTTCTTCGAAATGATAGGCAATCTTTTTCAGTTCTGTAGATCATTTACAATTGAGCACCAACTCAATGTGAGGCTGCTACCTCTGTTTTACAAGCTGCAACTTGTTTGAGAGCTCCAACTCTCTGGTTTCTCTAGCACCCAC
>JZKD02S1268036.1:1147059-1162689 GCA_000966675.3 Picea glauca
TCTACAATATACCTCAATTTGACGTATCCAATTATCTAACTTCTCAGCATTAACTTCTCCATTGTATATTGGCAATTCAAATTTTATATCAATCTTTAATGAAGGAATTTGCGAACAATTTTTACCATGTCCCTTTGGATAATTCAGAATAGGTCTTGAACTAGTAGAAGAAGAAGAAGAAGAAGATGGAGGAGAGGGTGGTGGAGAAGCACCATTCCCTCCATTTCCATTTGGAGTTTTGTCACCATTGCTTCCCTTATGCTTTGAAGGGTTGGAGCCTTCACCTTGCAACAATGCATTCCTTTCCATCAAGATCTTCATCATCTCTTTCATCTCCATGATAGCCTTTCTGAGATCTTTATCTTCTGCAGGAACACATTCATGACTTTCTTCATGAGCCATACTTGGTGAATGCCTCCTTGAAACTTGCGGTGATTGTATATGCTTCCTCCTTGAAGGATGAGAACTTGGCTCCACAAGTTGACCTTCTCCTCTTGTGAGTTTCAACCTTGTGAGCATCAGAAACAAAACACTTGCAAACAATCAAGTCTTCGAAAACCAGTGCTCTAATACCAACTTGATCTAAAAATGAAGAAGACTTGAAATCTTGAAATTATTTGTAAGTAAATTTTATGTGTTAAAAGCAAATGGATCAACTTTGCAACACATTAATTAAAGGATTCATCATGCAAGATACAAATAAACAACAACATAATCAATGAACATAAGCACATAAACACAACAATTGATAAAGGAGTTCACCCCTCTCTTAAGCTACATCTCCTGGTCCAGCTTCTAATGGATCATTATTATTAATTTCTAAAAGTGCTCAAAAATATTCCTTACAATGCTCAAACTGACCAACAGACTGCTCCAATGTCTTCAGAGCATCCAAAAACCCATAGCTGGGCTTTTTCAGCACCTCAATCGGCCAATAAACGAAGAAGTTATGCTTCTTGGAAGTCCCTCCTTCAAGCTTGTTGTCTTTGCATCTACAAAATGCACCCTTGTTTCATGAACCTAGCACACATGCAATTTAAAGCATGAAAACCCAGCACCGGGCACAACCGCACCAACGGTGTGAACTATAGGACGGTTATGGGTGCGCTAACCCCTAACCACCTAGCACTCGAGCACGTGAGGGTCATATGACCGCGCTCTATAAGAAAAAGGGCTAAACTGTTGAAACCGTTCCAACTTCCCCCACGCTCCTGGTTGTGGTCATATGCAACACAATAGAACCGCGGGCTTAAACCATTGACAACACAATTTTTTGCGTGCCATTTCACGGAGGGCATGGTCATATACATAACCCATGCGACCGGGGCTCCATTCCATTGTAACAAATCCTGCGCACAAATATTATAACAGGGTCATATGTAATATAACAAAACCACGGGCCGGGGCTAAGCCCCGACCCGACCCTCTGCCGACATACATATAAATCAAACATATATAATTTACAAACCATATAGTTCATAAGAAACAATGTATGGCACGCGAGTAGGGCGGCCATTGCCAAAGCTTTACACCAGTGGGGAGGTCCAGGGGTTGAACCCCACGGACTCCAATATATTTTGATCAAACAACCAATATAAAGGTGCCACATGGCAGCCCATGACTGGGCCACGTGGCACCAAACCACCAACCACATGCTGACACGTGTCGAAACACCATTCAACCACATCTACCAACCAAACATTGCCACGTCATCACATGCCACGTCAGTGTATGGTCGTACGGCCCTGCCACGTCAGCCTGTACGGACTGTACAGTCAGCGTCCTTTTTTTTTTACCTGTTTGACATTCCGAAGAGATTGTGATATCTCTCGTTCCCGATGTCTGTTTGAGACGAAATGAGTTGCGTTGGGTTCACAATGACGAGGTCTATGCTCTCGTCCAGTTTGAAGCGATTCTGAGCACTTTGAATTTTTGAGCAAAATTTTATCCCCTAATCAATGACATCCTCATCTATTCCAAGAACAAAAGAGAACATGAGGAACACTTGCGAGTGGTGTTGTCCTACCTTAGAGAGAACAAATTTAATGGGAATTTTTCTAAGTGTTCCTTCTTCTAGAGAGAAATCCACTATTTAGGCCATATCATTTTCGGTGAAGGAATCTCTATGGACCCAGAAAAGGTAAGGGCCATTATGGAATGGCCAGTGCTGAAAAATGCCCATGAGATGAGAAGCTTCATGGGGCTAGTAGGTTAATATCAGAGATTTGTGGAAGGATTCTCTAAAATAGCGAAACCCATCACCACTTTGTAGCGCAAGGGGGTCAGGTATAAATGGACAAAAGAATGTGATAGTGCATTCACCGAGCTTAAGAGGTTACTAACTAGTGCACCAATTCTATGAGTGTCGGATATGGAAAAGGACTTCACAGTTTGCACAGATTCCTCGAAGCAAGTGTTGGGGGCCGTGCTAATGCAGGATGGAGGAGTGATAGCTTATGCATCAAGGAAGTTGAAGAAACACGAAGATCTTTACGCTACTCATGATTTAGAGTTGGCAGTTGTAATGCTAGCTCTAAAAATTTGGAGGCACTATCTTGTGGGGCGAAACTTTGAGCTCAAAACAAACCATCAAAGTTTAAAACATCTCTTCACTCAAAGGGATCTGAATGCCAATAAAAGGCAATGGAGTGAATTTATGAGTGAGTACGATTTTGGTATTTCATACATCAAGGGAAAGGAAAATGTGGTCGCAGATGCCTTGAGTAGGAGACCACGTCTCTTCTCCCTTGTACCCTTAAAGGTCAATCTGAGGGAACCAGTGTTGACTCAACTCCAAGGAGACAGTTGGTATTTAAAGGTTACTACAAACCTCCAGAGTGGGAGGCAATTAGATCCAAAGTATGAAGGATATAGTCTGGAAGCAGATGAACTGTTAAGATACTAAGGAAGGATGTACATCCCTGAATATGGGGATATTCTAAGCATCATACTGAAGGAAGCCCATAGAGAACTTTATTGTGAGCATCCAGGTGTGAAGAAGATGTACGCATACATGAGGAAGATCTTCTTCTGGGTAGGCATGACGCGTGATGTAGTCCATTTCGTCGCCAAGTGCCTAGAGTGTCAACAAGTGAAAGCCGACCACCACCACCCGGCAGGCCTCCTACAACCACATGATGTTTCTATGTCCAAGTGGGAAGTCATTTCTATGGATTTTGTTGTGGGGTTTCCGCTCACATCTCATAGACACAATTCCATTCTTGTGATAGTTGATAAGTTAACCAAGATTTCTTATTTTATTCCAGTTAGAGACACTTACGATGTCACTGATGTGGTACGCGTGTTTGTAAGTGAATTCATTCATTTGCATGAAATACCTAAGAAGATCATTTCAGATAGGGACTCCAAATTCACTTCTAGGTTTTGGACAAGTTTACAGTCAGCATTGGGCACTTAGTTGAGCTTAAGCATAGCTTATCATCCTGAAACAAATGGGAAAACTGAGAGAGTAAATCAAGTCATGGAAGACATGCTCAGGATGTATGTCATGGATAATCAAACCCATTGGGAGAAGTACCTACCTTTGATAGAGTTCACCTACAATAACATTTTTTATAGCTCCATCAGAATGCCACCCTATGAAGCTCTGTATGGAAGGCCATGCAGAACACCATTGAGTTGGGAAATATTAGAAGGTTGAGTAACAGTTGGGCTAGAATTGATTCAAGAGATGGAGGAATAGGTGATTCAAATTAGGCAGAAACTAAAGGAAGCACAGGATAGGTAAAAACGTTATGCAGATGCACACAGGACCGACCGAAGTTATAAAGTGGGAGACTAGGTTTTCATTCGTATCAGGCCTAATAAGAGTACCATATGGTTCGGGAAGGGAACAAAGTTGTCACCTTGATTTATAGGACCGTTCAGAATCCAAGAGAAAATCGAACGCGTTGCCTATCATCTCATACTGCCACCCCACTTGCATAAAACTCATAATGTTTTTCATGTATCTGTTCTATGTCATTATGTTGCAGATGAATCACATAAACTAAATTGGAAGGAATTGAAAGTATCGGATGTGGGAACCCTCACGATAGAATTGTTACTCATATTGGACTGTAGAGTCCGACAGCCTAGGAACCGTCTAGTAGACCAAGTTAAGGTCTAGTGGGACACGTATAGTCCAGGATCTGCTACTTGGGAGGATGCTGAGACACTACGACGAGATAATCCCTCACTTTTTTTTACCACCTTGAGAATATGTTTCTCGAAGGTTGGGTGTATGTAACATCACCTTTTGACTTAGACAACCAGGATTACCTAAGGCCTAAAAACCTATATTTTCTATTCACAATGAAACTATTAAATGATACACTTGAACTTTTTAGATGTATGAACCTTTATGAATGTTTAAATGCATTTGAATAATGATGGATATGATGCAATATATTGTGAGAATGTAAAATTTTATGAATGTTTAAATGTATTTGAATAATGATGGATATGATGCAATATATTGTGAGAATGTAAAATTTTATGAATGTTTAAATGTATTTGAACAATGATGGATATGATGCAATATATTGTGAGAATGTAAAATTTTATGAATGTTTAAATTCTATTTGAATGATGTTGGATATGATGCAATCTATTATGTAAATGATAATTATATGAATGGGTAACGTTAATTGAATTATGGGATATTATGAGATCTATTTCTAACTTGAAAACTTTGATGTTAAAATTGTTGGTACATGGATACCGAATTGAAATTATGGTTGTATGCAATTACATGATGATAATGCATAGAAATGTATGAGTATGTGATACAGACTAATCTACGGGTTATGGGCTATGAAATAGCCAAGGGAAAATGATGATGATAGTGGATGTCATGACCACTGGCCTAGAAACAATATGGTATGAATCTTTGTATGTGAAATTATATTGGTTTGGATAGATTGCTATGACATGTGGACCAGTGTAGGATTTCAGGTGGTGAGACTGCCCAAAACTGAATAGACGATGAAAAAACTCCCAGCAACATGGTGCCACTGTATATTCCATTGTAGGGTGTGGACCCTATCTATGATTAGGAGGGGTGGAGGCATTTCCCACCGTGTATCCTCTGAAACCTGAAGTCATGGGAGATCGGTGTTAGCTCACGCTCCCCTAGACGTGTGATAATGACTGTCAGTTGCTTGTTGGGGAAGCTTGGTCAAGATAGTGACACTTCTGGAGTTAGGTCAAGGATAGGAATGGAAGAAGGAAGTAAGTTAGGGAGGAAGGATGAGTAGAAATAGTTGAGAGTGTATGGATATTTGTCTTATGGTGGAATTTATTGCTTTCCTTCTAAAAATAAAATGGATATATATGAATATTCATAATTTTGTAAGTAAACTACAATTGTCTAAATAACATTGTTGAGCTAGATAATTGTAATTAAAGGATTTCACAAACATTTGATTGGTTTATTGTCTTTTATAAAATGAATAGTCTTGTTGAATGGATTGGATGCATATGGAAATTACTATAGAGATGATAGTTATTGATATTAGTACATGAACAAGACTTGTATGTACTAGCTACACATGCATTCTTGCACATGTACACTAGTATGTATGAGTTTTATTGGCTTACTTACTAATAATGTCGGATATTTGTTATGAATGTGTGAACCATGTTTTTTTTTCCTTGTATCATGAAATACTTTAACTTCGGGATGAATTTTCCTGAAGGGTGGGTGTATGTAACAACCCTAGCTAAATGATTGTTTAAAATTTATCAAGTATAATTAATTAAATAATTAACTCTCCTAATGTGTATTAGTTAAATAATGATTTTTTTTAATAATATTGATTAATATTTATTTATTTTTTAATAAATGTTGATTAATTAATTAATTAATTAACTCATTTAATGTTTGGGTAATGAATTAAAGGCTTTATTTTTTTTAATTTATTTATTAGAAAACTTAACGTATGAAGGGATAAGGCATTGAATGGATGGATATGATATTGAATGGAGGGATAAGGTATTGAATGGAGGGATAAGGTGGGTGGCATTGAATGAAGGGAGGAGACGGTGAATGGGAAGGAGGATATGAGGGGGAAGAGGCATTCAGGAGAGGGACTTTTGGAAATTTTGGGGGGAAGGAGGCATTATTAGACATAGGGACTGTATTTTCTGGGGGGATATTTTTCTGGTTTGGAGTTTGGGTGGACCGTTACAGGGGTGCATCGGTTTCTAGGAGTTTTTGGCTCAGGGGCCAGGAATCCTCACAAAATCTCAGATCTAGGGAACCAGATAGGCTCTGTTCCTAGATGGCAGGGAGGAAAGATTCGGTTTTGGGAAGAGTTCGGGAAGAGCAGCAGTGAGGACAAACGGAGATTGGAGAAATAACATCAGACAGAGGTATGTATTTTAATGATTACGCTGTGTTAGGTGGTTATCACTAAGTTGTTGAATATGTTGTGTTATGCGGTTGCTATTCATTTATTTTCATGTTGTTCATAAATTTAATTTTTGCTGAATAATAATGATTATATGTTGATGATTAAATTGTACATGATATAATTTCTCTATTCTCTATTTTAGCTTGTGTTTTATAAGGCTCCATGGGAAGAGACCTGACAATGTTAGACTATCATACCTTCCTCATCTTATTCATAAAAACACAAGAATCTTCTTCAACCTTTATTGCATTTTCACGGGAAATAACCAGTCATCTCATAGGGCTTCACATGATGACACCATGAAAACACGTCAGGGTCTCATGGGACACCTTGTACCTGACTTCTGGGGTTCTGCTCCATTAGGGTTTATAAAAAAACCCTTCTCCAATCTAAAAATCCAAGACCTTCACACTCATTCGCTACTTCAGATTTGCTAAGAGATCACTTGTTCACTTCATAGATATTCAATGAACTTTCTTATGTACAAATTAGAGTCTCCTTGAAGAGTATTTATACTTTTTTAGGTAACTCCTTTACTGAATTTTAGGGCCGACCTGTAGCTTTTGTTTGCAACAACTTTTCTCCTTTAGTTAATTTTGGGGCTCACTTGTAACTTCTCATCCTTAGATCCAAGACTTCTTAACCATACTCTAGATCTTCATCTTTAATAGGGCTTAACTTCTCAACCATGAGGAACCACATGGCGTTCCACCTACCGTTAGAAACGACATGATGAGGAATATCCATCTATGATGGTTTTACATGTATTTACAATGTCCTTCATATTATTTTTCCTTAAACAATGTTGGATTTCATTACCATACCTTTGGGGATTCTTAACCACTCAATCACTTAGCCATATTTCCAAGGCTTCTTGTATACTTGTTCAAAGAATATTCCTATGAGGACCATGATTAAATCTATTCCATAAGGGGGCCACTTTGGAGGATTCTTCAAATACACCAATTACTTCTTGAGGCTTCTAGACTTCTTCTAGATTTGACATCATACATTACTTCTAGGGGATTTTGGAGCTTCTGTAATTCTTCTAGGGTTGACATCAATGACAACCAACTTTCCAAAAAACCTATTTTTACCTTACTAGTGTAGGCTAAAGGGGCTTGGTTCTCATCACTGCTACTCTTGATCATTATCTCGTGCACATATCCCATACAAAAATGGTTCCCAAGACCTGGGAATACCTCTCAACAC
This sequence comes from Picea glauca, assembly GCA_000966675.3. Classification (NCBI taxonomy): domain Eukaryota; kingdom Viridiplantae; phylum Streptophyta; class Pinopsida; order Pinales; family Pinaceae; genus Picea; species Picea glauca. The sequence goes on from JZKD02S1268036.1 coordinate 1,154,688, forward strand.
CACAATCACCATCTAAGTATCCTCCACCTTATCATTGATGGCCACAAGCTAATTTCATATATGTGTAATATTGATAAGATAGTTCAGAAATATGTCCTCATTGGACATCCTGAAAAAATGAATTTCATATTTCAAATGAAACATCCTACCAGTATTCCCATTCTGGTATATACCTGCCAAAGCATCATACATCCCCTTGGAAGATTTCTTCTTAGTAATGTGAGGAATCAAGTGATACTTCTCGGACTCTAGCAACACCCACTTGGAATTTACTTTCCTCTCTTGTTGAATGCAAAATCTACTGGATCAGTCAGGATGGGGACCACATCCTCAACATACTCTTTGAGTTCATCCTCATCCAACAAGAGGAGAACCCTATCCTTTTATGCTCAGAAGCTTGTTTCCCCTTCCAACCTATGCTCAAGCTTCAAAGTGTTCATCATATTGATATGCTAGGAACAAGAATAAGAACAAGAAAAAAACTCCTCTAGTGTTGTAGATAACAAGTGTGTCTCATGATGATCCCCTTTTATTCAAATCCCAAGCTCCGATACCATGCAAATTTTCACATGCAACTCTATGTGCCTAATTTTCAGATTAGAAAATTGCTTCCTAGTGATCTAACCTTAAAAAAGTAGTTGTCATCACTAAACAATTTTACACTAAAAGTTATTGACTGATATTATATGCAACAAAGACAAAAAATATCATAGATGAATCATCAACACATATGAGACACAAATTTTAGTTTTGTAACCTTGTTAACTTAAAAAATTATGACGGTAAAACCGACCTTCCCAACTAGTACAATATCACCAAATCTGAGGACAATGTTTTCCTCTCAGCCGATACAATTATCAAAAAAATATGAAAGAAATATTCTCCTCCAATTACCATACAAATATGAAAATGAAACCTTAGCAATATCCATGAAAATATATTTTCCCACAAATTTTCTACAGACCACCTATAAGACATTTCGACGTCCATTGTCAGCATGTATGGTCTTGCACCTACCCAGTAAAAAATATGTATGGATGTACATGATTGTTCCCACTTCAACCTGCATATGTATGTGATTGTTCCCACTAGAACCCATGTACATATGCGATTCTTTCCACTACAACCCATGTACGTACGTGACTGTTCCCACCAAAATCTGCGTACATGCACAAAAACCTATATGGACACTTTTTACAATTCACTCCACTCATACAATTTATTCCTTTTGTTGCTACCTCTCTATCCCACACATGTGGTGTGCATTTCCCTACCAATAATAGAAAGAAGAGAATCCTCAACCCTAGGCCATATTTTCCACCATGCATAATTTCCCTTTGTTGAAAACACCAAGACACCTAGCACAAGTTCATATTCACTTCTACTAACTCAATTCTTCCACAATGATAAAATGTCATAATGACCTCTCTCCTTTATATACACGTACAATGAGTGTGTTTGGGCACCCCTTATAAAATCAATAATTAATTAAAATATTTTATTCCTCTTTGTTGGTGTGACACCCAATCACTATCCCACAAAGTCCATCAACTCGCCCATGAGGCCCTAGCCTTATTCCAGGGTTGATTTCAGTGAAAAAAAAGGTTGATCTGGTGGAAACGAATATTCCCACATGACTTACACCTTGTATTATTTTGGGAATAATTCTTGAAGCTACAGAAAACAACGTTCACTTCCCATAATCCGTTTTGAACGTTTTTTTTAAATTGGATATTTTTCTGAGAGGAATTAAAATATCAAATTATTTTTGGCAAATTATGTTGAAAAGGTGGCATAAGTGAATATGAAGCACACGACCCCCTTTTTGGCTCTCGAGATGCATACATGGCATATGAGTGTGGCTTCTAAGATGCATGTATGGGAGTCTCTACATATGGTTGTTAGGATGCATGCAAAAGTTTATGCATGGGATTTTTGGGATGAATGCATGTGATTCTTGAGATGCATGTATGAAATGTGAAAAAGTGTCAACATGTGTCTCCTAATATGCATGCATGGAGCATGCAATGTTTTTTTCATGGTGCATGAAAAATTATTTGCATGCATCTCTTACGATGCATGCACGACTAATGAAAAATTGTCTACATGCGACTCATGAGATGCATGCATGGTGTATGAAAAAATGTCTATAGTAGCTCCTTAGATGCATGCATGGTGTATTTTTCATGTGATTCAGAAAATATATCTGAAATCAAGTAGACATCATATTGAACAAAAGGGTGTAAAGATTCCTATATAGAAGTCTCTTCAAACTGAGAGGCTTATTATTTCAGTGACTTTTCTACCAGCTCTATCTTTTCAATATCCTGCATGAAATATTCAAAATCTTCCTTATTCCCAAATCGATCCTTCGATATTTTCCATAATTCATCTGGGGTTGAGAGTGATTCAACATGATACAAAATTTCAAGAGAAATAGACAAGAATATACATCCTAAAGCCATATCTTTTTTGTTGATAAAATCATTTTTCTCTTTCGAAAATCAAGCTCTACTTTTTTTTCCATGGTTGTTTGGTATAATATATGATTCCTTAGTTGATGCATAATTCTAGGATTCAAATCAACATAATTATATAGCATGAGAAAAATAACCTTTGTTGATTCCATCCTTCTTTACTCAATCCTCCTCCCGAACCTACAAAAAATACCTGTGTACCTTGATTCTAGCAACCTATGGGATCTGATACCATATGAAGTTTGGGTGAAAACCCTGAAACTAATCATAAAGAACCTAGCTAAAGAAAACCACAAAAATATTGCAAGAGAAGAGAGAGAGAGAGAGAGAGAGAGAGAGAGAGAGAGAGAGAGAAATATGAGAGAACGAATAAATGAAATCTATTAATAACACTAACTAATAATATTCTACATAATTAATGAGTAATACATACACATAACAATATTCCAAGAGAAAGAATGTGCTCTCTCTCTCTCTCTCTCTCTCTCTCTCTCTCTCTCTTGGACACTACCTCATTATAATGGGAGTCAACCAATAATTAGTCTTAGTCAATTGTCAATTCAATCACCAATTAACTGAGTTCACACATGTTGAAGAGAGAGAAAGAAATGCATGCATGAGACATGTGACCTCCTTCTCTTAAGAATGAAAAAAACAATAGTTGCATTAGAGAAAATCAACTGTTGCATGCATGAGTTACCTCCACTAGTTTAACTGAAATCTCCACTAGTATGACTAAAATCCTAAATGAATTCAAATGGAAGTAGTAATCCACCCTAAGTTTTAGTAAATCTCCTAAAAAATAAGAGACCCTATGGGTGACTAGAAATCCCTAAAAAATAGGAAACCCTCATATTGACTAGAAAAATTAGGAAAATGAATTATTAGGTGAGTGTGTAATATTTCCACACCCCCTACTAGGTGAGTGTGTCATATCTCCAACAGTCAACTTTCTTCAACTAATCCCACCACATAACTGTTTTTCCAAGCAAATGTTATGTGGCAATTATGGATTCAGATTTGAGGAGTAGTTGTGAAACTAAAAAATATTTCTTGATTACAAGTAACCAGGCTTCAACATCATCTTTCCTTTCTCTTTCACCATCAAAGGATGGTGGCATAAGCTTCCTAATCTCTCCATACAAACCATACATATCATGCCTTCTTCTTTGATGCCTAATAGGAGACACTTATGGAAAGCATATGGAGACTTCAAATGCATTAAACTTCCTTGTTAAGTAAGGAGGTGAGTTTGGATGTCTATAAGTTCTACTAGTCTTTATTGAATGATTTGATCTTCTGTCGGTATCCCTTCTTCCATGATGTATGCTTTCTTCCTCCTATCTTGAGCCCGATCCATTATTTGCTTGCTTCTGCAACTGATTTGGGATTTGCATAATTTGGGAATTTATTTGATTGTGTTCCTTCATCATATTCTCATTATCTTCGGTGTAAATTTTCACTTCTATTCTCAATCTTCTCACAGTCTCTATTAATGTTTCTATCTCCACTCTACTTCGGTCTCTATTATATTATGTATCTACATTTCCAGCACTGATATTTCTACCTTTGGATTCTCTCTAATGAATCAAGTGTCCCTCTCCTTCCTCCCTTTCTAAAATATTCATTCTTATCTTGAACTGATACCTTTATACCCCTTATTCTACAATAAAGAATTTAACAACATAATTTCTATTAGAAAATATGAATAAACATGTGTACATATTTCTGGAAAAAGAACTCTAAAAAATTGTATTTTCTTTTTGTTTCTTAAGGTGACCAATCATCTCTTTCTAGGTTGAATGTAATCTCTACTAATCAAAATAAAATAAAATTGGTTACTTATTGGATTCCTTTCTCTGAGAGATTTCCAATCATTATTTGTTTTGTCAATTCTAAGCTATGAGAAAAAAATCATGCACTTTTGAAGTTTTCTAGGCATTTTCCTCTTCATCTAAAGCCCTTATGTCTGATGTGGCCTCTGCATGGAACCCTTCCATGTGTGTTGGATTATGTGGCACTGATGTGGTTCATGACATGGTTCTAATGTATAATCAACCATTGGTCCACTGGTCACCGTCCCATCCCACTCAACTCACAAATAACTCACAACATATGACTCTGGTTTGGTTTGTTACACCAACCACCAACCCACAAAGACATCGGTTGTCCCCCACACAAACATCCAACCAACAAAGAGTGCTTCACACTAGTCTGATCCATTGTCCATTGAGGCATTGGTCCATGTGCCACTGACCACCCCTATGTAAACATTCAACCAACAAGGAGTGCTTCATGTTGATCTGGTGCACCGACCATCGGGCCATCGACCACTAATCCACAATACATCTAACCAATAGAGATCATTTCACGTTGGTTTGGTCCACGAGCCATTGACCCACTAACGAACAAGACAAACATTTACATCGCACATGGGATCCATACTTCTTATTTTTAACAAACAAGTGATAAAAGGTCATCTTTTCATTATAAACCCCTTCAATATAATTTTCCCCATGAATGTGGGATAAAGGAATAATTCCCCAACGCAAATCGATGGTGGAGAAACCATGTAGAGGCTCTATCTATAGTGGTTGAACTTTATTTACTCCAAGAGGCATCACTATCATTTTGTCTGCGCAAATCATGAAGGAAGGGATTGTTGGGATGCCAATTCCATGGAGGATCGTTGGAACATGATTCCCATGGCCAGGATGACAACGTTAAACCACCAAAATATCCCATTCGACATTGTTCCATAGCCATTAATTTCAATCGAAATAAAACTCCATCTCCAAATAAATTTTTTCATGTCATGTAATAGGCCCCTTCAAAGCCTAAATGTCTCAACCAATAGCTTTGATACCACGCTGTAGTGTACCCATCCACTAGTAATATTAGCCATGCTAGTTCCAAGAATGCCCGACAAGAAGAACACACTTCTTGAGAGAATTTGATTTTTTATACCGAATAACTAAATAAAAATGCATTAAAGAATGAATGCATTAATCAATATTCATGGTAGAATAGGAAATAATTGAAAAATATGTTGATTAATTGGGTTGGTTTTCATTGATGTCAACCCTTGAAGAAAGTCTGGTAGCGAATTTTGTTACCACAAAGGTTTGGGTAATGGACCCAAGTTTGTTTGATGGAAAATGGTATGATTTTTGATATATTTTCAGGTAAGAATATTCTATATGGATAGTGCATGTCATTCCATTTCTAGTGGTATCTGTAATGTCACATAACTCCTCACGGTTAGAGAGTTATGGCCTTGTAAAGTTGCAGAACCCTTATGAGTAATCTAGAAGCCCCAAAAGGTCAAAGTAGTCAAAGAGTTTGCAAAGAAGAAGTTATTTAAATAATAAAGTGAAGTGATGAGTGTACTATAATTCAAAGTGGATACAAAAGAAATTATTTAAATAATAAAGTTAATGATAAATTACTAAGTGGACAAGTGGTTGGAAGCGGGTTAGCCCTAAAATAAGGAAAGTGGTTTAAGAGATTTTAGAAGGTAAATAATAAAGTGAAGTGATGAGTGTACTATAAGTCAAAGTGGATACAAAAGAAATTATTTAAACAATAAATTTAATGGAAGTGGTTAGAAGTGGGTTAACCCTAAAATAAGGAAAGTGGGTCAAGATGGTTAAAATGTAACCACTTAACGAAGCTACATGAAAGTATAAATAAGAGGCAAGACACTCTCTTTTCTAATCACAGTTGAGCATATTGAATATCAGAAAGTGACTAAGGTAACCAAAGGATATCTAAGTCAAATTTCAGAGGGAAGGTGAAGTAAGGAAGGCCAAAATTCAAGGGAGGATAAATTCTTTTGATGATGCTTTCTAAGGTATGTTATTTATTGGTCATCTCACCATTTTCGAAATAACTTATTTTTTAGAATGATTTATACCATGAAATTGCGAGGCCGTTGAGGAAACATATCCAAGTAGCTGTGATAAGAATGTCATCTTGTGGGTCATTGTACTTTTGGAGCTACACTCCATGAAAAATAGAGTTTGTGGCTAGTCCTCAAATTAGTCTAAAACAAGTGTTTCGAGTAAAAACATCATAACTTCTTCAAAATAGATCCAAATTTAGTAAGACCAAATGTATTGGTTAGAGTACAGTCTGTAGTATTCTTTGTACCATTTTCAGATCCATACAACAAATATTCCATCCTAGGAACTCTCTACAAGTTTGTTCTCTAGAATAAGCCAGAAACTCCTTTTTTGAGAGGTTCCAAGTAATGAAACTTGGAGAAATTGCATAAAAGACACTAAATAAAATTGTATACTATTTTCATATATTTATTCATTAGAGGTACATAGTTATGATTATTTCAAGTTAGGGTTTTTGACTAATCCAAAACTAGTCATGTGAGACTAAAGTAAAGTTTGATGAAAATGATAGTCTCTTGTTGTAAAAGTTAAGGAAGGTTTGTAGGTATGTGATCATATACACCAGGTCTATTATAGAGTTAAAAATCAGATTTGTATTATGAAATTGATGAGGGATTTTGGTTGAGGTACATGTTGGGTACATCGTTGAGATAAGTAGTTGATGAGTTGGCACATACATGAGGTGTATAGTTGATGATGTGGGTACATCTTGATGAGTCATAGTTGATGAATAGTTGATACATGATGGGTACATACTTGGTACATGGTTGGAGTCACTTGTTAGTAGTATTGTTGACACATATTTTATGGATGATGTAGCATACTTGTATTGGTATATTATTAGAAGCACATATTGATCTTGGTGACGATTATGAGTTTTTCTGTTATGTTTGGTTGATGCACATCTTTGAGAGTTGTCTTGGTGATTGATCTTCGTGAGCAGATTTGATTTGGTTTATAATATTGATGAGAGAGGTTGTTGTGATAGGTTGTTTGGGTAGGTTGTTGTGACATGTTATTTGTACAGGTTTGGTGCATGGTTTATGCACTTGTTCATGGTACAGGTTGAGGTACAAGTTGGTGCATGGTTGATGCACTTGTTTATGGTATAGGTTGATTACAGGTTGTTTGGTATAGGTTGGTGCATGGTTGATGCACTTTTTTTTGGTACAAGTTGATTATAGGTTGAGGTATAGATTCATGCATGTTTGATGCATGGTTCAGGTTATTGGTACAGGTTGTTTGGTGCAGGTTGATTGGTACAAGTTTATAGCAATATATCTCACAGTGATAGTGTTGACACATATTTTATGGATGATGTAGCATACTTGTATCGGTATATTATTAGAAGCACATATTGATCTTGGTGACGATTATGAGTTTTTTTGTTATGTTTGGTTGATGCACATCTTTGAGAGTTGTCTTAGTGATTGATCTTCGTGAGTAGATTTGATTTGGTTTATAATATTGATGAGACGGGTTGTTGTGATAGGTTGTTTGGACAAGTTGTTGTGACATGTTATTTGTACAGGTTTGGTGCATGGTTTATGCACTTGTTCATGGTACAGGTTGAGGTACAAGTTGGTGCATGGTTGATGCACTTGTTTATGGTATAGGTTG
>JZKD02S1268036.1:1164041-1189063 GCA_000966675.3 Picea glauca
AAAAATCCAAAGACAATCAAGAACATGGTTTAAATATTAGGGCACCCCAAGGCCAACATGGTCTCCCCAAGAGGCTCATGTTCCCCCTCATATTCCCCAAAACAGAAACATGGCTGATAATTAATTAAACAAAAAATAAAGGTTTATCCCTCTAGTTCCCCCACTCTCATGGAATCATAGCCCCTATAACTCTTGTCCTTATCTTCCCTACAACCAAAAATGTACTTTTATTATTAAAATATTGAAAGCATTAAATTTTCCTAGGCACTCTTGCCTTTTATCAAATTAAAAAAATACATTATTAAAATGGGGACTCAAAACTCGAGTATCACATTAAGAACTTAAAGAAAGAAAAGTGGGAAAATGATGCTTCAAGGGAATATTTGAAAAAGAAATATGAAGAGATATGTAGATTATGAAATCATAAAAAAAACTACTATATGAGGTTAAGAGATTGACAGAAGAAAAGAAGAATAATCAAAATCAAGAAGAAAATAGGATCTTGGATGAATAATCTACCAAAAGAATTGAAGAGAAAATTTGCAAGAAGGATGAGGAATCCCTAAATATTGATGAGGTAAACTTAGAAATGCAATCTAAAATTGAATAAGGACATCAAAATTTGATAAATGGGGTGACATTGTAGCTTCAAAAGGAGAAAGAATACAATATTCAAGAAGGTCACCAGAAGGTACTTGAAAAAGTTTAACTTAATCTAGAAGATGGGCATACCAAATATGATGGTATTAGAATGCAGGAGAATCATTTCACATCAATAGATGTGCCAACAAGCTAGTCCATAGGTGTGCAATGGAGAAAGGGAGAGGCACCAACCCTTCCATTTTTAAATTTAAAATATGATCCTATACGGATTTATGTTGTAAGGTTGAGTAAAGCGAAGCCATCCCTTTGTACAGGTAGTGGCTAGGGTCACTTTAATGTTTGACTATACGTAGGTCTATATCTAAGTCAGGTTTGGATCTTCAATAATGGTAATGAGTCATAGGGATAAGGTGTCTTAACTGAGACAATGATGGCACTAAGGTAGTGGAGAGGATAAGCTCGAGGATCCCTCTTGTAAAATGGGAGGGAGAGTAGAGGTAGAGTAGAGAAGAGATACCCAGTTGAGGTAGGACGAGGAGGGGAGAAAGAGTTGAGACTCTGTTGTATTCCAGTATATGTACACATTTGTAAACATACATTCATCTTAATACAAAGAAAGAATTTTGTCCTGTGTATGATATCCATTTGTGCTTTCTTTGTTCTATGAATTATATATGTGTGTGTTTATGTATGAGATAGATGATTGTGATAGTTTTCATTTGCAGGAGAGATAGAATTCCATATATTTGTGTTACTAAGAATTTATGGGTTCTTTAGGCTCGTGCAAGGAGTGCACACCAGAGTAGTGAAACTCTGTGATCTAACGCAAGGAGTGTGTATCTGGACTTTGTCAATAGTTCAGAAGAGAATGTGTAAGGAGGGCACACCAGAATATTCAGAGACTCAGAAGGAGCCTCAGAGTTACTGAACACTTTGGAGGAAATATTGTGAAGAGTTAGCACAACAAGAGTTACTGAAACTATGTAAACTCTGCCAAGAGGGCATTGAGTAGGCACCAAGACTACATATAACCAACACCTTCTGAAGTGTTGGGGAATTTGAAGAAATACAGAATTGTTGAATACTTTGTAAACTCAGCAAGGAGTGCATTGAGAAGGTGCATAGACAGAACTGGGTCAACACTTAGACAAGTGTTGAGAACATTTGAGGACTTAAACAAGCACAAGGTGAGCATAGGAAGTGAACGTGTTCAAGCTTGAAATCTCAAGAGGTGTAGAACAAGATGAGGCCGAAGTCATCGGGATTGTAGGATAATGGTTCAAGGACCACAACCCTTGAACACTTGAAATACTTCAGAATTCAAAAGGAAGCAGAAGCACGAAGACGAGGAAAATACTTCAACCATTGGATCTGAGCGCATGGATCAATAGTCTTTGTATCAAGGTAAACTACATGGACTCTAATATATTTGTGTGGATAGGAGAGTGGACTCACCAAAGTCCCGAAGTGTTTAGGGACCATCCATCATCCATAGTGATAAGTGGCGAAAGATATCAAACTCCGGGGCTAAAGCATTCTAGGAGTTTGCAGACAATGAGAGAGTCAAATCTCCAAAGCTCTGATGTCCAAAGTAGATCTTGGTCATTGGTCACCAAGAGGTACCTGTCAACAAATATAAAACTCCGGGGGATAGAACTCTGGGAGAACTCAGTCGTGGGGTGTGAAAAAATCTCAAATCTTTGAAGAGCGGAGTAGATCATAATTGTTCATTGCGAAGGACATGTGGCAAGAGATCTAAATGTTCAGAGGTTTAAATCTCTGGGAAGAAGAAAGTGAATGAGGGTGAAGAACTCTCTAAGACATAGGGAGCCAAAGATAGATCTAGCCATTGATCCTATGAGGACAGGTATCACTAGATCCTTCACTCTGGAGAAAAGTCATTTCAGAGGTTTTGGAGTGTGAAGGTGAAAGAACTCCCAAAGGCCGAAGAGTCAGAGTTCATAAGAGTCGTCCATTGGTAGTGGATAGTTGTCAAAGGATCTGTTGCTTCATAGGAAAGTCACTCTAGAGGAAGGTGTAGTTGGAGTAATCAAAACTCCTAAAGGTCAGAGCATCGTAGTTCATTTAAGTCGTTAGATCAGGAGGGATAGTTGTCGTAGGATCCCTCATTTTGGATTTTGTACACTTAAGAGGAAAGCGAGAATAGAGGTTACAAAAATCCTGAAGACCTAACTGCTGAAGTAAATAGTGACCATCGATCTAAGAGGGACACACGTCAATAGATTGAGGACTTTAGAAAGAAGGAGCAAGGGGAAAGCAAAGCATTGACTGGAAGTAATCCAGAGCACCAAGAGGTAAGAAGAAAAAACCTTAGCCCTTTATTGCATAGACACGTGGAGAGTGGATATTTACTCTGGAGGAAAGTCACTTCAAAGGAATTGAGGAGAAAAGCCATGAGTTCTACCAAAGTTTAGAGTGTCAGAGTTCATTAGAATCGTCCATTGGAATGGGACGCATGGAATAGGATCCTTCACTTCAGAGGATTACCACTCTGGAGGAAAGAATGTCGAGGAGTGTTGACTGCAAGTCACCCGAAGTGGAGTAAGGGAATGATATCAACCATTGATCGGGTAAAACATGTGGCGCTCGATCTGTAACTCTGGGTATGGAGCACTTCGGGAGAAAAGGATTTGGAGCATTCAAAACTCTCGAATGCCAAAGGCTCAAAGTAAATATCAGTCATTGGTTGTTAAAGGAGTGTGGATTGTAGATCTCGTCCATGTGGTTTCATGAGTTCATAGTTCGGGGGAATTGGAGAGCGGTGAGAGAAAACACTCGAATCCCGAAGCTCTGAAGCACCCTTTGAGTTGGTTCCTCGGCACAACTCGAGGTCATGTGAAGGAAAGGACCTAGTGAGGGGATTTAGTGCATGTTATTCAAATTCTTCAAAGAGGCTAGGAAAGAGCCCATGGGTTTGAAAAAACCTACACTTTGAAGGAAAGGGGAGCTATGTAAAATAGTTTGGGGTCTAGAAAACTCCATCTCTCTCCATGGGGATTCTCAACCTCCCATTCAATGGTTTTTCAAATCAAGGAGTTGAATCAAATATTTGGGCCTCTGCTAGACCCCAAACTAATTTACACAGGTCCCCTTTCCCTAAAAATGCAGGTTCTATCAAACCCACAGGCTCTTTCCTGACCTCTTTGAAGAGTTTGAATAAAAGGTGCTAGCTCCCCTTGTTATATCCTTTCCTTCATATGACCTTAGGTTGTACCCAGGCACAAACTCAAAGTGCGTTTCGGAGCTTTGGGCTTCAGGTTTTTTCTCTCATCGCTTGGTAATTCCCTCGAACTACGAACTCGCAAACCCACATGGAACAGATCTACGGTCCACACTCCTTTCACAACCAACGACTGAGATTTATTTTAGGACTTTGGCATTCAACATTTTCAAGCTCTCCAAAGGTTTTTCTCCCGAAGTGCTCTATACCCAAAGTTACAGATCAAGCACTACATCTTTTCCCTGATAAACGATCGATATCCTTCCCTTACTCCACTTTGGCATACTTGTAGTCAACACCCCTCTATGTTCTTTATTCTAGAGTGTCAATCTTCTGAAGTGACGGATCCTCAACCACGCGTCCCATTACAATGGATAGCTTTGATGAACACCGCCACTCCAACCTTCAGGAGTTCTCGTTCCTTTGCTCCTCAATTCCTCCGTAGTGACTTTCCTTCAGAGTAAATCTCCACTCTCCATGTGTCTATGCAATCAAAAAATAAGGTTTTTTCTTCTTACCTCTTGGTGCTCCAGACAAATTTTGGTCAACGCTTTGCTTTCCCCTTGCTCATTCCTTCCAAAGTTCTCGATCTGTTGACACATGTCCCTCTCAGATTGATGGTCACGATTTACTTCAGCAGTTCGGGCTTCGGAAGTTTTGCAACCTCCGTTCTTTATTTCCTCGGGAGTGTACAACCTCCAAAGTGAGGGATCCTATGACACTTTTCCCTCCTGATCCGATGACTTAAATGAACTTCAATGCCCTAACCTTCATGAGTTCTGATTCCTCCAACCCCACATTCCTTCGGAGTGACTTTCCTTCAAAGTAGTAGATCCTTTGACACCTTTCCACTACCGATGGACGAATTTGATAAACTTAGACACTTTGACATTTAGGAGTTCTTAGGCCTTCACACTCCAAAACCTCCGAAATGACTTTTCTCCAGAGTGAGGTATCTAGTGACACCTGTCCTCACAAGATCAACAACTAGATCTATCTTTGTATCCCTTTGACTTTGAGAGTTCTTAATCCTCGTTCAATTGCTTCTTCTTGGAGTTTTAAACCTCTTGAACTTCAGATCTCTCACCATGTGTCATTTGCAATGGACGATTACGATCTACTCTTCTCTTTGGAGCTTCCGGAGTTTTTCACACTCCACCACTGAAATATGTCGGATTTCTATTCCTTTGATTTGCAGATCTGTTGACACGTATCTCTTGGTGACCAACTTCCATGATATACTCCAAAATTTAGAGATTCAACGATCTCGCTCTCTCCTTTTCTACAAACTCTAAGAATTCTTATGCTTCAGAGTTTCAGATCATTTGCCACCTGTCCCTCTGTATGATGGATGGTCCCTAACCACTTCAGGACTTCGATGAGTCCTCTCTCCTATTCAAAAAAATAGATTAGAGTCCATTCCATTGACCTGGATCCAATGGATATTGATCCATGTGCTCAGATCCAATTGCTCCAGTATGTTCCTCCTCTTTGCACTTTTGCTTCCTTTTCAAATTCTGAAGTATTTCAAGTGTTCAAGGGTTGTGGTCCTTGAACCATTCTCCTATGAGCCCGATGACTTCGGTCTCGTATTGCACTACACCTCCCGATATTTTGATATAGAACAAGTTCACTTGCTACGCTCACCTTGCGCTTTTCTGAGTCTCGAGACATTCTCAACACTTGTCTAAGTGTTGACCCAACGCTCTCTATGCACCTGCTCAACGTACTCCTTGTTGAGCTTATAGAGTATTCAAAAATTATTTATTTCTTCTATTTCTCCAACACTTTGGAAGGTGTTGGTTCTATGTAATCCTGGTACCTTCTTAATGCCCTCTTGGCAGAGTTTACAGAGTTTCACTAACTCTGGTTGTTCTTACTCTTCATAATATTTCCTCTACATTATTCAATAACTCTGAGCCTCCTTATGAATCTGTGAATATTTTGGTGTGCCCTCCTAGCACGTTCTCTTCCAAACTCTCGACAAAGTCTAGGTACACACGCCTTGCATTATCTCACATATTTTTGTTACTCTACTATGCACTCCTTGCATGAACCTAAAGAACCCATAACTTCTCAGTAACATAAATATAGGGAACTATATCTCTCCTACAGATGAAAAATATCAAAAGCATCTATTGCATACATAAACACACACATATATCATTCATAGAACACAGATAACACAAATGGATATCATATGTAGGAAAAATTGATTTCTTTGTATTAAGATAAATGTCTATCTACAAATGTGTAGAGAGACTAGACTACAACAGAGTCTTATTTCTTTCTCCCCTACTATTCCTACCTCAACTATGTATCTCTTCTCTACTCTACCTCTACACTCCTACCCTTTTTACAAGAGGGCTCCTCGAGCTTATCCTCTCCACTGCCTTGGTTACATCATTGTCTCATTTAAGACACCTTATCCCTACGACTCATTACCATTAATGAATATCCAGACCTGAATCATATCTAGACCTACTTACAGTCAACCATTAAGGCGACCCTACCCACTGTCTGTACAAAGGTATGGCTTGTCTTTACTCAACCTTACAACATAAATTCGTATAGGATCATATTTTAAATTTAAAAATGGGACGGTTGGTGCCTCTACCTTTCTCCAATGTGCACCTATGTATTGTCTTACTAGCACATCTCTTGATGTGAAAGGATGCTCCCGCATCATATTATCTCCAAGGATAGAGTAATAAAAGAACAAGCAAAGAGGATAGATGATGACATTGTCTCTAAAGATAAGATTGATTAAATGCATGCACCGAGTGAAGGAAAACCATCAAATGTTAAACTATATCGACACCCTCATTACCATGAAAGATTTGAAGAAAGACAATAAGGTTGATATCAACATTATCAAGGAAGAATGTGGAGTACTTTTCAATATTCATGGAACAAGACATCATAAAACCACTCTTTAATAAGATATTATCAGAGACCAACAACCACTACAAATTGGAGAAGTTACAAAAAAAATGCATTGAATGAAAGGAAATAAAATTATGCAACAACTAGCCACAAAGGATTAAGATCGAAAAAAAATTGATTTTGGATGGACAACTCATCATCAATGGAATGAAGAAAGAAGGAATGTAATATAATCATGTGACTCGGTTCATCACATGTGAAGGAGGGTACTATGTTATGACCCGATGAGGGACATATATGGGGATAAATGTATATTATATGACCCCAAGCGGATGGGGGTGAGGTATATATGGTACTAAATATACATGTAATGTGTGTGTGTGTGTGTGTGTGTGTGTATGGGGTCGGCCTAATGGTAAAGGGTTCTCATGTGTAGTTTGTGAATAGGTATATATAGAGATCATGTATTCATTATTGAGGTATGTGAATCGTGATGTATGAATGCATTTGGTTATTTGGAGGAAGATTTCATATTCTCTAAGGAGTTATTGTGTAACTTAAATCTCTCTTATCTCTATTGGAGTTTTTCTCTATGCTCACATTATTGTACATGGTGTATACTTTTGATTTATTCTAATATCTTAAGCATTTGGTACATAACATACTAAAACATTCCTTCAATCATACCTTTATTGTGCAAAATTTGAATTATTTGTCTCCAATATGTCCCAATCTTTGGTGCCAAATCATTGTCTTCTCTAAATGGAAAATGGAGGCCAGTTCTACTTTTTTACTCAACTAAATATGAATAAATTTGATGCACCCATCAATTATCCGTTTCCAAAAATCTTGTATAATATTCCATTCAAAATCCCTTTTTCGACACCATTTATCCTCAAACCATCTTTCCAGTCTCCTTTTTAGATATTGTTTGCACAGTTGCATCACTCATTGAATACAAAAATATTGGGTTTCTCAGTCATCCTATAATATGTAGAACTCAAGTGAGGTTTTTAACCCTTCCTTCTTTGAGCATCAACATGACTATTTCACATTTGATAGATTTGGATGGTCAATCATATCCTATGAAGAAATCACCTCCGTTATACTTTTCATATTCACAAAACCACCCCATAGAAAGAGTCATGTGAAAAAACACACAAAAATTCATCAACCATATGCCAATGATGTTAATGTGTACTTGTAGATTCCATGTAGAGATCATATCCATCTATGGATGTCTTAATTTTCATGGAAAGGGAAGCACCCAATACATTACCTTAATTTCCATGGAAGGGGTTTCACGTGATACCTTACATGTAACAATATTCTTAAATCTACAAATTTTATTTTTTACACCATTCCCAACATTTCCTTGTAAAATATTACCCATGTATATATGGCCAGTATGTCATGCTAGAATACATAACTTTTCTTTGAACTTACACTTTTATAAAATTATAATTTCAAAATTTTCCATTCTAAGTTTTACAAAACATTAAATATTTCTATATAAATATATAAATTTGTCAAAATCTTTAGCATATTAGTATTCTTTTTAATATGTTTATGTTTAGATATGAACATTCACACCATCATGTTATCTACTCTTGTAAAACTTTTATGAACAATTCTAAAAATATCATAATAATTTTAAAAAAATAACTTCAATAGGATTGAATTAGTTTAAATTATTTCTTCCTTACAGAATCTACCTTTTTGGTTTTAAATCTCTGACCTTCAAGGAAGAAACACATGTTTTTAACCCCCACTAAAATACACATAATTGTAATTGTTATGTAGTATTATTAGCATTGATTTATATACTTCTAATGAACACTAGCCATCCTATAAGAAAATAAAAATAGATTCTACTATGATTATGGAAATTTTGGTACTATTTGTTAGAATTGAGAGTCACCCTCAATTTGCAAGAGGATAAGACTAGTACCCATCAAAATGTTTGTGGAGGTAAGTTTATAAATTGAGGTCAAGTGGACAAAGCTCAGTACGAGAATGTTTTACCACAAAAAATGGACAAGCAATGCATAGGGAAATGAGGTCCTCATTAACTTCAGTCACTGGTTTAAGGTTAAAGGTGAGCACAAGGAAGACTGAGTGAGAAAGGTGGACAAGCCTACCATGAGCATCTAGCCTTCAAGCGGCTTGGTGAAGAAAAACTCAGGCATAAGAGCACTCTTGAAATTAAGTTTCAGGCATTGAAATATATCACAACAACATAATAATCAAACATCCATTACTATGTGACTACAAAAACTCATCTAGATCCTCCATGCATGAGCATTTCAGCATAAGAAGAAACAAGGTAACAAAGAAAATACTAAAACTAGTCACAGTAGTATTATAATCAAACCTACATGACAATACAAATACAACCTTCTTTTGGATCCTCCATGCACGAATGTTTCAATACTGATTAAACAAGATGATGAAAGAAATTGACTTCTATTAATGCAGAAGTTTCAAGTCTCATACAAAAACTAGAGAACAACTATGTTATCAAAATATTACAAATAGGGAGATCTGCTTAACCAGTTAATGACCTTAACAAAATCTTGAATTGATCTATTTATACTCATATCAGTCCACAAATGCTAGGAGTGTGATCTCACCATCCCATTCAAACATTTTCGTCTGTCCAGGCTTCTGTCAGACTATGCATGTTTCCTCCTGTCAGACGCAAGCTTGGATCAGTATGGGCCTGCAAGAAGAAAACGTCCATCATGGTACCTCGATCTAACAGTATTGTCTCCATGGCCATAGCTTCATAATTTTCCTATTTATGGACTGAGATGAGGTTTCAGCTAGTAGTCCTTCTTTCCTTAAGTCATCTCTCCTTGGGATTGAGGTGAGGCTTAATGCCTAGACGCAGCCAAATTCTACTCTCGGATTTGTAATTATATAAGCATGTGATTGCGGGGCCGTCAAATGAGGTTTGGATTCACACTGCTTTTGAGCCCGCAATTCACCACCTTTCGCCACATAACTCTTCTGCTATACCGTGGTTTCAATTGCATGACCACTCAAGAATTTTATTGTTCAAGCACGTTGCGTCACCGTAATGAAACATGGTTGTTGATCTACGATCTGGGTGCACCTTCTAAATTTAGCACCACCATTAAAGTTTATCTGCCCAACAATTCTAGGATCCAATAAAACCACGCATGGAGATGGAGCTAATCTTGGTTCTTGAACAAGAACACTTCCTGGAGGATGATATCTGGCAGGTGAAGTGGTGGCCTGACATCACTATGATGACATATCATGGATGGAGGGGTGACATGTGTCACTTGAAAATTGGCTGAAGACCTATCCAAAAAATATGCTTGAAATGAGTGACATCTGGTCACCATCCAGAGGGACGGAT
Organism: Picea glauca; assembly: GCA_000966675.3. Classification (NCBI taxonomy): domain Eukaryota; kingdom Viridiplantae; phylum Streptophyta; class Pinopsida; order Pinales; family Pinaceae; genus Picea; species Picea glauca. Next base: position 1,174,160 of record JZKD02S1268036.1, read on the forward strand.
GGCAAGAGATATGTAACTTTGAGAAAAAGTACTTTAGAGGAAATCCGGAGTGGAGAAGTCGAAAATCCCGAAGCCCGAACTCCCAGAGTAAATCATGACCGTCCGATCTGGAAGGACGTGTGGCGCTTGATCTGTAACTTTGGGAAAAATCACTTCAGAGGAAATCGGGAGTGGAGAAGTCGAAACTCCCGAAGCCCGAACTCCTGAAGTAAATCATGATCATCCAATATGGAAGGACACATGGCACTCGATCTATGACTTCAAGGCATCCACCTTGTCTTTTAAACCTCATGCAACTTTGACATTCTGAATGCACAATTGTTGCTGATCTAAAATGCTCTTGGGATCTCCATCGTTGAAAAATGAAACCGCTCGCGGCTGGTATTTCAACCCAAAATAGACTGCCTTTGACTGTTGTGCTTTAAGCTCATGGCTGTCACTTGTATCAACAAAGGACTTGAATGATCTGTTGTGAGCTCAATCAATAGAAAAAAATACTCCCAGTAATTTGGACCAAAATCCTGATATGTGTTCATCCTTAAAAAAAAACCGAAAAAACTTGAGTTGGGAATCAGTCAAGAAAGACACTAAGGAAAACCAGGTCATTGATCGGAAAGGGAAATCGAATTTATCAACCAGAAGAGGGAAAAATCCTAGGAATGGTATGAGGAAAATATAGAGATGGAGCAAGGGTGGCGACTTGGGTATAAACAACAACCATATGTGACCCTTAACAACTTTTTGTGATAACATTGGCTCCACAGGGGATGGCATGCTTCCTGTGAGCTGCCAAGAACAAGAAGTTTTAGTGTCTTCTCCTAGGGCTATGGGGTCACTTATTCAATCATAAATAATAAAATAAAAGTGATATTTACAATGAATGGAAATCCAATCATGGCTTAGGAAAAATATTTTTTCAGAAAGTGCCCATTGACAGGGCCACCAAAAGCTTCGGAATCCTCCAAGTTCTGAAATTTATAAGTGTTATTTGAAAATACCTCTAAAATATTGAAAGGACCAAATCACAAGACCTCAAATTTACCATGTTTTTCTTTGTCTTTATTGGGTGCATCCCATTAGAGCACTAGATCTCCTAGATGAAAATTTTCCTTGTTTACCTTCTTGTCAAAGGCTCGTTTTATTTTCTACTAATGGTCCTGATCTTTATCAAGTAGTTTCTCCCTAATGTGTTGTACTTATACCAACTGTTGTATACTCCTTACCATATCATTAGGTTCCCCTTGGTATTCCTGGAGGAATTTTACCACAGGAAAGGAAAGTTGAGTAGGAAAAATAGCCTCAACCCCATATAAAAGATGAAAAGGGGAAACACCAAGTGACTCTTTTTTGTAACTCTATCAGCCCATAAGGAAAAATTCATCTTTGAGGCCCATGCTTTCTTCTTGTCTTCTAACAACGTTTTGATGATCTTTATGAGGCTCTTGTTAGAGGACTTTGTCAAAACATTTCCTTGGGGGTAGTAAGGATTAGAATGGACTAATGAAATAGCATACCATTCAGAAACTTGATCAATGGTTCAACTTTGAAGGAGGAAACATTGTCAGTAGCAATCCTTCTTGGAAAACCAAATCTCGACATGATATCTTCAAGAAAGCTAATGATTACCTTATGGGAGGCACTCCTTGTAGGAATGGCTTCTATCCACTTGGTGAAATAATTAGTCGCATTCAAAATCCACCTGTGATGACCACTTGAGGTTGGGTGGATTTCTCCAATGAAGACAAGACCCCACTGTTGAAAAGGTCCAGAAACCACCACAGGCTTCAAAGGCAAATATTTAAGCTGTTGCTTTCCAGAAAAATTTTGGAATTTGATGCAAGCTCTAATATTTTCACAAACATCAGTAAAAAGGATAGGCCAGAAATACCCAGATCTAAGGATCTTATAAGTTGTGGTCCTCCAAAAATGATGTCCCCCACATAAGATATCATGAAAATCAGTTATGGCCCTTTGGGCCTCCTGTGGATATAGACATCTCAACAGAACTCCTAGAGGATCTTTCCAATACAAAACTTAATCAATGAGACAATATTTGATTTCTTTGAGTTTCAAATATCTCACCTTGTTCCTATCCAAACCATCAGGAGGTCGCAACTTTTGAAGAAATCATATGATGTATTTATACCAGGTGCATTCTGCCAAGTTGGGGCTGTCATGAGAGCTTTTATCAACAATCTCAGCTTGATGATTTTTTGAGTTTATGGTCATAAAATTAACCCCCAAATATTTACAATTTGATTTATCCAGCAACCTCGCTAAACCCTGGCCTTTCACCAATTTAGTAGGCTTTATTTCAAGGTCAAATTCTAGAATTTTAGCAATCCATTTGCTTCTCTTCCCATCTATGTCAGGCAAGATCAATATCTCTTTCACTGAGGCTAAAGGGACATATGCTACAATATTTGAATGCAAAACGTATACTCTGAAAGCCTTGAGGTCTTTGACCAAAGCATATGCATGCTTTTGTATTTTCCTGTAGCAAAACAATAACCAATGTGTCAAATGAGGTGAAGGAAAATATCAGAAACTCATTGGAATAGTCACAGTTGATGAGAACAGGTGATTTAGTCAAGGATTTTTTTATATGATCAAAAGATTATCCAGGCTCAGAAGTCCATATCACCTCATTTCCCTTTCTAAGCATGGTTGTAATGTACTTCCATAATTCAACAAAATTAGAGATGAATCTTCTTAGAAAATTTATCTTACCCAAGAAAGACTAACCCGCTTTCTTAGATCTAGGAAAATATAAGGTCTGGATGGCCTCTACTTTGCTTGGATAAATTCTTACCCCTTCTATCGATACAATGTGCCCCAATAATTTACCTTCCTTGATAGCAAATAAAGATTTATTAGGAATGAGAGAGAGACCAAACCTTTTGCAATTCAAGAAGACCTTCTTCAAATGATGACAATGCTCTTGGTCGCACTTTGAGAACACTATAATTTCATATATATAAATAAATACAAACTTATCTTTCTCCCCAATAAAGGTGATGTCCATGGCTCGTTGGAAAGTTGCTCCTACATTCATCAATCCAAAGGGTATTTTAGCATACATGAATATTCCCCAAGGAGTAGTGAAGGTTCTCTTTTCTCTATCTTCAAGTAGGACAAAGATCTAATTATAGCCAGAAAATCCATAAATCATGGACATCCTAGATGAACTTTTCACTCTCTGCAAAATGTGCTCCATCTTTGGCAAGGGGTGGTTATCCTTTTTGGAGCTTCTATTCAAATTTTTGAAACCAACACACAATCTGATTTCCCCATTTTTATTCCTCCTAGGCACCAAATTAGCCACCCATTCTTAATATCTCAAAGGAATGATGATCTGGGCATCCAACAACTTTTTCATTTCCTTTTCCATAATAGGCAGCATCATGGGATTTATCTCTCTGAGTTTCTTCCTGAAAGGTTTGGCCTCTTCTTTCAAATAGATTTTGTGTTCCATGATGTTTGTGTCATATGTCCTTAAATCTTCATATTTCCATGCAAACCCGTCTACAATTTTTTTTTAAATCTTGGCATACTTAGCCCTTTGTTCGTTCGAGAAGCTTCTACACAATTTGACATATTTTGGATCGTCCTCTATTCCTAAATTGAACTCAGTCACATCAACATATTCAGTTGAACCTTTAACCTTCACATCAATATCATTTTTGTCAAACAATCTCTCCAAGCAGACAAGTCCCTTTGGAATGTGGTTACTAGGTAACTGAACAATATGATGGTCAACAATTTTATTCAGAAAAATATCCGCATGGGGGTTTTCTTCAGTATCCTGATCTTGATCAATATGTGAAGAAGAAAATTCATCCACGGTTTCGAGAAATATTTTTGTCTCAAGATCATCCTCAAAAACCTTCGAATTTTTGACATTGTTAGGTATATAAGGTCTATACTTTACTTCCACATCATACTTGGGTTTGGGGGGCAAAGGAACCCTGAACTTACTTGCTGAAACAACCAATGAATCTACCATAGTTTTCTCCTCTATTGGAACAAACGAGATATTAAAAGCCAAGAAGAAACCATCAACCATATCGCAGACTTCATTTCTTTAGGCCCTTAACCTGGGGTGCTTAGCTTGATACCGATTTATGACTTGATGAAAAATCAAATTAGCATCTCCAAACACTGCTAGCTTTTCAATATTCATGTCTTTAGTAACACTCAAACCCAAAACAAGAGCCTTGTATCTACCACATTGTTTGTTGTTTCAAATTCAATTTTGTAAGATAGGGATATGTTCTCTTGGGAAGGAGAAATGAAGACTACCCCAACACCAACATTCTCCCTAGAATAGGCTCCATCAAAGAACATCTTCTAAACAGAGGTACTGGGAAGAGGATCTTCACAATAGGTGCTAAGCTACTTTTTTATTTCAATAGGTGTTCGAGGAGCATCAATGAGTTGTAACATATTGGTTCCTAAATTAGTATCAACTGCAAAAATGGGGTGGTTGGTAGTATTTGCTTCATTAATGATTATGTAAGAAAGTTGTGATTCCCTATAAATCCTTCTATGTTCTCCCCAAAAAACAAGAATGGTGGCATATGAAAGATCCATCTGCAAATTTCCCCCTAGTCTTTTGATCCAAGATCAAGGCAAGATCATTCCAAACTTAAAGGGGACATCATCCACCACAATATCCATGACCACACTTTTCATTGACAATTGGAATAAAGAGACATCTAGGTCTTTAATAACCCCAAGGAACTTCACCTTCCTGGAATCAAATGAGTATAGGTCATGGTAAGTTTTTTTAACCTCCTACCCGAGCTCATCCATGACAATCTTTGGCATGAGATTATGAGATGCCCCTGAATCCATCAAACAGTTTCACAACACTTTATCATGAATGTTCAATGATGTATAGAAGGGAGGGGATGAATCATCCCTATCCTCTACCAAAGGCCCTAGTATGATAGTTGGTTTTTCATCTTGGAGGTTGACTGAGTATGTGGGATGAGATGAAGGTTCAGGCTACAACATTTTGGAAAGGTACCTTTTGAAATCCTCATTCTTAACTAGCTCCAAGAAAGGTACAGGGATTTTAATATTTTGAATCTCATTCTCAAATCTAAAAGAGGAGGGAGGCTTTAGAATCTCCTTAACTTCTGGGGTAGGGCTCTTAACCACTGGCTGGGGGTTTTGTGCATCTTTTTCTTTGTTGCTAGTTGCCATGCTCTTAAAAAGATACTTTGTTCTAGTAGGTTGATCAAGAATGTAAGGATTTTCTTCTTTCTTCTTGGACCTTAGGTTGTATCTATTTGGATTTCCACTGGTCCTTTCCCCTTTTCTCATCTCATTTAGTTGGATATCTATGAAAGACTCTTCATATGCAGATTGGGTTAAATGAGGAGATGAGGAGGTGTCACCAAAATAATGGATTTCAGGATCAACATCTTCTTCCTCTCCTTCTTCATCAGTAACAAGGTTATTTTGGATAGGGGATAGGATTTTTTGATCATATCTATCCCTATTTCTTTGATCTCTTCGGATGATTTGAGGGGCATTATTTGGTCTTCTGAAATTACCCCTATTATCATCATTCTAGGTGTTCCTATAGCTCTTCTTTCCTTCAAAGTTCAATTTCTTCATTTCTACAGATAATGATCTTAACAACGTTTTCAACTCATCTACTTGAGGGGAGGAAACATAGGAATCAGAGGTTGAAGCTTCATCCCTACCTTTTATTCTGTCTCTATCATATTTACTCCTAAGTTTGTTAGTTGCCAATATATTAGACTCTACTTCAAGGGTTGCATCTTCAATATGAGTTAAAGATGTAGCTCTTCTTTCTCTCAACGGGAGAAAAAACTCGGATTCAAAAGTAATGGAATAAGTAATCTTGGTAGAGGATTTTGTAGGATTTATTTTAGTGGGAATCTTATTGTACATTTTATTAAATCTTCTTGAGAAGTTTAAAATAGATTCCCCCTCTTTCCTCTTAAATGATCCAAATTCTATAATATAATAAAGAAAATATTTTTTATCCCCCCAATTTATCAAGAATGAATCATCTAGATCTTCAATCCCATCAATAGATCAAGGATTCAAACCCCTAAACCATTTCCTAGCCTCACCATCAAGGCTCTGTACAAAAACTAGCATCCACACATCTTCATTTTCAATGTTAAGATTATCTACATAACTATAAAAAGTTGAAAGGTGTTCTTCTGTAGATATGTCTTCCTCCCTTGTGAACTTGGGCATGTACTTAAGGTAGTCTCTAACTGGGAGAGAATTCATAGGCTGACGTAAAATAAGAGGGGCATATCTAGCAACCAATATGGCATCCATCCTATTTCTAGGAAGATTAGCACCTGCCATTGGGATGTGAACTGTAGGAGAGCAAGGGGAACATGGAGTTTGGACAGGTAGGACTGCAACTATCTTTCTAGGGGGAAGGGGTTGGGTGTTGGAGGATAATGGTATAGGGTTCAAAGGAAAAGAAGTTTCCTCCTCTTTAGTTACAACACTTTTGATAGGAGGAGGAGTAGGAAAACCCAAAGTGGGAAAAACTTCTAAGCTCATGGGTCTAAACCATTTTACAATATCAAGGGAAACAAGGGTTTCAAAACTTTCTCCTTCCAAATGAAGACTAGAAGGGGGATGTTCAAAAAGAAATCTCTAAAAATCTAAACTTCTGAAAACTCCGACAGATGGTATAAAAGGAGAATTGGATACAATTACTGGAGTTTTAAAACAAGAATCATGTAAATTACCAAAATCACCTGGTATAATAGCTGAAAGTCCTTCTTGATAGGTATTTCCTTTCTTGATAATATTTTCTGGGTCATCTTGAGTTGTTGCCATATGAAATTGTGGAGTAGACCCAGTGTGTATTTCTTTGGGAGCCACAACTGAAACAGTGGAGTCTCCTGGTGAAAACTTTGGAATATTCAAGGTATTGATTTCTGATGCACCTTCAAAATTAGAATTTATTTGTCATTCAATCCCAGGGAAATGTCTTAAATTTGTTCCCTGACAATGTCGCCAAGAATGTTATCACTGAGAGTAACCCTCAGATTGCAAGAGGATAAGACTAGTACCCATCAAAATGTTTGTAGAGGTAGGTTTATGAATGGAGGTCAAGTGGACAAAGCTCAGTACAAGAATGTTTTAACACAAAAGCTGGATAAGAAATGTATAGGGAAATGAGGTCCTCATTAACTTTAGTCAGTGGTTTAAGTTTAAAGGTGAGAAAAAGGAAGACTTAGTGAGAAAGGTGGACAATTCTTCCATGGGCATCTGTCCTTCAAGCGACTTGGTGACGAAAAACTCAGGCACACGAGCACTCTTGAAATTAAGTTTCAGACACTAAAATATATCACATCAACATAATAATCAAACCTCCATTACTATGTGACTACAACAACTTGTCTCGATCATCCATGCACGATCATTTCAGCATAAGAAGAAACAAGGTAACAAAGAAAATACTAAAACTGGTCACAACAATATTATAATCAAACCTACATTACAATACGACTACAACCCTCATCTAGATCCTCCATGCACGAGTGTTTCAATATAGATTAAACAAGATGATGAAGGAAACTGACTTCTGTTAATGCGAAAGTTTCCGGTGTCATACAAAAAACAGAGAACAACTATGTTATCAAAATATTACAAAATAGGGAGCTCTGCTCAACCAGTTGACGAACTTAACAAAATCTTGAACTGATCTATTTATACTCAGATCAATCCACAACTTCCAAGAGTGTGATCTGTCCATCCCATTCAAATATTTTCATTTGTGAAGCCTTCTTTCAGACTGTACATGTTTCCTCCTTTCAGACACAATCTTGGATCAGTATGGGCCTGCAAGAAGAAATCGTTCATCGTGGTACCTCGGGCTGACAGTCTTGTCTCCTTGGCCATCAAGTTTCCTATTTATGGATTGAGCTGAGGTTTCAGCTACCATTCCTTCTTTCCTTAAATGATCTCTCCTTAGGATCGGGACGAGGCTTAACACTTAAGGGGCGTCCATTTACTACTCTCGGATTTATCATTATATAAGCACGTGATTGTGGATCCGTCAAAGGTGGTTTGGATTCACACCGCTTTTGAGCCCACAATTCACCACCTTCTACCATGTAGTTCTTCCTCTATACCATGGCTTCAATTGTGGGACCTCTCAAAATTTTCATCATTCGAGTATGTTGCGACCTTGGAATGAAACGTGGTCGTTGATTTAGTTGCGCTTTGCAATTTGGGTGCACATGCTACATTTAGCGCCACTGCTAAAGTTTATCCGCCCAATAATTTTAGGATCCAATAAAACTGCTCATGGAGATTGTGCTAATCTTGGTTCTTGAACACGAACACTTCCTGGAGGATGATCTCCCACAGCTGACATGGTGGCCTGATGTCACTATGTTGACATGTCGTGGATGTAGGGGTGACATGTGTCAGTCAAAAATCGGTTGAAGACCTGTCCAAAAAATATGCTTGAAATGAGTGCCATGTGGTCACCATCCAAAGGGACAGATGGCGAGAGATCTGTAACTTCGGGAAAAAGTACTTCGAAGGAAATAGGGAGTGGAGAAGTCGAAACTCCCGAAGCTCGAACTCCCGAAGTAAATCATGATCGACCGATATGGAAGGACGCGTGGTGGTTGATCTGTAACTTTGGGCAAAATCACTTCGGAGGAAATCGGGATTGGAGAAGACGAAACTCTTGAAGCCCGAACTCGAGAAGTAAATCATGACCATCCGATCTAGAAGGATGCATGGCGCTCAATCTGTGACTTCAAGGCATCCACCTGGTCTTTTAAACCTCACGCAACTTTGATATTCCGAATGCATGATTGTCGTTGATCTAAACTGCTCCTGGGATCTCCACCATTGAAAAATGAACCCGCCCACTGTTGGTATTTCAGCCCAAAATAAACTGGCTTTGAATGTTTCTCTTTAAGCTCATGGTTGTCACCTGTATCAACAAAGGAATTGAACGATCTATTGTGAGCTCAATCAATAACAAACAAGATGACCAGTAATTTGAACTAAAATCACAATATGTGTTCATCCTTCAAAAAAAACATAAAAACCTTGAGCCGGGAATCAATCAGCAAGACAGTAAGGAAAACTAGGTCATTGATCGGAAAGGGAAATCGACTTTATCAACCATAAGGGGAAAAATCCTAGGAATGGTATGCAGAAAAAAGAGAGACAAAGTAGGGGTGAAGACTTGACAAAGTAGGGGTGAAGACTTGGGTATAAACAACAACCATATGTGACCCATGTGATAACACTATTCTTCCACCTTCAAATATTAATTTGGAATAAAATATTTTTTATGAATAAAAAAATTTAATAATAAAAACTGTTTGTTATATAAAGAGATATATAACCTCACATTTCTATATTAACTAAAGATATATCAAGTACATAGATGAATCATGCATATAAAATCGCATATCTATGTTTAATTAAATATATATTAATTACAGGGATGAATCAGATCGTTACAATGTCCAAATAATATTGTATATCAAAATCATTCAATCAAGATGGATCAGATGTATAAGTATCTCTAAATATAATGCTCAAATTTTTGTGGTGCAAAGAGAATATTTGATTTGATTAAACGAACGTTCAAATCCTTTTAAATAAGAAAAAAAATTGTCTGAAATTCTTCTCAAAATTTCATATTTAACGTAAATGAGAATCATAGCTATCATTTTTCAATATTTTTCGCGTACAATTTTAAATTTATAGAAACGCAGAGAAATGACATACATCTATTCTTAAGACTGACTGCTGGCTACAGTGATAATGATTGACTGAAATAATGTGTATGGTAGATAATGTTTTGCTTTCGATGTCTGGTCACGGATCATCTGATGAGAATAAGTGCGAAATTTTTTTGAGCTCGGTAGGGAATCTCTGACCCGCGGACTCCACCAAGCTTTGAGTGGTCCTCAGATTTTCAGAGATAGCATGCTTGTTAGGTATACGTTTGAATTTCAGCTTTATGCTCAGGAAAGCGGAGTGAATTTGAGGAAATCAAAGACAACCACGTGCTTGGAACATGAGCCATCCGATTATCTGCTAACTTTGGTTTTTCTCAGCTTTATAATCCAATTGATTACCAACCGGTCAGCAGCTTCGCTTTTTTGGAAAGATCAATAGAGCCCAATGCACTGCCAAAAAAGGATGTCTTTAAGCAGAGTCTCCAGTCTTTACCAACCAAAAAGAGAGAAAAAAGTTGAGTGCAGTGGTGCCAAAAGCGCGGGTCACTAAGAATTGTACCATTCAACAGAAAATAGAAGACTGTGCATAAACATAGATACATCACATATGGAAGCATTTTCGTTTATTGATGAGAGGATATGAGTGCAGAATCCTACGGGTCGTGCACGTCACAAAGACATACAGCTAGCTGAGACGCAGGCGTGGGGAACTGAGGATCCACAGGCCGGATATTATATTTCTACCTTCTTTTATCCAAAGCCCCTGTTTGCAGTCCAGACGTACCGAACCAAAATCATGATGTCAGAATGTCTCTGTCCAGTATTATGTTAGGCAGTGCATATCTATAACGTTATCCTGCGAACGAGCTATGTATTGTTAGTGTTGAGAAACTCTGTATTGGTAGTGTTGAGAGATACATTTTAACCATAACAAAAAAATAAAAAAATGGTCACTCGTATTGTGAGATTTATAGGGTTTAATGGTGAAGAACAACAATGTTTAGTTTTTTAAAGAAATTACAAATTCAAATATAAGATAGAGTATATAGACCTTCATAAACTTTGACACACATGGAATTCAAAACCAGTATTCTTAATATTCTTATAAGCATTGCATACCTTGTTACATTGGAATTCAAAACCAGTATTTTTATAAGCATTGCATACCTTGTTAAATTTTTTGATAGATTCTAAAATTAATAGAATCAATACCTTATTTGTGAATCGTTCATGAAGTCCAAAATAAGTGCTGCCTTATGGCATTACAGAAATTTCTCCAACATAAATAAATGAGAAATGTAAAAGAATTCTGCTTAAGAGGCAGAGAGTGCGCTCCTGCAGATTTCAAAATAAGTGGGAAACCTAAATGCAGAAGTAAAATAATGAGAAATGTAAAAACATTCTGCTTAAGAGGCAGAGATTCCGCTCCTGTAGATTTCAAAATAAATGGGAAAACTAGATGCAAAAGTAAAATATAGCAGAAAGAATCCCACCCTCATAGTCAAGGATACAACGCGAGCTATATCAATTTAACACTGGGAAGAAGAAAACGATGTAGGAGAGACTTGAGAAGACTCTCTAATTACAAAATGGAAGGGTTTCCGATCAAAGCTTCTCATATGTATCCAAAAAATGAATAAACAGTAAATAAATGTTAACTGAGGATGCTTGGAGATGCTTTAACTTCTCAAACTGATTTTCCAAACTCGAATGCTCCTGGCAACTATAATGACAACTTGGTTAACCAAATTTTTAGGAAAATTTACATCTTCTAAGCTGGTCTTTAGAGTTTCTCAACACATTGCATAAGTTAGAAATATTATAGCAAAGGTATATCTCAGAGGTTGAGAGGGAAAAAAAGATCAAAAATTCAAAAACAATGCTCAAAACCTACATGCAACTATCCAAAGAGGTAAGGCTCATTAATAATGCCGAAAGGCTTATACCTATTGGAGATGGGCACAACCTCCAAAATCAACAAGTCAGATTTATTGTTGATAACTTCTTTGCATTTATGAATGCATCAGTTAACTGATTACTTTTTAACATTTACCTAATCATATTAAGAAATTACTGTAACATCATATGATTGCCAAGTTTAAATGATTAACTTTTGGAATTCTTCAACTGTCCAGTTTCTTCATGCATGGCTTGGTGTTTTTACTGAGTTTTTTAACCTTTACTGAGTTCTTTTTAATGCAAGAGTTTTTTTTATGAGTCATCTTTCTGCGTTCTCCAGCCGCTAACTAGCGGTTGTGCTAGTATTAAATTGCAATTGCACTAATGGAAATTGTCTTCTCCAAGTGTGTTTTTAATGTCTTCATAAATCTTGATAATAAGAATAAACATGGGCATTGTGAACCTCTAACAAGCTCTATTTTATTTCATTTTAAAAAACATTAGTAGCTTCAATTTAAAAAAGAAAATCCAAAATAATTCATTAATATTTATTATTTAATTATATTAATAATGATAATTATTTCAAATTTTTCAATAGATAATTATTATTAATATTTTGGAGTAGGTTGTAGCTATCTTGGAATCATTGCATGCATACTACTTTTACTGATTTTAAAAATGGAAAATGTGTGCATGTTGCTATATCAAGGCAATTTGTTAAGATTTTATATTTATGCTTTTAATGGTGTTGTATTGTTGTATTCCATGTGAAACAATTTGATAATGTTTGATATGATTAGATACATAAATTAGAAGAACAAGATAAACAGTATGGATGACAAGAGGCTCCCCAAAATAACCTATAAATAGTATGCATACGAATGGTATGCAATGGTATGCATAGTTGAGAATCCATAAGACAACTACCACTAAAACCCTAAAACAACTAAAACCCTCAAAATAACCAATGGAATGCATGCAATGGTATGCCATAATTGATAATCCCTAAAACAACTAGCACTAAAACCCTAGCACAACAAAAACCTTAAAAATAACATAGAAATGGTATGCATACCAAGGGTATGCAATGGTATACCAGCATACCATTGGGATACCATGGCATGCATACCAAGGGTATGCAATGGTATACCAACATACCATTGGGATACCATGGTATGCATACCATTGCAATAACATGGTATGCATACTTGAGAAGACCTAATACAACTACCACTAAAACCCTAAGACAACTAAAACCATAAAAATAACCTATAAATGGTATGCAATTGTATGCATACCATTCTGATACCATGGTATGCATACCAATGGTATGCAATTGTCTGCATACCATTCCGATACCATGTCCGATACCATGGTATGCATACCGATGGTATTCAATGCTATGCATACCAATGGTATACATACTTGAGAATCCCTAAGAAAACTACCACTAAAGCCCTAGATGACAACTAAAACCCTAAAAATAACCTATAAATCGTATGCATACCAATGGTATGCCATACTTGAGAATACCTAATACAACTACCACTAAAACCCTAAGACAAATAAAATACTAAAAATAACCTATAAATGGGATGCATACCAATGGTATGGATATAATGGTATGCATACCTTTTGTATGCAATGGTATGGATATAATGGTATGCATACCTTTTGTATGCAATGGTATGCATACCATTCCAATACCATGGTATGCATACTTGATAATCTCTAAGACAACTACCTCTAAAACCCTAAGACAACTAAAACCCTAAAAATAACCTATAAATGGTATATATACCAATGGTATGCCATACTTGAGAATCCCTAAGACAAAAACCACTAAAACCTTAAAAATAACATATAAATGGTATGCATACGATATGCATACCAATGCAATACCATGGTATGCATACCATTGCAATACCATGGTATACATACCATTCTGATAACACAGTAAGCATAACATTGTGATACCAGTGTATGAATACGATTGCAATACCATTGTATGCAATGGTATGCTATACTTGGGAATACCATTATGATACCATGGTATCCATATCATTGCAATACCATGGTATGTAATGGTATGCATACCATTGAAATACCATGATATGCATATCATTGCAATACCAATGGTATGCATACCAATGGTTTTCCATACTTGAGAATCCCTAAGGACACTGCCAATAAAACCATAAGACAATGAAATCCCTAAAAATAACCCATAAATGGTATGCATACCATTACAATACCATGGTATGCAATGGTTTAAATACCAATGCAATACCATGGCATGCAATGGTTTGGATACCAATGGTATGCCATATCTAAGAATACAATTGCGATACCATGGTATGCATACCATTGCAATACCATGGTATGGATACCTATGATATGAAAACAAATGGTATGCATACTTGAGAGTCCCTAAGACAACTACCACAAAAACCCTAAGACAACTAAAACCCTAAAATTAACCTATAAATAGAGCCCCTCTCGTGGATGATACACAATTCATTTCATGTAAAAGTTATGGCTTTAGTGTGAGAGAGAAAACTTGAAATATTTGCAATCGTCAAAGAAGTCAATATACACATTGCGCAGGTAATGAAAATGTATGATAGATATCAAATTTGGAAATTCATTAGTATCTTTTTCAAGTTTTACATTTTGAATATGACATCATTGAGTATCTATAAGACGTACTATAGTGGCATGTATTTAATCTAGATCAATCTATTTATTGGAGACACATAATTTATCCATTCACATGTGCTAATTTTCTATTAGGTTGGAGGAAGGAAAACGTGTAAGGCATTACTTTCAAGATAGAATTTTGGTAGCATTACCTTCTAGATAGCATTACTTTCTAGATATATTTTTGATAGTTTAGCATTACTGAATAAATGTTATTCATAATTGATGGGTTGAACAAAATTTAAAAATACCCACTACACAATCTCAACAAACATTTGCATTAATGAGTCTTTGTAGTCTTTTTAGGATTTATGAAGGGTTACACATAAATCAAATGATTTTATATATGTCATGCATAGATAGAGGTGAATATTGTGTGTTCACTAGAAAATAAAATTGAGCTAAAATGTGTGTGCCCATAAGCTATTCTTTAATGTGTAATGCAAGTATTTATAATCGCTAAATAGAAAAAATCAAGGGATTAATACACATAAAATTTATACACTTTGAAATTCATATGTTCATAAACATCAAATGTAGAATAATGAGATTCATAAAAAGTGTGCCATGAAATGTA
>JZKD02S1268036.1:1190856-1216343 GCA_000966675.3 Picea glauca
GTCGACCATTGCCACCCTCTCCACCATCAAGAGCATCCTATAAATATACCTTTCTTCTCTTTTTTGAGGATGTACCTCGAGAGGTTCTAGGCCTAGGCGTGCTTTGACACTCTAGAGACTGCACAAAAAATAAACAATATTATAAGTTTTTTTCATCAATGAATTAATAGACATACAAATTAATGCTTTGTAATCTAACCTAAGACAACTCACATCATATGAAATTGTCAATCCTGAGGGTGTTACCCTCCTCCATGACCCCAATCTATCTATAATTCCACCCTGCATTAGTTACAAGGGTCAAGTCAAGAAAATTAAACAAATATGCATGAAAACAAATTCATGAAACATGAAAAATTATCATCAATGCATAATATCACCGTTAATATCTCAGGAATCGATGGATATTCATCGACATATGGAGCATTGGGTTGTATAACCTGCTCCGAGACAACCTCTACTTTGGAAGCCTCTGTCGATGGGGCAGAAAGTGGTAGTGGGTTGGGTGGTAGACAGGTGGGATGTGATGGACCCTCACAGGTTGTACAAGTGATTCCAACACTCTACGCATGGAGAAAGGCAACCTAGAAGCAATTTCTCGGTGCCGAGGGGGTCCAATACTACTATACCTAGCAAACATATCATCGACATGCATACATATGAAAAAATTTGTGAATTGTTAGTACCAAATACTAAAATTCAAAAACATAAACACAAACAATTTGAGAATTATATGATATTTAAATTTACACATGATACATGTGTGCTCGTGACTTGTCCATCCCATATGGACAATCCCTGGAATCACCTGGCTCCAAATCTTGTATAAACAAGAGAACATATAAAAAATTTGGGGATTTCATAAAATAAAGAAATGGCTAATGAATCTATCAAATTTGATACATACTTGTGTGTATGGTGCACCCAATGAACATGCTCTATATAATGCTACATGAGTGGTGGGGCTAGGAAATGATGCATCCAAAGGTGTAGAGGGTTTGTTGCTGGGACACAACAACTGCAAAATAACATACAATCAAATATCTATATAAATACAAAAAATACAAAAAAAAATTATAACGATGAAGAACAAAAAAAAGGGTTAAGATATTAACCTCCTCCATGAAGCTATGGTGTCCAGTGGGCTCTATAAGCCCATAGCATGTCTTCCCATAGCTGGAGCATACGTTAGGTTCACATGGACGGTTGGTATGTCCATGTGCCCTCTCCTCATTGTACTCTCTTGTGCATGCTAATGCTCCAAACCCGCTCTCAATGTCACTGACATGCACTTCTAGTCGAGAGATTGCAGCAAAGCTACTATGTTGCACTAGGCTACGAGTCAATGAGGATATGACTAGATGTACCTATTGCAATCTCTTTGCAACAGGAGGATGTTGGGTAGGGGGGTCAGGCCTTCGACTAGGGGAACATGGACCTAACTTGGGGTTGTGCCTGGCCTTATTTCGTCCATGTGCAGACCCTCGACCGACCCCCTAGAAGTAACTAATGTCAAAGCAGCTGACATGTTTACCGATAATAAACTCAACAAATAATTTTGTTATAAAATATAAGGGCACCTCCTAGTTATTGCAGGGAGGTTTATCAAAAACCATGTACCACCTATCCATTCAGTTTTGACTAATCTAGGGATGGATGCACCAGTCAATGGATATGTGTTTCCTAGTCAATGGTAGTTCTTGTCTATTTCTAGGATCCAAAAGAATAGACAATATTTGTTGTTTTGAAATAACCAGTTTTTTTTTTTGGTTTATGTCCAAACCAGTGCTATAATACTCATACATTATTTCCCTATAGTCAGAAATAGATGTCAATTTCCCTTGGGCACTTGCAATGGACTAGAAAATGATGTCCAAAGAAGTGGCCAAGGAGAATCTGCTAGGTTTTCTATTCTTCCTTAATTGTTCCTTAAGTTTTCTTAATATAACCAACCCCTCATCAATTTCACTATTTACATTCTATGGTGGTGATGGTGGGTTGGGGTTTTGATCTTCTTGGTTTTATTGTGAGGGGTTTAAATTTTCTTGGGGTTCCATTGTATTGTATATGCTTCAATTTAACATCCATGACATGTAAATTAATTTCTTTTTTTATTTAAAATACAAAATTACAAAAAAAAATCAATTTAGATTATTGGGAGAAATATATTAAATTAGAATGACTAAATTGGAGTAAAGTTAAGATAAATGTAACATACTTGGACACAAGATGGCGGTGGAGGTGGAAATATCCTCTCTTTATTCCTCCTCTCTTCACACTATTTGTCCAATGAGAAAAGCGAGTGCGATTTTGTGCACAATATGCAAAAAATCTCTCCTGGACGGTTTAAAAAAATAAAACTATTAAGAATGCTCATACATTCTTAAGAACGTGAACATGTTATTAAGAGCACACAAACATTCTTAAGAGCATATACACACTCCTACTTCTTGACCTATGTGGCAATACACATGGAGGTTTGGTCACAGTCAAACCTATAGTTGTAGGAATGCATTCTTAATCATGCCATTGCCACTTTTTCTACCGCAAATTTCTTGCAATCACCCATGTCTCATGTACCATATGATAATGCAGTAGGAAGTTTAATGTATACAATGGTAATTACAAGACCAGATATTTCACATGCAGTTAATGTTGTCGGTAGATACATGGAAAATCCAGGAAAAGAGCATTGGGAAGCAATGAAATGGGTGCTTCGGTACTTGAGGGGCACAAGTAATAAACCACATCACCTATGAGAGTGGTAGTGATTTAGTCAGTGGATATGTTGATTCATATTTGCAGGTGATTTAAACAAGAGGAGATCAACTTCAGGTTATGCTTTTACTCTTGCAAGTGGAGTTATTCATTTTATGTCAAAGCTTCAGAATATTGTTGATTTATCCACTACAAAGGCATAATATGAAGTTGTTGTTATATTCGTAAATGAGGAAACACAAATATCATAAGCCAAGTATAGTCTCACAAAATTAAAAGACATAGAGATTTACATGGTTCACCCAAACATTGGGCTACGTCCACCAAGTAGAGGTATTGGTTGTCTTATTATTCAAATCATGGAGATTATAGTAGCTCACTCACATTCATATCTGTCTCTACAGGGTTATATAAATTTATATAGATTTACAAATAAAAACTGATTATTAAATGCAATCTCATCCATATTCTAACTTGGTCTTATTGGTTACAACTAACTCTAGATTATAGGATATGAAATCCTAATCCTGGAGGAATTCATTGTCACCAATTTCCATTAATCTCCACCTTGACAACAATTAAATTGATACCTTGCTCCTTCCTTTTGTTCATCCCCTTTTATGCAAGCGAAGAGAAGCCAAGCACCATCGTAGCTTCTCTAAAAGTACAGGTTTTGTGAACATGTATGCATAGTTCTCTTTTGTATGAACTTTCTCAAGGGAAACTCCACCTTCATCAATGACTTGTCTTACAAAATGGTACTTGATAGGTATATGTGTTGTTTTAATATGGTAGGATGGATTCTTAGCCAAGTGAATAACACTTTGACTATCACAAAGTAACTTTACTTTGTCATGCATCCTTCCAAACTCACCAAACAAACCTTTCAACCAAACTGCCTCTTTTCAAGCATGTGAAGAAACTATGTATTCTGCTTCTGTAGTGGATAAAGAAACAATGTTTTATAGCTTTGAAATCCAATTAATAGCTCCACCTACAAGAGTAAATACATACCCTGAAGTCGACCTTCTCTTGTCTAAATCAGCTACAAAATCATAATCAACATATCCACAGACTAAATCACGACCACTGTTACAGGTGATATAGTAATCACTTGTGCCCCTTAAATACCAAAGCACCCATTTCACTATTGCATAATGCTCTTTACCTGGATTTTCCATATACCCGTTGACAACTCCAAATGCATGTAAACTGTTTGGCCTTGTACTAACCATCGCATACATTAGACTTCCTACTACATTAGCATATGGTATTCGAGACATATATTCATTTTCTTCTTTTGTACTAGGACATAAAATTGAAGAAATATTAAAATGGGAAGCCAAAGGGACTGAAACGAGTTTCACATCGTTCATACCAAACCTCATAAGTATCTTCTCCGTATACTTCTGTTGTGACAACCAAATCTTACCATTCCTCCTGTCTTTGAATATCTCCATGCCCAAAATCTACCTTGCTTCTCCTAGATCTTTCATATCGAATGTCCTAGCCATCTAAGCCTTTAACCTATTGATCTCAATTATTCTTTTGTTTCCTAAAAGCATATCGGCAACATACAATACTAAGATAATGAATATGCCATTATTCAATTTCTTAAAGTAGACACAATGATCATAATCACTCGTATAATTTTGGCTCACCATGAAAGAGTCAAATTTCTTGTACCATTGTCTGGGCGACTGCCTCAAACCATACAATGATTTCTTGAGCCTACAAACAAATTTTATTCTATAATTTTGAATGAACCCTTAGGTTGTTCCATGTAAATTTACTCATCCAAATCACCATGTAAGAAGACAGTCTTAACATCTAGCTACTCCAACTCCAAATCAAGTAAAGAAACCAATGCTAACACACTTCGAATTGAAACAATCTTAACAACTGGTAAAAAAATATCATGAAAGTCAATACCTTCTTTCTGAGAATATCCTTTCACAACCATCCTTTCTTTGTACCTTTCCACCTTATCATCAACACCCTTATTCAACTTGTAGACCCACTTGCAACCTACATTTTTCTAGTCTCTTGGGAGTTCTACCAGGTCCCATGTGGCATTCCTCTCTAATGGCCACATTTCATCCTTCATTGCTTCCTTCCATTTATCACGGTTACAACCCTTCATAGATTGATGATAGCACGAAGGTTCATCATCATTAGTACTCAAAGAAACCGACGAAAAAAAATCATCATACCTTCTTGGAGGATTTATGACCCACGTAGACCTCCTTATGGAAGTTTATGGCTCATCCACATTCTATTGATTGTTATCATCAACTATGTCTTCCTCTGTAGGAAAATCTTTATGAACATCTTCAAAAACTTGTTCATGTTCACTTTCACCTATATTTGAACTGGTTTCAAATTGAATTTCTTGATACTTAGGTACTTCTTCCTATTTCATTTGAACATATATATCTCATTTTATGAGAGATGATTCATCAAATATTATATCTATGTTAATGGTGATCTTGTGGAAATTAGGATGCCACAACCTGTACCCCTTAATACCATCACCATATCCAACAAAGATAAGCCTTTTTGACTTTGGATCTACTTTAGAATGTTGATGTTTCGGAATTAGAGCATAGGCTTCACAACCAAAAGCTTTAAGATTAGAATAATTACAAGGGTGACCTGTCCATATCGCTTCAGGAATATTTCACTCTATTACTGTTGATGTTGATCGATTCACCACATAACAAGTTGTAGTTACTGCTTCTGTCCATAGTTCCTGCTACAATTTGGAATTACTAAGCATAATCCTTGCTCTCTCTATAAGAGTCATGTTCATCCGTTCAACAACTACGTTTTGTTGAGGAGTATAGGCAGTGGTTTTATGCTTATCAATCCAAAACTCCTTGCAACAATTCTAAAATTCCATTGATGTAAATTCACCACCATTATCAGTTCTTAAATATTTAAGGGATCTACCAGTGCTCTTTTCCATTAAAGCTCTAAACTGCTTGAAAATAGTAAACACGTCATCCTTTCTTTTCAACATATAGATCCACACTTCCTAAATAAATCATCTATAAAAGTAACAAAATATGATGATCCTCCATACGAAACAGTAGGGGATGGCCCCCAAACATCAGAATGAATATAATCAAGGATTCCTTTACTGGTGTGTCTTTCGGTTTTAAATTTCTGCGTATTTTGTTTTCCATAAATACAGTGCATGTAGAAATCTAACTTTAAAGACTTTAGACTAGGAAGTAACTTGTGATCAGTTAATACCTTTAATCCTTGTTCGCTCATATGTCCCAATCGTTGATGTCACAGTCAAACAGAGTCATTGTCTTTCTCAGATATCGTTGTGGCATGATCTGACTCAGTTCTTCCTTCTAACATAAACAAGTTTCCAACCTTCTTCGCTTTCATGACCAGTAGGATTCCTTTGTAGACCTTCATAACTCCACCTTGAACAATACTCTTATATCCTCAAGTGTCTAAGACTCCCAAATAAATTAGGTTCTTCCTAAGCTCAGGTAGATGTCTCACATTAGTTTGTATTTTAACAGTTCCATCAAACATCTTAATTCAAATGCTACCAATTCCCACAACTTTACATGATATGTCATTTCCAATGTAAACGATTCCATTATCTATAGATTGGTAAGTAACAAACTAGAGTCTATGAAGACACATGTGATTTGAAGAACCATAATCTAATAACCATTATTGATCATGATGTGAACCAATACTAATTGATAAAACTTCATCATTCATACCTGAACCTATTGTTGAACCTGTTTCAATTGTGTTCGCTTCCTTCATTTATTTTGGAGGGTCATCTTTGGAGGTTTGTTATCGCTTCCAACAATCCTTCTTCAGGTGTCCCGATTTTCCACAAAAATAACACTTAATCCTGCTCTTTTTTCCCTTCGACTTTGACCGAGAGAAATCCCTCTGACCCTGTCCTCTTTCTTTAGGTCTGCCTCTGACCATCATCGCCTAAGATGTAGAGGTTTCTGAATTGGTTATCTTCCTTGTTTCCTCGGACAACAATGCTCCAACAATAACATCAAACTCAATACTCTTTGTTGTGATGAAACTAATAGAGGTAACAAAGTGATCCTATGATGTGGGCAAAGAACACAATAATGTAATTGCCTTGTCTTCATAATCGAATTTAACTCCCATGCTGGTCAACTGAACTAAGAGAGTATTAAAAGTATTTAAATGATCAACTATTTTTGTACCTTCCTTCATGCACAAACTGTACAATTCTCTTTTCAAGAATATCTTATTTGTCAAGGATTTTTTCATGTACATGATTTCAAGTTTTGTCCATAAATTGGTGGTTGTCTTCTCTGCAACAATGTTGAACATGACATCATTGGCCAAACACAGGCGTATGGCACTCAAAGATCTGACATCGATCTCATCCCAGTCTTCATCTATTATGGTCAAAGGTTTCTTTAGTTTTCCCAAAAGCGCCTTCACCAAGCCTTGTTGCACGAGTATATCGTGCATCTTCACCTTCCAAATATTGAAATTATTCTTGTCATTGAACTTCTTGATTTCGAGGTTAGCACTCTGGGTTTTTTCCATTAGCAGAAGGAAAAATTCCAAAAACACCATTTCTTATAATAACCAAGGCCCTTTTAAAAAATAATGTGGAGAAACAATGATATAATCTCCACAAGGTTTACTATAAAGGTTTAATCAAAAAACCTTTTCATTAACCTCACTTTAAAAAAAATAAAAATAAAAAACCACCTTTTTATGCATACAATATAATTTTCCAAAATATTGGATTTCCTCATACATTTATCTTTTTAAAAAGCACCATGCCTTAAATTATTTCAAAATAGAAAAGTTAACTGCCATATAAACGTCATAACTTCGTACCTTTACTTAAAAGAAACATCATGAATATGTTTCCTTAAGGAAGAGCGGGACCTTTGTTTTTTTTTGCCATACAATATAATATTCCAGATATTGTAATTGCTCATACCTTTATTTTTCAAAGAAACACACCATGCGAATGTTTCCTTATCCGCAGAGTTTTAGGGAGCCGTTGCAAGTCTCGGTACTACTGAAGTGCAGCTATCTTGAAAGGGTGTCGCACCATACAACATATCTGGACCACGACGATTTGAGGAAATCAATAGCGAGAGAAGGTTGGATAATAATACGTTGCACCCTTCGAGAGGTCTCTCGAATGGACCTGTGATGATGTGGAAATCGATGCACCTCACACAGATGGAACTATTGCTACTCCTCTGAAATTTGACACCCTTGACACCGTCTCCTCCAACCACCTCTGATACCACTTGTTATATTTGTAAATGCAGAAACACAAATATCATAGGCCAAGCATAGTCTCGCAGAATTAAAAGACACTGAGATTTAGGTGGTTCACCCAAACATTGGGCTATGTCCACCAAGTAGAGGTATCCGTAGTCTTATTATTCAAATCATGGAGATTACAATACCTCACTCACACTCATATCTGCCTCTATGGGCTTACATAAATTTATATACATTTACAAAGAAAAACTGATTATTAAATGCAATATCATCCATATTCTAACTTGGTCTTATTGGTTACAACCAATGTTGGATTATAGGATCTGAAATCCTAATCCTGGAGGAATTCGTTGTCACCAGTTTCCAACAGTTGCTTCACATGTTTTCAAGGAGGCAATTTGGTTAAAAGGTTTTTTGGGTGAGTTTGGAAGGTTGCTTCACATGTTTTCAAGGAGGCAATTTGGTTAAAAGGTTTTTTGGGTGAGTTTGGAAGGATGCAGGATAAGGTACAACTTCTTTGTGATATTCAAAGTGCTATTCACTTGGCTAAAAATCCATCTTATCACAGCAAGACAAAACATATTCTTGTTAAATACTATTTTGTAAGACAAGTTATAGATGTGCTAGGCTTCTCTCGGCTTGCAGTGAAGGTGATGAATAAATTGGGCATGATATATCAAGTAAATTGTTGTCAAGGTGGAGATTGTTGAATATGTAAACTAATTTCCAAGATATTGTGGATATAAGTAGATTTAGTGGCTCTTGTTTTGTAGTTGTTTGTTAAACCAAATCTACCAATTTGATATGAGATCACATTAAGAGGGAAAATTTTATAACTTCTCCCTTGAACAATAAGAAAATACCGATTGTGTTTTTAAAATGGATATGAAATTTCTATTGAGCCTACTTTTGTTTTGTATGCTTGACTTTCACACTTTTGTGTCAGTGATTTATTAAACACTCCATGTTTTCCAATTTTAGTTGTCTATGGCAGTTTTCCATGTTTCTGTGTAGAATCCAATTTTTGGCAATAATGTTTTCCACCTGCCTTTCCCGTTATAGATGGTTGGGTTTAGTCTTTTGTTTTCGATGTAAATGAATGTAATATTCTTTATTTTGACATATTTTCATATTTAAGAACTAATTAGTTAAATAGATGGATAACGGGTTTTTCACATTGTGTAGGCATGTTGAAGTAGGACTTCCTAGATCAAAGCTTTATCATTGAACCATGTCAACTAATATTATTATTTATTTTTTTTTTGGGAAAAACCCCTTTACTTATTTTCACTATTTTCAAAATAAAAATAATTGTTGTTCTTTTTTAAAATTAAAAGAAGCTAAGTAGCCATAAATAATTTTTTTTTTAAATTAAAAAAAATTAAATAATTATAAATAGAACACCACATTCATAGAAATTATGAATTTTAAAAAGAACATTAAAAAAATCTATGAAACATATATGAACTTAAAAAAGATAAAAAAATATACAGAAGTGTTCATAATTTAAAAAAAAAATATTCCAACAACATAATCTTCATTTTGTTCGTCGTTTCCTTCCCCGTTCGAATGAAAATATTTCTTCCAACATAAAATTGACAAGAAACCTTTGAATTTGATATAGTTCCCATACCTCTGGCTTGTGAGGTGCACGCCCTGCAGGATTCTCTATTCATATTCTCCCATCGATAAACGAGAACGCATATGGCAATCCCTGAACTTATCTCCATTGTGAGTTCTGGGCATCCTACGGAGGGCAACAAAGTTAATAGTTGAGCTTTTCTACTTGCCCGTTGGATTTTCCGAATTGACTGTCGACATATATTTATGCATAGTATTCTATTTTCTGGTGGATGGTACAATTCTGAGTGACCCGCCCTTCTGCACCACTGCACTCCACTCTGCTACTAAGTGGTAAAGCCTGTAGACTCTTGTTAACAACGGCAGTGCGTTGAACTATGTTTTATATTTTTTTCAGATATTATTGTATTTAGATAGCCGTTGTTTAACTGTTTTAAGTTTTGAGATTTTTGGTTAGAAATTTGAACAAAATCACAATTTTTCTGTTTAAATTATATTTTTAATGTAGAAATAGATATATACTGGTGAAACCCGTGAGACACCGAAATTATAAATAAATAACCACTCTGCAAATTCAACAATCCTGTAAATCCAACCATCACTTGCAGAATTTCGAGCAAATATCACCTAAACGTAAAACGTTTTGTTGTTGGGATATGTGATGTTCGAAGATTAGTCGACGTGCCCGGCTCATTCTTCCGGCCGTCCAATTCAGTACGGATAAATCTGAGAAAAACCAAACTGATATAGTCGAAGAACGTGGTTGTCTTTGAAACTTTCCTCAAATTCACTTTGCTTTCTTTAGCATAAAGCTGAAATCCAAAGTTATACCTAAGAAACCAGTTGGGTATAACTGCACATCGTATAATCCAGTTCATTACCAAACGGTCAGCAGCATCGTTTTTTGGAAAGATCAATAGAGTCCAATGCAGTGCCAAAAAAGGATATCTTTAAGCAGAGTCTCCAGTCTTTACCACCTACCAACCAAATATAGAGAAAAAAGTTAAGTGCAGTGGTGCTAAAAGCGCGGGTCACTAAGAACTGTACCATTCAACAGAAAATATAATACTGTGCATAAACATAGATACATAACATATGGAAACATTTTCGTTTATTGATGAGAGGATATGAGTGCAGAATCCTGCGGGGTGGTGTGCACGTCACAAAGACATACAGCTAGATGAGACGCAGGCTTGGGGAACTGGGGATCCACAGGCCGGATATTATATTTCTATCTTCTTTTATCCAAAGCCCCTGTTTGCAATCCAGACGTACCGAACCAAAATCATGATGTCAGAATGTCTCTGTCCAGTATTATGTTAGGCAGTGCATATCGATAACGTTATCGTGCGAACGAACTATGTATTGGTAGTGTTTGAGATAATTTAAAAAAAAAAACAAAAAATAGCTATAGATGAACCAACAATTAAGTTAATAATATGTGTTTTTTTAAGAAGTTTAAATCCAGTAAATATGGTAAATATGGTATGTATATTTTTTTAGATTTTAGTATATGAAATTCAAAACCTATAATTTTTAAAGCATTTTTTAGATAGATTATAAAATTAATAGAATTAAGTTATTTGTGAGTTTTTAAGTAAACTGTGGATTTAAAAATAAGTGGGAAACCTAGAAGAAGTAAAATATAGCAGAAAGAATTTGACCCTCATGGTCAACAATCCAAAGCTAGCTATATTCTGGGATCCGCAGCGCGCAGGGAAAGCACAGCGCAGTGACAAAAATATCATGCAGTTTATAGGTTGCACGATTTACTGTGCGTTGTGATAAAACTTTTAATGAATGATTTACTGATGCAGAATAACACAGTGTTATGCTCAGCACATGAACTCAGAAATACACATAAAATTTGACAATACAGAAATTACTTGATATTAATAACTTTTGTGTGTTGTGCATGGTTATAAAATACAATATTGTGATGAGCCTCAACTCAAAAAAATAATTCTGCTGACTTCATAGACACAAAGCTTGTGCTCTGATATTTCTTCAACTCCTCAGCTGCTTTTGTTTCTCCCTGCTGAGACTTTTTATAAAAGTAAAAACTAACTTAACATTAAAGACAACCATTAATACAACTGAGTCTTCAACTACTTAACTGATCTTGGGAAGATAAAGATTGGCTCCATTTATAAATCCTCTGCTTCCCGAGTGACTTAGACTGAGTTTGAGTAAACGTGCGATTTTGCACTTGCAAACTGTCACACAGACTCAGTCACACAGACTCAGTGACTGACAATTTGGCTAATTGACAAAAATACTCACAAATTGACTGACAAACAAATTGACGGAGACGTGATATATCACCGACCTGTAATTATTATTTCCAACACTCCCACTTAATTATAAGTAGGTGGGATTACATAAGAAAATCACAACAAAAATTAAGTTTACAATTTTAATGTCACTCATATGTTACTGCAGAGACTCCCACACTACTGCGCAGATGTTGAAATGCATCTCTTGCTAAAGCCTTTATGAAAATGTCTGCAACTTGTTCTTTTGAGCTGCAAAACTATAAACCGATCTCTTTGTTATTCACCAATTCTCTGCTAAAATGATACCTTGTATCAATATGTTTGGTTTTCTTGTGAAATGCTTTGATAACATGATGGTTGAATCGTTGTCATAGAATATTGTTGTTGGTTTCTGTTGTTGTTGCAACAAATCTTTTAACATTCGTCTCATCCAAACTGCTTGACAAGTTGCGCTTGTAGCTGCGACGTACATTGTTTCTGTTGAAGAAAAAGCCACTATGGCTTGCTTCTTTGATGCCCATGATACCATACCTTTTCCAAAATGAAATGTGTACCCATAGGTACTTTTCCTATCATCTATGTTGCATCCACAATCACTGTCATTGTATCCAATGAGTCTGAAATCTTCTGAAGTGGATTACCTAATGTCAAAATCTATTGTTCCATTCACATTTCTCAAAATTTTGTTTCCTGCCTTCCAATGTCATTCTTTTGAAGTTTCCATGAACCTTGAAATTAAGCTCACTTTATACATAATATCAGGTTTTATCCTTGTTAGATACATAAGACTACCTATAAGTATTTTAAACATTATGGGATCCACCTTGGACCCTTTATCTTCCTTGCTTAACTTCAATCTTGTTATCATAGGTCTTGGGGCTGCTTTTGAATTTATCAAATTGAATCTTTTCATAATTTCATGTGCATACTTAGACTATGAGATAAATATACTAGTTTTGGACTTGTGAACTTATGTTCCCAAAAAATATCTCATAAGCCCGAAATCAATCATTTCAAATTCATCATTCATGTCTGACTTGAATTCTTCAATACCAAAATTACCTGTAAATATTAAATCATCCACCAATAAGAAAACCATTCACATGTTACCTTACTGATTTTCTTTGATGTACAATGTTGGCTCACTTTCACTTCTCTGAAATCCATATGTGAGGGATAGGAATCTATGCGATTGTACCAAGCCCTAGGAGCTTCCTTTAATCCATATCATGCTTTCTTCAATCTACACACCTTGTCTTCTTGTCCTAGAACCGCATGACCTCGTGGTTTTTCCACATATAGTTCTTCTTCTAAGTTTCCATTAAAAAATGTTGACTTCACATTCATACGATAAAATGGCCACTTGTATTGCACTGCAATGGCTAGCACAGTTCTGACTATGTCCATGCGCTCAACTGGTGCAAATCTTTCATTGAAATCAATTCCAGGTTGTTGTGCAAAACCTCTTGTCACAAAGCTACCTTGTTCTTCTACACATTTCCTTCTGCATCTTGCTTGGTTTTATAAATTGAATTCACACTAATCACATCCTTATCTTCAGGTACATCTACAAATTTCCATGTATGATTGTTCTCTATGCATTTGATTTCTTCATCCATGGCTTGTGCCCATGCATCATCTTCTTCAAAATTTAATGGATCATCTATTTGTGAAAGCAAAGAAAAAACTAAAAATGAATTTGTTTCATCTTCATTATAGATGTCGCACAAACTTCTTGTCTTTCTTTGTAACAGACTTGCTAATTTTGGATATGTAGATGTAGAACTACTTGGACCGTTTCCTAATGTTTGTTGGGCTCTAGGTGTAAATTGTGCACCTACTATTCTTAGTGGAATATTTTGTGCAGTGATTTAGGTCACAGTACCAAGTGTAGAAGGGATTGTGCCCTATCCAGTGGTTGATGCTTGAACCACTTCATCTTATGTATCATCTTGTTCCATTACATCAATAATTTTGACTTTCTTTGCTATGCTTCCATCCCATGCTTCATTCTCGACGAACTAAACTTCATGACTGATTATGACCATTCTTTGCCAATAGGATCATAAAACTTGTATCTTTTTGTTTTTTCAAAATACCCAATAAATATACATTTCTCTCATTTTTTTGCTAGCTTCCTTCTCTTCTCATCTGAAACATGAGAGTATGTGACACAAGCAAAAAAAATTATGTGCACCACATTATGCTTCAATTCTCTCTAGGCTTCTTGAGAAGCTTTGTTCTTCACACTCTTTGTCAGACATTTGTTCAATATGCATAATTTAGTTCCTACTACCTTGGCCCAATACTCATTTTACAAATGTATGGTTTCCAACATACTACGCGCCATTTCCATGATGGTTTTGTTCTTTCTTTTCACGACACCATTTTTTTTGTGGTGTGTATCGTATGATAAATTGCTTGTAGATGCAATGAAATTTACAAAAGTTATGAAATTCTCTTGAAATGTATTCTCCTCCTCTGTCAGCTCCTAGACACTTCATGTAATAGCCACTATGGTTCTCCGCAAGTTATTTACACTATTGAAAACAACCCATTGCATTAGATTTATGCTTTAGAAAATAAATCCATGTATTTTTTGATAAATCATCAATGAATGTCAGAAAATAAATATTTTCTCCTATAGATGGAGTTTGCATTGGTCCACAAATGTTGGAGTTTACAATTTCCAGTGGAAATTTTTCTCTTAATACGTGCCAACTGGAAATGATTCTCTATGTTTCTTGCCAAATATGTAGCCTTCAAATATCTTTTATGGTTTTTCAATCAATGACAAACACTTTACAATATCCTTTGTGTGTAGCATCTTTAGACATCCAAAGTTCAAATATAAAAATATGAAATGTCATAACCAGGAATCATAATGTACTTCATATTGGAATGTTGCCTACATTTGTGCGCCATTTTTTCATTTCTTGATACTGTACGCATTATTTTCTTCATTGGAACTGTGCGCACTTTCTGCTGTAAATGTAGTGTCTAACTGTGCATCTTTTGCTTTACCAACATCTAGCATTGTACTCTTCTTCTTAGATGGCTTCAATGTCAATGGGCACATTCTGTTACTTGTCATCTAGATTCTTGCAATAGGTTGATTTCTTGGGCATTTATCCATGATCACATAGTGATTATATTCCGTGTAGATTATGTATCATTTTTGTAACACTTGTCCTATTCTCATCAAATTAAAATATGTATATTGCCTTTTCCTAAGACAGTGACTTGGATATATGTTCCATGTGTAACCTTGGTTTGGACTGACTCATCCAAAATAGAAAACAACTCTATGTTTTATGCCATGTGGTTACTACAGCCTGAATCTAAATACCCTATATCACAATGACTTGCTTGAGAAACATTACATTCAACTGAGGGTACTATAGGCATTTCTACAACGTGTGCCATAAACATAGGGTGGGTTTGGTTATTTTCATTGTTTGAATGATCTTGACTTTGTTTGTTTTGATTATATTGTCTCGTCCTGCACTCATATGCATAATATACATACATTTTATAGTAATGGAACTAAATCTTTGATTCGTCATTTCTCTGACAACTTGACTAACTAGTATTTGGGTTTTGACCTCTTCCACCAGCATTTCTAGGACTGCTACTACATCCACCTCTGACATAACTTCTTCCTCTATCTCTAAAGTTATCTCTCCCCCTTCCTCTTCCAGGGCTTATAAATGACTTTGTGGAAAATGCATTATCTAATGACATACTTGACCTATTCAATCTGTGTTCATGATTAATGAGGAAAGCTTGCAGTTCATCTAGACTAAACAAAATCAAGTCTTTTCTTTCTTCTAGAGTCACAACTAAGGTATCGAATTTAGGAGGAAGACTCCTAAGTACCTTCTCAACAACTTTTATGTATTCTATGGTTTCACCATGAGACTTAATCCAATTTATCATACCAATGACATGGGTATAAAAGGAATCTATTGTATTTGTATCTTTCATTGACACAATTTCAAAATCTCTTCTAAGAATTTGTAGCTTTCAAGTCTTTACCTTGTCCATACCTTGATAAGAGGTTTGTAATATGTATCATGCTTCCTTGACTTTCTTTGTTGATGCAAATCTTAGGAGTATGCTCTCATACATGGCTTGATGTATGTAAAACATCTCATTTCCATCCTTCTTTCTTTGATATTTCAAGACATCCTTTTCAAATTGTGTCAGGGCATTGTATGCTACATGATCTACTAATTCCACATAACCATTCTCAATTATCTCCCATACATATTGACTTCAGAAAAACACCTTCATGGTCAAATACTGTTAATATTATGGTAGCTTTGGGAGGTATGAACCTCTATTGTGACCTATGATGAGATTAGAATATTACCGAAGGAAGCAAAGAAGTAAAGGAAACCCTAGATGAGCACAATCTTTCATATTCTAACAGGTTATGGGCCCACACCTCCTTCATTCAGTCTAAATGGTGGAAGGAAGCATAGCCGCTAGGATATTGAGCTCGTTGAGGAACTTTCGCTAGGGTTACTAGTAGGAGCCACTTCCAAAGACATTGTCGCTAGGGTTACTAGCAGAAGCAGTTGTAGAAATCCTAATCTCATATCTGACACCTTATGATGGAGCATCTCGCTCAAAACAAAGATCTTTAGATGTTCCCTAACTCAACGCACCTCTTGGCTCTCTTAGAAGATAGAAACGATGAAGTTGATGTTTTGGATCAAGGCATGACCAGTTACCAGTCAACCGAAGACATGAGTCAAACGATCAGTCTTTTACACTACTCAACACTTACCAAAATGATTGAAGATGACATGTGGATAATCGATAATGGAGATTCTAGGCACATGACAGGAGATCAAGCAAGACTCTCAAATATAAATGAGAAGAATACCTCGTACAAGGTAGAGCTTGGAGACCAAACAACTTACCCCGTGGAAGGATTTGGACAAGCCTCCATCAAAATGAAAACATGTAACTATGTTCACTTAAGCAATGTTTTATATGTACCTGGTTTAGAAAAGAATCTTGTATCAATATCTTGCCTACAAGACAAAGGAAATAGAATAGCTTTCGTGGATGGAAAAGTGTTATCATGGCATAAAGACTCCAACATAGAGAATGTTAGGGTTATTGGAAGTCGTGAAGGAAATCTATATAGACTACTAGAACAAAATGAAGAATCTCTTATACATAACGAAGTCAACCCTAATGAGCTTTGGCACATAAGGTATGCTCACATTAACTATCAAGATTTACCCTTTCTCAAAAGGATGGTTGAAGGAATACCAGAGTTGCAGTCTACACATGAAGGAATCTGCAAAGGATGTGCTCTTAGGAAGAATATCAAGAAACCATTCCCAAGCAGCAACAACAGATCTAAGGAGATTCTAGATCTGATATGCTCCAATGTTTGCAGTCCGATGGCAGTAAAATCTCTAGGAGGATCTTATTACTACATAATATTCATAGATGACTATTCAATAAAGACTTGGTTATATCTACTCAAGACAAAAGATGAAGTATTCAGTAAGTTTGA
This sequence comes from Picea glauca, assembly GCA_000966675.3. NCBI lineage: Eukaryota > Viridiplantae > Streptophyta > Pinopsida > Pinales > Pinaceae > Picea > Picea glauca. The sequence continues at coordinate 1,208,248 of JZKD02S1268036.1, forward strand.
AGAGTTCAAAGCAGAAATAGAAAATCTCATGAATAAGAAGATCAAGATGCTAAGAATCGATAATGGTGGAGAATACACATCAAGTGAATTTGTTTCATTCTACAAATCGACAAGGATTAGGAGGGAGTTGATTGTTCCTCATAATCCTCAACAAAATGGTGTAGCATAAAGAAAGAACAGATCCATTGAAGAAACCGTAAAAGACTTACTAAATGATCAAGGTCTAACCATGTTCTTATGAGGAGAAGCAGCAATGACAACAATATATGTGTAGAACAGAAGTCCTCATCGTATATTGAAGGAAGTGACACCAGAAGAAGCCTTCTCAAGTAAGAAACATAATTTGGAAAACCTAAGAATATTTGGATGTCCTGTTTACTCTCACATTCCCAAGGACAAGCGGAATAAACTAGAACCTTCAGGAAAGAAAGGGATATTCGTGGGATACAGTGATTCATCCAAAGCTTATAGAATATATATTCCAAAACAATACAAGGTCAAAGTTAGCAGAGATGTAACATTCAATGAGAATATGGCCTTCAAGAAATCCATAGAAGAAAATATAGAAGAAGAAGAGATTGAAGAACTTAACGTAGAAAGCACATAAAACATAGATGACGAAAAGGAACTACCTGATCATCCTATGGAGCCATGTGAAAACATTGATTCAAATATCGTACCTAAGACCAAGAAAATACCAACTTGGCTTGAAGCTACCTTACAAGATGCAAAAAGACTCAAGGTTCCAGAAGGAACATTCAGAAAGAGTAAAAGACCTAAAAGATTCTCAAGTTATGCAACATACATGACAAAGCTTCTAGATGAAGAACCTACCACATTTGAAGAAGTAGTTCAAAAGGAACAATGGAAAGAAGCTATGATGGAAGAGCATCAATCCATTATGAAAAATGAAGTATGGTAAATCGTACCAAGACCTAAAGAAAAATCGGTTGTAACCTCAAAATGGGTGTACAAGATCAAACATGCAGCAGAGAGAAGCGTGGATAAATACAAGGAAAGATTTGTAACTAGAGGGTTCTCCCAGAAGGAGGGAGAAGATTATGATGAAATCTTTTCTTTGGTTGCTAGATATAATTCCATTAGAGCTATCATATCTCTTGTTGTTTCCATGGGATGGAACTTACATCAGATATATGTAAAGACAACTTTCCTAAATGGAGCTATTGAAGAAAAAGTATATATTGAAAAACCTCAAGGGTTTGAGGTACATTCCAGAGACACTCACGTTTGTAGATTGAATAAATCTCTATATGGACTCAAGCAAGCTCCAAGGGTTTGGTATGCTATAATGGAGAACTATCTAACGAGACTTGGTTTCTCCAAGAGTCATGCAGATCCAAACCTTTATTACAAAGTCGTGGAAAATGCCCCTGTGATTCTACTATTATATGCTGATGGTCTATTCATAACAGGTAAAGAGTCTCTTATTATCCAGTGAAATAAGGAATTAGCTTTTGAATTTGATTTGAAATATCTAGGTCTCATACATTATTACTTGGGACTAGAAGTATGGCAGAAGCATGGTGAGGTATTCCTTGGACAAGGAAAGTATGCAATAAATATCTTTCAGAAATTTGGAATGATGGATTGTAAGTCCATGGACACTCCTATGAATGCAGATATAAGAAAACTAAAAGTTCCATATTCTGATCCAGTAGATCCATCTCTATATCGACAACTAATTGGGTCATTGATGTATTTGGTAAATACTCGACTAGACATCTGCTTTGTCGTGAATACACTAAGCCAGTTCCAGATGGAACCAAGACATGAGAATTGGATAGCTGCAACACATGTATTAAGATATATTTGTGGAACAATAAACTATGGCTTGAAATATACCGCATCTAGTGATATACAACTTCATGGATTCACAGACTCAGATTGGGCAGGAAGTGCAGAAGACAGAAAGAGAACTTTAGGTATGTGTTTCAGCTTGGGCTCCACTATGATATCTTGGGGCAGTAGGAAACAAAAGTCTTTCGCACTCAGCATAGCAGAAGCAAAGTGTATCGTAGCATGTGAACCATGCACTGAAGCAATATGGTTAAGGAAGTTAATATCTAATTTATTTGATCAGATTCCAGAATCAACCATAATACATTGTGATAATCAGAGTTGTATAAGATTATCAAAACATACCGTATTTCATGAAAGGTCGAAACACATTGAGATCAAATACTACTTTATTTGAGATAAAGTCCAGGAAGGAGAGGTAAAGCTCAAGTATATCCCCACTGACAAGTAGACAACAAACATTCTAACAAAACCTCTATCCAGAATAAAGTTTGCATATTTCCAAGAGAAGATGGGGATCATGGAAATAAGTCCCTTAGCTGAAAGGGAAGACTCTCCAAGTTAGGAGGGAGCACTAAAATATTATTGAAAAAAATATTGTTGAAAAATATTATTGAAACATTTATCTTTATCATTGAAAAATAGTCCAAATTGGACAGATTCTTTCTTGTTCAGAAAGTGGATTGAGATTTCTGACAGACATAGATTTCCCATTGTGGTTAACATGGGAAATGGTCCAGATTGTTGATGTATCATAGACAACAACTTCCCATTGTGGTTAACTTGGGGAGTGGTTTAGGGCAGTCTCTCTTCTTGAGGATTACTTAAGAAGACTGCCCCGCCTCGCCGGACAGCTATTTCTCATTGTGGTTAACATGAGGAATGGTCTATTTTGAAGGTTGATATAGGACATCATTTTCCTCTTGTGGTTAATAGAAGAAATGGTCCAGAAAATCATTCCTTAGGGTTTATACATTCTCTCCAGGGTGCACTTTGATTAGTGTAGGAAGAATGGTCCAGGCTCAACAATCAGGGACAAATATTCCTTAGGGTTTATACATTCTCTCTAGGGTGCACTTTGATTAGTGTAGGAAGAATGTACCAGGGTGAGGAATGGTCCATGGCTCAGAAATCAGAAACAATAATTCTTCCTTGTTTGAGAAGAATAGGGCAGATAGCCCATCATTGATTTTCTATACTAAGGGCAGATATTCTTTCAGATCTCAAATATGTGAGTGAAAGAATGGCCCAGATGGTTTAGTTTATTTTTAACAATATTTTCTATGCAGGTTGTCATCAGATGATTGTTATGGAGACTGGTTGTCTCCAGATAGTAGAGATATACTACTATGGTGGATTTGTTCCACTATTTGTGACTATGTGTCATGGTTTGAGTAGTTGCGTACTACCATGGATAAACACAGGTGTGTTCTATCAATTGATATTCTACCAATTGTCATAGGAGATTATCCAATTGGATAATAATGGAGGTGCTCATGATACTACCAGTTGAATGGTCTGTTTGTGCTCAAGACCATACCTCCCTAGCTAGGAGGGAGTGTTAATATTATGGTAGCTTTGGGAGGTATGAACCTCTATTATGACCTATGAAAAGATTAGAATATTATGGAAGGAAGAAAAGAAGTAAAGGAAACCCTAGACGAGCACAATATTTCATATTCTAACAAATACCACATCTCATAATTCTTTCCTGTAAAAGTAGGAGGTTGCAGATTTGAAGTAGAAGCCATATTTCACTTTTCAATAGAGTTTTTTCTCTTGAACTTGTTCTGATAGAACCTTCTCTGATCAACTTGCTTTTGATCAACCTGCTTTGATACTAGATCTCGGATCCGCAACGTGCGGGGAAACTTTCGTAGCACAGTGAAAAAATAATGTGTGCGACAAGCTTCGTCATTGAAATCTTAAGCCTTATCATGCAGTTCGCATGCTACATGATTTACGATGCACTGTGATAAAACTCTTAATGAAGTATTTACGGATGCAGAATAACACAGTGCTATGCTTAGTACATGATCTCAGAAATACATATGAAGTTTAACACCACAGAAATTACTTGATATTAATAACTTCGGTGTGCTGCATGTGGTTATAGAATACAATACTGTGATGAGCCTCGACTCAAACAACTTATTTTGCTGACTTCACAGACACAGAGCTTGTTCTTTCAGATTTCTTCAACTCCTTAGTTGTTATTGTTTCTCTCTACTTCTTTCCTACATCTACTCCCGACTAACTAAAGACTCGAACTTATATGGACTTTGACTCTGACTTCCTATAGAAGTAAAAACTGACTCAACATTGAAGATGACCATTTATGATCTAGAATTGGATCCAAGAGCTTGATGGGGCTCAGAAAGGCCTTAAAATCAAAGTTCTCATAATGGCTTCAAAACGGACGTGAGTGTAGGCCTCATTGATACAAACCCAATGTAACTTGAACATGATTAAACAGATGTCATATGCTCCATATATGGAAATATGTTTGTTTATCCAAACAGGGAAAAACAAATGATGATTGTACAGTTCGTACAGTGCCACGTGTCAACTAACTGTACAAGTCATACAATTGACATGGCAGGAACATTTGGCATTGACGTGGTAGGGTGACTCGGTGTATGAATGCTGATGTGGAAAGGACAGGTGGACCAATCTAGGGGTGACACATGTCACCACTGCAAGGGTGACACATGGCACAATCGTACATATTACATGGTAGGTGCGACACATGGCAGACGGTGAATGGGAAAGCTTGCTGACTGAGTAGTAGACGTGGTCTAATTGCATGTTGATAAGTCACAGATATATTGGCGTAAGGAAGAGTGCCACATGGCACCTAGGCATTGGATCGTTTCTGTGAAAAAAAAATTTGAGTCTCCAAGATTTGACCTTGTGACCTCTATGTGGGCAAAGGGTTTGGCAAAGCCGAGCTAGCTAGCCTACCAAAGGGTGGTACTTAACCATATGGTGGTGCCGAATACATTAAATTTTACCACTTATGTGTGGGCAGTGGAGCAAGGGTTGGGGCTTAGCCCCAACCCTGATGGAAAACCTTCCATGCGACCCTTCATATGTGTCTAGGCCCCTAAAATTTGTCATGTGCAGGATTTTTAAATTGGCATATGTATATGGAGCTAGCCCCTGGTTTCGATGATCCACCATAGGACCTAGACAATAGTTGTTATAATGGATAATGCAGGTTTTAAGGGTTAAGCCCCAGTCGATTGGGCTAGCCTACCGACCAGGGGGATTAACCATGGGCCTAGATATGAGGGCTATATCCGGGGAAGGTTCATGCATGGAGAAAGCCTGAGGCCACATGGGTACAACACATACAACTAGGACCAAGCAGTTAGGGTCCAACACACAAGGAGTTAGCTCCTGGCCACATGGCCACCATCCATATGCCCAAGGGCCAATGCATAAGGGGTCGTGCCAAATAATTTTTGAAAATGTGGGTTTTAAATTTATTATATTGATTTTGTATCGATTTTTAAGAAGCTTTGGATATTTTTGGCCCTTTTGGGGGGATATTGGGCCCTTTTTTAGGCCAGATCTTGGGGGTGTTAGCAACAATTATTGTCTTGGGCTTGAGAGCATCCAGAGCTGCAGGTTGCATGAAGAACGCCCAAGCGTAGCACGTAAAGCCCCATTTCAGGCTAAAAATCAAGTGAGCGGGTGAAATTACGTTGTCAATGGCCTAGATTCATCTATAAAAGCAGATCGACGATCGGCAAGAAATCACGGTTAACGAAGTTGTGCCGAGGTTAGCGCAATGGATAGTGCCCATATTATGTGCTGGGAAAGATAGCAGTCATCCATCTAGAAGACGCGTGGCATGGGATATAGTCGCGTCGGCGTTTCGGCATTCGGGGATTCGAAGGGTGAAGGTTCCTTGTTGTCCTATGTCTTGAAACCCTGAACCCCGAAAGCACCAAAGGCACCCAAAGTCAGGCCTATAGTATTATAGGGCAATCTCAGTCGTCCACCTGCAGGAGACACCTGGCGCTTGATTAGGTTCCTCGCCATTTCTCCCATCGTGATTCCAAGGCTCAAGGTACAACATCGTTGGGATATTTCAGAACCGTCAGATCTAGAGGGACGCGTGGTACCAGATTAAGCCATATCGGTGTTTCGCTCATCGCAATTTCAAGAAGCAGGGATCAACGCCTTCCTATTCGCGAACGCCGAAAGCGCCTTTGAGAGTAAACATAGGGTCACAGCCTGTGGTCACTAGGGAAAGAAAGAGTTGCACAAAAGGGGCCAAAGGAATCGGGTTTCAGTCATAGAGAGGCCCGTCACGACCTCAAGTTGCCATCGGGCCTAACCTCAATCCTGGTCCGCGCTTGGAGCAAATGAAATCAAGAAGGGGTGGTTGAAACCTCTCCTCATTCATTAAGTGTGAGGTATGGAGCGTCTGGCAGGTGGTCTGCTCGAGGAGATCCTGTGTACCCATTTTTCCAGAGAAGTCATGCTAAGTTCTCAACTAGCCAGAGGAGGTCTGCACATGCTAGCTCAGTTTTTAATGGTTCAGCTACTCCCCTTACAGGAGCCATGTATAGTTAAAGTGGCATTTGAAGAAGGATATAAGTACGATTTTGACTGAAGGGACACCGAGCCTTGGGCAACTGGGCACGCCTCTATTAGGTGAATTTCTCTGAGTATATAAACTCGGTCTTTGTATTTTGTAAAGTATCAATGGTTGAGCAAGGCTCCCGATTGTAAAGTTTTGATGAAGCTCTGGTCGCTCTGGTTAATGTACAAGCCATTTGAGACTTCTTACTTTATGGATGTCAACTTCTTTTCCATCTCTTTTTTTACTGTGTTAGAATAACTCGGAATTGGAGGATCCAGTCGAGTTGTAGTTGTTATAGGATGATGTAGGTTGGATCATTGTAACAGTTGCATTGTTTCTAATTGGTTCCTGTGATTTTCTTAGCACTAAATGACTTGGAATTGAAGGATTCAGTCGAGTCACCCCTCAGCTCCTTGAAGCTCTGGACCAAGAGGATATTGGCTTCTGAGTTTTTCACCCTGAAGCCTCTGAAGGCCTATCGCTCAAGGCAGTCTTCCTCGCCCTTCTCACAATTCTTCCATCTACCACCCTTTAATCCATTTACTGATGGAAGTTGGATCAAGACCTCCCTTGCTTTCTACATACCAGGCCCGATTTCCTGAGTTAAAGCTATATCTTCTTGAGTATTTACCCATCTGATCACCCCATTAAACAAATTGTGACATAAAAACTGATGGGTGTCGGGCTCTGCTCCTCCTGCAATCCAGGAGTGACTTCTGACGCTAACATTTCTGGCGCCGTTGCCGAGGACGAAGTTGAAAATTTTCCCTAGGATTGAATGACAACGATTAACTGATTCTAAAGGTGCATCTGATATCAGAATTATCAAGATTGCTACTGTGCACTTGGCGACTCCACTGTGGCGACTCCATTGTTTCCACTTCACTGTTTCAGCTGTGGCTACTGTTGGCACACCTGAAAGATAACCCAAAGGAGATTTCTTGAGAAGGTTTCATTGGCTTCTTTCTCAGCCTAAGAAGCTTCCTGGGGTAGCGACAACGTTAAGATCTAGCCTTTGATGGTGAACAAGGAGCAAGAACATTTGAAGCTGCGCATCTTTCACCTGGCGACTCCATGATTCGAGGATCGATTGGTGACTCCACTGGTTCGATATGGAGAAAATTCTGGCTCAAAGGTTTGGTTTCTGTGACTTTTCTCAGATAGTTGGTTTTCCTAATGCACTTCCTGATAGAGACATATGGTAAAATTTCCTCCCTGAATTTCACGCAAAGAGTTGGGAGGTACTGGCTGAGCATTTATTGGATTTTCATGAGGTTATTCATCGACTTAATATCATTCATGAAGATGTTCAGATTAAGCTCTTCAGGTATTCATTGAAGGGAGCTTCTCTTGAATGGTGTCGGTCTCTTCCCGCTACAAGCATCCGCTCTTTAACAGGTTTTCATACAGCTTTCAATTCATTTTGTAAAGATTATTTTCCAGTTGATTGTTTGTATGAAAACTGTTGTAAGGAGTTTTCTTCGCTTCATGAAGCCTCTGCTAGCCCTGAAGACTAGGTCCATGATGAAGCTTTTACTGTGGAGGAAATCATTTGCCAGGAAAATATAGGGGTGCTGAATGATATTAATTGTGTTATCCCTAGAACGGAAGCATCTGACATTATATCATATGCCTCTATTCTTTTAGATATTCATAACGATCAACATGCCTCTTGTGGAAA
>JZKD02S1268036.1:1216393-1230684 GCA_000966675.3 Picea glauca
CTCTTTTTAAAAGAGGGGTTAGTTGTGGAAGAGGATTCTTCTCTTTTCCTCCAGGGGGTTTCTCACGATATATTTTTACCTGGGATTAAAGAGAAAAATATTATGTATGAGCATCTAGAACCAGCAGGTCCCACTATCCCTAAAATGGAATTTTTTTACGGGATCACTATTCTGGAGGAGGATCATATCAATGAAGGACACCCCCTTTTTGATGTATATTATAGTGATGATGAGAAACAATATTATCGTACATTTGATCACTATAAAGATACTAAAGAGCCAGTCAACAAGCAGAACCACCCCATGGTCCCTATTTATGATGAATATGAATCAGACCTGGGGGAGAGCCAAGAAGAAGAGCAGAAAGAACCAGTGGAACAGGTGAGTTCCTGCCCGGAGCCCACCCATTCACCTATTTAGACTCATGAATTTCAGCCCTATAGGAGTAGTTGTGGAGTAGAGCAGGCCTGCTGCAACCCTTTTCATAGGGTTTGCCACTCATTCTATGATCCTGTCAGCAAGTACATGGAGTGGCATGTCCTTTATGCCTTGGAGCCGCCCTATTCCATATCAACTTCACCTTGTGAGGAGAAGTTGAAGAGTGTAGTCATTTTGTTGTCATGGTTACACCATTTGTTGGTGATCATCGACAGAAAGAAAGAGATTCCCTTCAGGAAGTTACTTGATTGGATATGGTGGAAGTTTTCTTTTACCTAGCCCCATGTAAAGTGTTTTATTAGTTTAGGATTGTATATAAATAAGCTCCTTTGAGCATGTATCTTTATTTTGTTGCTTTTATTTTTCGGCCTGTATTTTCTGCAGCAGGATGTTTTGAGCCTGACTCCATAGCCCAACAACAAGGCACTGAAGATGCGGAATGAGTTCTTAGAGCATCACACGGATGACTCTATCCCCCATGGAGCCTAATGTTATCAACAATTCTTGTCTTGGGCCCAAGAGCATCCAGAGCTACAGGTTGCACGAACAACGCCCAAGTGTATCACGTAAAGCCCTATTTCAGGCTAAAAATCAAGTGAGCGGGTGAAATTATGTTGTCAACGGCCCGGATTCATCTATAAAAGTAGATCGATGGTCGGCGAGAAATCACAGTTAACGAAGTTGCGTCGAGGTTAGCGCAATGGATAGTGCCCATATTATGTGCATGGAAAGACAACAGTCATCCATCTAGAAGACGCATGGCGCGGGATCTAGTCACGTCGGTGTTTCGGCATTCGGGGATTCGAAGGGTGAAGGTTCCTTTTTGTCCTATGTCTCGAAACCCCGAACTCCGAGAGCACCAAAGGCACCCAAAGTCAGGCCCGCAGTATTACGAGGCAATCTCAGCCGTCCACCTGCAGGAGACACCTGGCGCGCTATTATATTCCTTGTCATTTCGCCCATCGCGATTCCAAGGCTCAAGGTACAGCATCGTCGGGAGATTTTAGAACCGTCAGATATAGAGGGATGCGTGGCACTAGATTAAGCTGTCTCGGCGTTTCTCTCATCGCAATTTCAATAAGCAGGGATCAACCCCTTCCTATTTGTGAACGCCGAAAGCACCTTTGAGAGTAAACACAGGGTCATAACCTGTGGTCACTGGGGAAAGAAAGAGTTGCGTAAAAGGGGCCAAAGGTGTCGGGTTTCAGTCACAGAGAGGCCCGTCATGACCTCCAGTTGCCATCGGGCCTGACCTTGATCCTGGTCTGCACTTGGAGCAAATGAAGGCAAGAAGGGGTGGTTGAAACCTCTCCTCATTCATTAAGTGTGAGGTATGGAAGGTCTGGAAAGCAGTCTACTCGAGGGGATCCTCTATACCCATTTTTCTAGAGAAGTCATACTAAGTTCTCAACCAGCCGGAGGAGGTCTGCACATGCTAGCTCAGTTTTTAATGGTTCAGATACTCCCCTTAAAGGAGCCATGCGCAGTTAAAGTGGCGTTTGAAGAAGGATATCAGTACGAGTTTGACTGAAGGTACACCAAGCCTTGGGTGACCGGGCATGCCTCTGTTAGGCGAATTTCTCTAAGTATATGAACTCAGTCTTTGTATTTTGTAAAGTATCGATGGTTGAGCAAGGCTCCCGATTTTAAAGTTTTGATGAAGCGTTGGTCTCTATGGTTAATGTACAAGGCATTTGAGACTTCTTACATTATGGATGTCAGATTCTTTTCCATCTCTTTGTTTAGTGTGTTAGAACAACTCGGAATTGGAGGATCCAGTCGAGTTGTAGCTGTTATAGGATGATGTAGGTTGGCTCATTGTAACAGTTGCATTGTTTCTAATCAGTTCCTGTGATATTCTTAGCGCTAAACGACTTGGAATTGAAGGATTCAATAGAGTCACCCCTCAGCTCCTTCAAGCTATGGACCAATAGGATCTTGTCTTCTGAGTTTTTCACCCTCAAGCCTCCGAAGGCCTATCGCCTGAGGTAGTCTTGCTCGTCCTTCTCACAAGTCTTCCATCTACCACCGTTTAATCCATTTACTGACGGAAGTTGGTTCAATACCTCCCTTGCTTTCTACATACCAGGCCCGATTTCTTGAGTTAAAGCTATATCTTCTTGAGTCTTTACCCATCTGATCACCCCATTAAACAAATCATGACAAAAAAACCGATGGGCGTTGGGCTCTGCTCCTGCTGCAATCTAGGAGTGACTTCTGACGCTAACAGGGGGCAAGTTGGGAGATGGTTAGCAACTTTAGATATATATAAACTAGGCCTTCTTGAGGCCATAGGAGGAGGTTCAAAACAACTTTATGTTGTCGAATTATTGAGACAAATCCATTGTCATGCAGAGAAGCTATTGAGGAGTGCACCTTTGTGGGTCATTTTTGGGAGCTTCAATCATCTGATTTGGGTGCCGTCAGTTTTGATGGGTTCATGATATCTAGTAGAAAACGACCAACTCATTGTTGTAATCCAATGGCACTTTCATGAAGTACATTTAAATCTTCGAACATAAATAAGAAAGCCTCACCCATTGAGACAAAGGCTCGAAGACGAAGGTGAGATTTCCGAACTCTGTTATCACATTGGTGTTTATGGTTTGATGTTGTTTATTCTTTATTTTAGATTTCTATGCGTGTATATGGATGTGATGTTTATTCTATAATTATTCATCATTCTTTTAGCTTCGTAAATGGTTAATTGACACATGCTAAATAACTCGACCATTGTCATGTAAAATATCTTTTTGGATCAAGTGGTATTATAGCTAGTTGATGTTTGGATTTGAGTTTTTCATGTTAACCAAGAAAAAGCTACATCGTGGTGAAGGAGAGCTTGTTGAAGATGTTGGAGTTACTTCACACACACCTAGGATTTATTTTTTCAAAGGTTTTTATTTTTTTATTAGTCATAATTAGTCATTATCCAGTCTCATATATTTTAGGAGAGAATATTCCACCTGGAGAATATTCTCTTTCAGTTCACACTTCAGTTTGACTAGTTGAGTTGAGTTGAGTTTAGATGTTTCATTGGGATCATCACCATGAATCATTGGGATCATCACCATGATAATTCAACCTTGCTTTGGTATCATCACCAAAGTGGCACATTAGCCTTGATTCCTTGAGTTAACTCCTCACTACTTTTTGTTCAGTCAGTTAACTGAAGACTAGTTGACTAGTTAACTCAACTAGGTGGTAGTTCACTCCTATAACTTCCTGAGAGACTAGAATAGGTGGCAGTTCACTCCCGTAACTGTTGGTGTGTGTCCATATCACTCTAGACCACCAGTATGGTGACTTGGTTCACCTCAAGTCTAGCTCATTGAGTTATACAAAGTATATCATGTGTAAATTATTCATTATTCACAACGGCTAATGAGAATTATTTCCATTCTTTCTCTCCTTCTTCTTTTTCAAATTCTCTCTACAAATCCATGTATCATTGTTTAGCTATATCTATTCTATGTAGTTCAACACATTTACATGGTATCAGAGCCGACAGACTACTAAGAAAAAGCTACACCAATTTTTTTTGGATGTACAAAAGATTGAAGACAATGAAAGATGGAATTCCAAAAAGAATTCATTCCTACACCTTACAAATATTTTGCATGGAAGGATAAAATAGCCATACATCTCTGATCCAGAGGGTTGTATAGGTTAACCATGAATACAGATACATAACCGAAATCATCCATAGAAAAATCCAAGTACTTAAATCGCATGGATGAGGCACTTGGAACAATTTGCAGTCTTATTTCTCCCAATCCCCTTTTTCATATATCTTCCTGTAAGACTCCCAATAAATCTTGGACCATCTTGGAAGGGATCTTTGATAAACAAGATGAGATGAGGGGACACATGTTGGAGGTGGAGATGCTCACATTGGATCCAAAAAGCTTCGAGAATATCCAATATTTCTTTACAAAATTCAAGGATTTACTGTCACAACTCAAAGCTTGCAGGGTTGATAAGTCGAAGGAGGAGAAACAAATGGTTCTCACCATTCTCTCCAAGATTGGTCCTGAATTCTCAGTATTCGTATCTACATTCCATACTGTCATATTTTCCTCTGAAGCCACCTGGAAGATGACTTCTCTTGATGAATTTATTGAATCCTTGTCACAAGAGAAAACCAAGCTCATCAACATGGGTGAAATCAAAGGCCCAAGGGAACATGCACTCACTATGCATGATGGAAGCCACAAATATCATAAATCTAAATATAAAGATAAGCAGAAATCTCATGCACATATGAAGAAGGAAGGGTACTCAAAACCCTTCACCGATGCCTCTGGATCAAAAGGAGAAAAGGGAAGAAAAGGAGAGAAATGCACATACTGTCACAAAGGATTCCATTCAGAATCATCATGCATAAAAAAAATTTAGATCTAATGTCTCAGATACTTCAGCAAAACAACGTTAGAGATTTCATCCTCGAGGTTGCGAAGAAGAAGAAGCCAGAAGATCCGAATTCCAAGAAAGGTAATTCTAGCCATGCCTTGATTGCAATCAACTCCTCTCCCGATACTTGGATCATAGATTCAGGAGCATCACATCAAATGGCTACCTCAGAAGCATTATATTATTCATTGGATGCATGGAAAGGTCCTCCTATTCTAATGTGGGACAAATCTTTTGTTGAAGTCACCGACAAAGAAAGGATTGAATTCACCAACGAAAGCTTTGAGAATGTGTTGCATGTTCCCAAGCTTTCTGCCAACCTTCTCTCTGTGTATCAAATGAAAAATTCTTGCACCGGAAATAAATTCATCTTCACACCAAATTTCATGGAAATCTACGACATGTAAACCAACTCTAGGGTTGCTACTGGTGAGGTAAATCATTAGTCTAGATTGTATACATTTTCTGAATTCATTGAACCTGATTCTTCTTTACTGCTTATTCATGTTGATGAAAGTAGCAGGATATGGCACAAAAGGTTTGGAATTTTGAATTTTAGATACATGCAACAGCTTAGAAAACATAGATTAGTTGATGGTCTACCAGACATCCATTTCTCCAAGGGAGTATGTGAGGGATGTGTTCTCGGAAAACACCCTCAAGAGAAATTCTTCAAAGGAAAGTCTCAGTGAGCTTCTGCACCTTTAGATACAATCCACAGTGACCTCATGGGTCCTTGTCTACATCCATTGATCAACAAAGTGAGTTTTGTTCTCATTTTTTTTGACAATTTCTCATGTTTTACATGGATCTACTTTCTCAGGAAAAAATCAGAAGTCTTTCAACACCTAAAAGATTTCAAAGCCTTGGTTGAGATATAGTCCGGAAAGAATATCAAAGTCCTATGAACTGAGAACGGGGGAGAGTATGTGAATCATGAGATTCATAATCTTTTCCATGAGGTAGGGATTCAATTGCAGCATATAGTTCCCTACACTCCACAGCAAAAATGAGTTGCTAAGCGGAAAAACCAATCTCTAAAGGAGATGGCATCTTTCATGTTGCATGCAAAGTCACTACCACAGAGACTATGGGATGAAGCACTTAACTGTGCAACATACATCCAAAACATATCTCCCCATAGATCTGTCAAGGATAAGACCCCCTGCAAGGCTTGGAGCAGACTTAAACCGAAAGTGACCCACTTTCGTATTTTTAGTTCATGTGCATGGGCCAGGATTCCCTCTGAAAAGAGGAAGGCACTTGATCCACAGATCACTGAGTGCATTTTTGTTGGATACCCTGATGGTGTGAAGGGATATTGACTTATTGATATTTACTCAAACCGGCTCATCATTGAGCGTAGTGCTCAATTCAAGGAAAGTGTCTCGCATGTGTTAGCTCCCAAAATGAATACGTCACCATGGTGTTGGCAACCAATTCAATTTTTTCTATTGTCCTATAAGCTGCCTACACCTATGTCTTCTGAACTTCAAATTGTTGTCGCATTTTTCAAATAGACGATATTTTCATTTCTTGCGACACTTGCAAATTGGTCTCCATTAAGTTTTCACGACTATAAGCGTGAAAACTTCTCCTTTCGAGGTCACATTTCGATCACTATCTGAATTGTCGTCATTTTTTTTTTTGCACTTACCTTTGGTTTATCGTTATGTGGCTGAAAGGATTTTCGAACTATGCCTATTTGGGAATTCTTATATTGACTGCATAACTTGATTTTATTAAACTTGTGAGGCATTGAGCATATAGATTTATATTTTTGTGACTTGCCTAGTCATTGAATTGCATAGGGGTCATGATTTATTTTTGTTTTTATATATATGATGTGATCCTTATTGTTAAGATTTTTATAGCTCTTGGCTTGTCAATTTTATGAATATCGATTGGCACAATGGTTTAAAACTTTTGATTTATACAATGGCGCATGGTTAACACTCGGTGTTGGTTTCACATTGAATGTCATGGTTTAAAAACTATAGCTGTTTTGGCACGTTGGCATAACACTCACCATTTGATTCTTTGGTTGGACAAACGATATGGTTTGAACTATGCTATGATTGTTTGAACAAATGTGGAATTTGTCGGTTGTACTTTAAAATAACTATTGTGCATGGCGGTGAATAACTCCACCACCCTCGCATGCGCACATTAATGCTTTCCCCCTTTGATCATTCATTGTTGTTAGACTGAATAGCTCTGCTCCTATGCGTTGGTGAATCTGAACCAAACCCTTGCCATGTGCTCGCACCATGGTCCCAGTCGTCTGAGATGAACCCAATGGGAGACAAGCCCTGTTGATGTTTGACAGTGCCTGCAGTGACCTCGAGGAAAATGGGTGGCTTCCATTTATACAAAAATTCGAGGGTTTTAACCTCTGCGTAGCTCGACAATTTTCTTTGACCTTTGATGGCTGTCGAGCCAAGGTCGGCGATATTCAATTGGAAATTGATGAACAGTTTATCAGTCTTGCTACGGGTTTGCCTGCCACTCGACATCGATGGTCCAAGAATTGCAAAGTAGAGGAGGTCCCTTGGACACTGCTCTTCCAGTTGCGTAAAATGACCTCCTGTGATAAAGGTTTGCTAGTAACTATGCTTAAACAACGTTGGCATGATTTATTGATGATAATCAAATAGTTTATCACCTGCGAAGGTCAGTACGGGTTTGTGTTCTTATACCACCTTCGTTTGCTTATGGCTTTTATGGGTTATCAGCTCAATATGCCCTATTATTTGCATAGAAGCCTGTTTAAAATGTCGAAGAAGTACAAAAGAAACCAGGCTGATAGTAGCCTTTTTCATTATGGGCTTGTTAAGCTTATCGTTGTTTGTCATTTGAGTCTACACGGGGATAGTTGGAGCAATTTTGTTGCTCGCAATGGTTTTGAGGATTCGAACCCTACACAGGTTGAAAAACCTATGGTGAGCGAGGTCAAGGTTGTACCCCCAATACCCTACCATATCCTTCTACCTAAACCCTTGGCTGACCTTCCTACCGACCTACCCCACACTGTGACTAAGATTGTTGAGACTGTTAAGCTTATGGGCAAAAAGCTCAAGGAAAACCTCACTGTAAACGCCAAAGGGAAAAAGAATGCACGTTTTATTTCACGGATGGCAAGAAATAAGCCAAAACCCCCTGTCGAACCAAACCCTATCGTGTTGAGTGAGGAATCTGATTCGAAAGTGGAGCGTTTCTTGGCTAGCGAATACCCCTATTCGCAAGGTTTGTGTGCCGAACCCTCGTATGACTTTGTGTGAAACCTACCCCCTTGCCTACAGGATGACCCTAACTACCCAGGCATTAAGTTGCCTTGTGAAACCCCCGGTTATTTATCCAAACCCTCTCCTGCTCTATCTAAACCTACAGTGTCACCCTGTGATCAATGCAGTTTGTGGTTAGAGAGGTATTATAATGATTTGTCGATTCTCCAGTCAAAGATTCAATCATTGGAGGACCAGATTGCAACCCTAACCAGTCAAAAGGCCAAACTACAAGCTACAGATAAGAAACAAAAGACGACATGCTCCATCTTGTTTAAAAATGTGGAATCAACCACGACTGTTGTGAATTCTAAGTTGGCATAACTGAGCAGCCTCGTCGTCACACAGGCATGTTTGATATCAATCATTTTTTGAAAATAATTTAGGTTTATATAACGATTTGATTTCGGTTTTAAATAGCTCTGTTCATTTCATTTGAATGGCTCTGTTACATTGTATGCATTCTATACATAGCTTTTCTTTGACTAAATGGAAGTGCGTTTTCCCAATTTAGCTTCCATTGGATTTTCATCGATTTGATTGATCTTGGTGTGGATTTGATTTGTTTGATTGAGTTATAATGGATGCTCTGCTGTCAATCAAATTTGTTTGTATCTATTCTAGACAGGAATTGTTCCTCATATCCAATTTAGAACACCATCACATTTCGTTTCGATTTCGTTATAATGCATACGCTATGATTGGCAACGGTTTTGATGAGGTTAACTGT
Source organism: Picea glauca (assembly GCA_000966675.3). NCBI lineage: Eukaryota > Viridiplantae > Streptophyta > Pinopsida > Pinales > Pinaceae > Picea > Picea glauca. The sequence continues at coordinate 1,225,259 of JZKD02S1268036.1, forward strand.
TACGGTTTTATGTCCCATATGAATTTCAAAGAAAAGGAATTCAACTCGGATCGTTTCCAATGTGACTCTGTACAAACACGCCCAAATCATGAATATATTCGATTCATAACGATTATGCTAAAAACCCAGCCAGTTAATTCGCATTGGTTTACTGTTAGCTCGACCATGTTATCAGTTGGATTCATATTGCAATGAATATTCTGTTTGAATTTGATTTGTAAAACGAGATTGGATTCACGATTCATTTCTATATTAAACTCTGTCATGATCCGTTTGAAATCAATGATTTCATTCAATACCAATCAAGATTGCTTGCCCAGTTTGCAATTATCAATTTTGTCGATTCTGTTATGGTTGTGATCACTATTAATCGATCCTGTCTGTTGACTGTGCAAGGATCAACGATCGAAATCTATGACAAATTTTGTTTGGTTGATGTTGTTACGTATGATTTCATTTACCCATAATCGAAACAATCTTTCTATATTTGTATTCGATTAAACAATATGAATTTTTTTCTATATCGTTATAGCTATAACAAGTGGAAAGTGATTTTGTTGGATCGGATTGTATCTATTGTTCAACAATCACATATGATATGTTTTTCAATTAGATATGAAACAATCTTATTTGTTGTTCGATTTTGACTCATTTACCCGATTTTGTGGTAGCAGAAGAACAAAGTATTCCTATCTCTGTTTTCGATTGAATCATTTTGATCCTGTTTAATGATGAATGTTAAAATCATTTTGATTTGTTTTCAAGTAATCATTGGAAGATAATTGGATTTAATTCTTTTAAAAGATTTGAATTGATTTCAATTATGATCCTGTATGTTATTTTAGACCAGCTACATAATCAGATGATTATGTAGCTAAGTCTGTAGAATTAAATTTTTATTGTTTCATTAATAAAATATCTCTCTAATTTGTGATTTTTGGTCCATTTCAGGTGAATTCGAAATTGCATTGGATTTGATGAGCAGTTAGAGGATATTTGAGGATATTTGACAACTCAAAGAGCAGTGCAGCCTATCCTTGTCTTGTTTATAAAATCATAAAATCAAAAAAGAAATACCTTCCTCTGTCTTAGGGAAGGAAGCTAATGAGTTTTGCAGGTTTTATTCAAATTTGTATTTTTGTGAATATTGTATATTTTGTAGCTAAGTTATATTTCTGATAGTAGTTAGTATAGTATTAGTTTGTATATATAGATAGTAGAATAGTTAGTTTGTTTTAGTAGTTAATTTTAATTAGATTAGTGTATTAGTTTGTTTTAGTGTTAGTAATAGTTTGTTTTTGTTAGTTAGTTTAGTTAGTTTTAGTTACTTTAGTTACTTTTATTTGTTTTAGTTTAGATTAGTTTTCTCTTTTGTTTTCTTAGAACCTTAGAACGGCCAATGGAGCCGTTAAACCCGTCAGGGTGGTTCATTCCAAATGGCTTGGGTTATTAGACAACCCCGGACCGGTTCCACTCTCTCAGTTGATGGACGGTCAATTTCGCTCGTCAACACATGGTTGCATTTTGGGGTTGATAGCATGGCTATTGGTAGTTTTTTCAAATTTAGTTTTGAGTTTTTCTAGTAACAAGACTTAGGTTTTGATTTTTGTCTTAGAAATAAGACGACCCATAAAGGTCTTCTCTTCAAAATTTTCATAAAATGCTTTCAACAGCTAACGCATGTTTTAAGGATGATGGTTAGCTGGTGAAAGTGGATATTTTCAGTAGCTAAGGAGCATTTCTCATGGTTTGTGCACTGGTGAAAGAGACAGTTTTCAACAGCCGAGGAGCACTTCTCACGGGTTGCGCACTGGTGAAAGTGGAGATCACGTGTGTTTTATCCACGTTTTAAAAAATCTAATGATGATATGTTCAGCCCACGTCATGCAATCAATAATGATGCACTGGTGAAAGTGGATAATCATGGAAACTCGAGTTGCACATCTAAATCGGATTACAAGTCGGATCTTGTTCAATAACACATTCTTCACCATCATGGCGTCGGAAATGGCGAATTTGAATCCATTATCGTGGGTACAGAAGTTGTACTACTTGGCTGACGGTATCACATCGGTTCATCGCTTCCCCAACATGCATCACTCACTAATGTATTCTAAGTTTTTTATTTTGAAAGACAGAGCCGACTCTTGAGTGCTTTTACCAGCGCAAGACCTCGGCCCGAATAGCAGTTTGTTGTGTTGTGTGTGCAGAATCATTTGGGATTTTGAGTTGCAAATGGAAAGGAGACACAGTGGTTCTTTACTGAGAAAAGAGTTGGAAAGTCTATCCTTCCTATAGACGCATCCAGAAGTGAAGAAACACTTCTCAAACGCAGGTTGTATCGAATTTGTTGAGAGGCTGCAGAATGGTTGTCACCAGTCAACAGAAGAGGCTTTTGCTAAAACATTTGATGGGAATAAGGCATGTATCGGGTCCTTGGAGATCATTGTGGATGAAGCTACCATCGCTGCAGCAACCAGCTTACCAAGATCGAGCCAGAGTTGGTTCAAAATGACTTCCACCAAAAACTTAAATTTCAGAGCATATTTGAAAGAGGAATTCAGACATAGTGCATTGAAGAAGAACATGCCAGTTTCCCATTTAGAGGATGAGTGGAAAGATTCGTTTAAGGGCATCCAACTCTACATAACTTCAGAAGGCAGGTATGACAAACTGATGTTGTATCACTTCAAGCTCTTAGACCATTTTACAGGTAAAACTCTTCTAAACCTACCTTTCTTCTTGCACAAGAGCTTAACTAAGGTCTATAAAAAGATTAGAGCTGAACCCCTAAGCATGACGAATACTCTGTGCCACTTTGGCCTTATTAAATTGATCATTCTGGAGGAATTAAGACTGAAGGGAAGGACCTGGCAACATTTTCTATTTTGGGAGGGCTTTGAAACTCAAACTCAGCCCATGAATGAACATGGGAAAGATGGAAAGACGAAATTGACTCCTCAAAGAAGTTCGAGGAAGAGGAGGACCCTTCCAGGACCTCCAGAAGATAGAATCTCTGGTGTGAAATCTCACAGGTCAAAGAAAAAGTTGAATTTTGAGACTACTACAGAGCAACCTACAGAAAGGAGAAAAAACATCTTAAACCTGCCATATATAGACTTAGAACTAGAGAAAGAAGATGAGAGCCCTGTCATCAAGAGTCCTGAACACTCAATTGAGTTTGCACAGAATTATGAGACCTTTACTCACACCGAGGAAGGGGAAACATCAAATAGCACTAAGTCGAAGAAAACACAGAAGATTAAGCATCTCAAAGAAGTGATAGCTCAGCAGGAGGTCTTAGAGAGGGTAATAAAGGAAAGATATAAGAAGTTGTCCGATAATTTTGCAAAAACAAACGTTGCATTTGAAAAGCTGGCTCGTGAAAGTGTCAAGGAAAAGAAAAGAAAATAGAAGATCACCAAAGATTACAACAGGCTATGGTGGCTAGCAAAGCGCCTTAAAAGGAGAATCAGAAAATTGAAGCAAAAGCAAAAATCACACACAGATTTGCAAGTGCTTGCTCAAGTTGTTGTGAACATGCAAGGGGATAAAGCAGAGACACATTGAGTTTTTGTTGAAATCGCAGTTTTGGAGGTGAAAGTTCATTTTGGGCTAAGACATAGATTTCACCAATGCACAACATAATTTTACAACCAGTTAGCTGGTGAAAGGCACCGCTTTCACCAGCTAACCAACGAATCATAAGGCGAATTAGCTATTGAAAGCATAAAAAACATTTTTTGAAGCCAAGGACGGAGCAGGTCATTTTTCAGAGGTTATAAAGAAGTTCCAGAGTATCAAGGGATAACAACTTTCTTGCAAAGGACTCTGCATCAGAGATTCGATGGAATTTTGAGAACCACATGCTAAACAACTCTCCTAAAGTATCTACTATGAACAACTAAATAAATCCAGTTGCCAAGATAGGTGCCTCTGCATGTTTCATGACACCACAGATTCCAGAAGACTGAAGAATACAGATGTCAAAGTTTGAGATTGAAGACAATTTGAATGCTAGTTTAGTCATTAAGTCTTTATTATCAAGTTGTTTAGTTAGATTTGAATTGTTATTTTTAGATATAGATCCAAGTTTTTAGGATCTGTAAAACTGATTGTAAAAGGCTATAAATGCCTATCTTTTCTAAGAGACAAGGGTTCAAACTGGGAGATATTTTGTGCCACTGTATAGACTCTTTTTTGTAGAAATAAAGTTCATTTTCCTTTCGTTTTCAATATCAGAATTGTCCATCTTTCATTTTCTATACTTTGTTTCAGTTTATTTTAGTTCATGAAGACTGCTATCTCTTTATTGAGTTCATAGACTTGAAATTAAAGGATTTCTCTCTATCTTGCATTAAGCCCTACATTCAGTTGTATTTGGCAATCAAGAATAGTGTTCTTCATCCTCTCCTTTCAATTTACTTGATCTGATTATTGTTTCCTAAAACGACTGTTTCTTTAGATGTATGAGTTGTCTATTACATTGATCATATGAGACCCCATTGTTCCAAGCATATACACACATTATTTATAAGTTACCAAGCATCCTTAGCCTACAACCCTAAGGAGTTTCTTGGAGTGACAACAAATTGGTGTCGTTGCCGGGGAGACGAAATTCAAGCTCTGTTTTCCTGGGATATGACACAGAGTTGATCTTTGATGATAGACAAAGATTAGACATTCTTAGTTGGTTGTAATTATCTATCTGGCGACTCCACAAGTTCATCCTGGCTCCTAAGAGGATCAGTACTAGGGCGAATCCTCAAGAATCACCTGTAACGCCAGTGTCCAATCCAGAATTAATTCTCAGAAAAGGAAAGACAATTCAATGTCAAACTTCAAAATTAGATACAGAAGGTAATCCTCTTTTCAATTCTGGAAAATCTACTACATAAAAATTTGATTTCTTTTCAGAGAGCATTGATGAAAAAACAACTGTAAATTCTGTAGAAGAACAAATTCTTTTTGATCAACAGAAAATCCTAATGATGAAAAATTGATATATTTAAATTTGATTGAAAAAACACCCAAGACTTTAGAAAGAAGCCACAGTTCTTCTTCCCTTGAGTCTTTTCATTCTCAAAAACAAGAAGATCATTTAAACATTTATACTAGCCTCCTTGTTGTTGAACATCTCCTCCAAGAGCTATCTGCTAAAGGTGAAGGAAATTTAGCTGGACAGCTTGCAAATTTTACAGAGCCTCTTATCAGACCTCTTTCCCATTAGAAGATTCACCTCTTTCACATTCCTCCAGTGTTGAAGACTTGAAAAATAAACCATCATTTTCCCCACCCTTGATAGTCATGGCTGCACCACCTCCTTTGACTAAGATGCAACAAATCTTAGCTGCTAGGTATGCACCACTCATATTTCCAAACCCAGTATCAGCCATGCCAACGGGAGACTATCAGAAGTATATGCC
>JZKD02S1268036.1:1230734-1241405 GCA_000966675.3 Picea glauca
TGTCCAAAGCCTAGATGGCCATGCTAGGAAATGGTTCAAAGAACTCCCTGCTGGTTCCATAGCTGGAATCGAGCAATTGGATGAGACATTTCTGAAACATTGGGGTGACAGAAGATATTTTGTCTACTATATCACAGAATTCGGAAACCTGAGGAAACAAAGTAGTGAGTCGGTCTCTGATTTCAGTAAAAGATTTAACCAAATGTATGGCAAAATACCAGCTGAGATAAAATCATCAAATGCTTCTGCCAAGATCACATATTATTATGCTTTTGACTCAAATTTTTGTTTACTGTTGAGAGAAAGGAGGTCACCAACATTATCTCTCATGCAAGATGCTTCCCTTGAGGTGGAATCAAATATTCTAGCCTCCCAGAAGAGGAAAGGAGATTCTGATAGGAGAAGACCAAAGAATGAGGCTTCATCTTCATCAAGTGTTGATCCAAAACTTGATAAAATGGATAAGATGCTAGATTCTCTAACCTCTGAGATATCTAAGCTTAAGATTGAAAATAAGTAGCCTGTGAAGGGAAAAGGCACTTATGATTCTGCAGGCAGGAATCTGAATCAAAATCCCAACAACTTCAGAAGAAATAATCAGCCAACTCAAATCTTGCAAAGAGAAAATAATCCTACTGAAGATCAGAGAATAAAGGTTCCTCTTCAAAATTTTGTGATGGATGAAGATGAGGGTGAATATAAAGAAGGTGGAGAAGACAACATTCATTGTGTTGGAGAAGAGATAGGGAAATTTTATCTAACACAACACGACTATGAGGATTCATTGACGACTAAATAGACATGAGATAATCTTATTGATGATGGCATTTTCACAACAAAAGATAAGAAGAGATATAACCTCCGATCAAAATATGATACTGCTCAACAAGAAGCATCAGCTCCTCCCAAGAGGAGTGATGCTCATGTCAAGCATCAAACTCCAGAAAGTTAACCTCCTGTTGAACAACAAAGAAATCAAGAAGCCCCTTCAAATCAGGTAAAGGTTTCTGATAAAGCTTCTGATAAAGTTCCATATTCTTTCAATTTTGAGGCTGAAATACAAAAAATTAAAATTCCTATTCCTCTAGTCAAGCTGATGAAAAATGAAATGTTCAAAAGGGATATCCTCAAAACTCTAGATCCCCAATATGTATCCCTTTCTGCTAATATCCTCAACATATATGATGATAAGCCAACCATCACTCTGGGCCAAATGATAGAAGACAAAGATGAAAGTTGTCCTCCCTTTTACATCTCTCTAAATATTCATGAGAAAACACTGCATAATTGTTTGTTGGACTCTGGTGCTTCACACAATTTGATGCCAAAGGCGGTCATGGATGAGCTTGGGATGGAGATCACCAAGTCTTATCATGACCTTTTCTCTTTTGACTCTCAAAAATTCAAATGTCTTGGGAGGATTAAGGATTTGGCTGTAACCTTAACCCAAGCATCCATGAAGACTATGGTGATGGATATAGTAGTGGCTGATATACCCCCTAAATTTGGATGTCTACTATCAAGATCATGGATGAAGAGGCTAGGTGGCACTCTTCAAATGGATCTCTCCTACGCTACTATCCCTGTTTTTGGAGGGGTGAACAGAAGGCTATACAGGGAATGTTAGTTGGAATATGTAATCAGTGACGAGAAAAATCCATCCAATCATCCTATCTATTCGGTCGACACAGGTATGGGATCTTGTATTTTGCAAATTGATGATTCATTACCTGATACATTGCTGCTCAGAAAGCCCACAGTTCAGACCACATTTCATCCCACAGAAACAGCAGAAGACGATCTTTGGAACATGTTCTTTGACAGTGCTTGCATTAAAGAGTCAGCAGGAGCAGGAGTGGTATTGATTTCTCCTTCTAAGAAAACTTCTCATTTGTCCTTTAAAATCGATTTTAAAGTGACTAATAATATTGTTGAGTATGAGGCACTACTTTTGGGGCTGAATGCAGCCAAAGAGAGGAAGATTAAAAAATTTCAGGTGTTTGGAGATGCAGATTTGATTATTCAGCATGTCAGGCTGAAAGAATACAGAGATGAAGTGTTGAAGGCAATTCACGATTTTGCATATTTTAAAATTGCATATGTACCTAGAGAAATGAATGAATTGGCTGATTCATTAGTTGTGTCCGCTTGTGCATTCATACCCCCTCTGCCTCATAAATTAACTTATGAAATTCAAATTAAATATAGGCCCTCTCTCCCTGATAATATAAAATTTTGGAAGGTTTTTGAAGACGATGTTGAACTCACTAGATTTCTTGCAGTGATAGATGAGTTTGCAGATATGCAGATCGATCAGGAGAATGAACATGACAATGAAATTGAGAAGCCAGAATTCAGAAGAAAAATCGCAACACATGAAATAGTCCATTTGTCCACCAACAAAATTCCTAAAGGTTTGGTCCCGTTGGAAACGTTGTTCGATAATAATGATGTTGCTGTCAAATTGGACAGTGGGGAAAAAGATTCAGAAGTTTTGCAGTACAATGTAGCTAGCAAACAAGATCCCAAGTATGTCAACTTAGCCTCACATTTGACTGAAAAACAAAGGGTTGATTATGGTGAATTCCTAAAGGAGTTTGTTGACATTTTTTCTTGGCAATATGATGACTTGAAGACTTTTGACACTGAGGTAATTCAACATAAGATTCCCTTGAATAAAGACACCAAACCATTCAGGAAGAAGATTAGATCCTTCAACCCTTTGTTGTTGCCTACAATGGAAAGGGAAATTAAAAAACTATTGGATCCCCGCATCATCATTCCCCTCAGATATTCAGAATGGATTGCGAATCTCATACTGGTCAGGAAGAAGAATGGGGAGATCAGACTTTGCATCGACTTCAGAAATTTGAATAAGTTCTCTAGGAAGGACAACTACCCTCTGCCCAAAATGGAGCATATTTTGTAGAAGGTGTCAGGATTAAAGGTGATGTATTTTATTGATGGGTTTTCCAGATACAACCAGATTGTTGTCCATCCGAACGATAAAGAAAAGACTACTTTTACTACTCCATGGGGTACGTTTATGTACGAGAATATGCCCTTTGGATTGATGAATGCAAGAGCGACATTCCAAAGGGAAATGGACATTGCTTTCGTTGGAGAGAAAGATAAATTTGTCTTGATATATCTCGATGATATCACTGTTTTCTCAAGTAGCCATGAACTTCATTTGTAGCACTTAAAAAGGACATTTCTAAAATTTCGGAGGTATGGCATTTCTCTTAATCCAAAAAAATCAAATTTTTCACTTAAGGAAGGGAAATTACTTGGGCATATTGTTTCAGCTGCTGGGGTAAAAATTGACCCAAAGAGGGTAGAAGCAATTAAAAATCTATCTCGTCCTAGATCAAAGAAGGACATTTAGTCTTTCCTTGGGACTATAAACTTTATCAGAAGGTTTATAGTAAACTTTGCAAAACTCACAAAGCATATTACTTCTATGTTGAGAAAAGACTCTGAGGTAAAATGGACTAAAGCAGCCAGACACTCATTCAATGCCATCAAGGAAGCCATCACAACAGCCCATGTTTTGATCAGCCCCGATTTCTCCAAGGTATTTTACATTTTTTCATTTGCTTCAAGTGATACAATCGCAGCAGTACTCTTGCAGAAAAATGTTGATCATCAGGAGCAGTCGGTTGCCTTCTTCAGTAAGGTCTTGAGGGATGCAGAGGTAAAGTATGAATTGCTGGAGAAACAAGCATATGCACTTATCAAGTCATTGAAAGCCTTAATATTTTACATCCTTCAGGCAAAGGTAATAGCTTTCGTTCCCTCCAGTTCAGTTAAAGATGTGCTGATACAACCCGACATAGATGGAAAAAGGAGTAAGTGGATAGCAAAATTGATTGAATTTGATGTCGAAATTAAACCAGCAAAACTTGTGAAGGGTCAGGGCCTTGCCAAACTTCTGGCAGAAGAAAATTGCAGGTTGCTCGAAATAAATTTGGTAAGTATTAATGCATATAACGTTCAGTCTTCAGAGGATAAGGAAGGTGAAGAAATGCAGGTCTCAACTCACCTAGCTGATTGCAAATGGTACAGTAACATTATTTATTTTCTACAAACCTTATCAGTCCCATCAGATTTGACAAAAACACAAGGAAGGGATTTGAAGCTAAAAGCTGTAAATTTCTGCATCAATGGCAACTTATTGTTCTGGAAAAATCCAATAGGTTTATTGTTGAGGTGCATAAACCAAGAAGAAGAAGCTAAGGTCATGATTGAATTCCATAATAGTGAATGAGGGGGACATCACTATTGGAAAACCACCGCACATAAAATCTTAAGATCTGGTTACTACTGGCCATCCTTATTTTCAGATGTGTGTGATTTTGTGAGGACTTGTGACAAGTGTCAAAGATTTGAAGGCAAACAACAACTAAAGTCCCTTCCCCTCAAACCTATAGTGGTCACAGGGCCTTTTCAGCAGTGGGGCCTGGACTTCATAGGTGAAATTCATCCGCCTTCTAGTGGTCAGCACCGGTGGATCCTTGTCGCCACTGATTACTTTACAAAGTGGATTGAGGCTATTCCCACCTGGAACGCCAATCATACTATCATCATAAATTTTCTACAAGAAAACATATTTGCCAGATTTGGCTGCCCTAAGAGAATAGTCATTGATAACGTTGTTGCATTCAAAGATAAACACTTGGTGAAATTGTGTGAAGAGTTGGGAATTCAGCTGGTACATTCCACAACTTACTATCCACAAGGGAATGGCTTAGCTGACTCATCCAACAAGAGTTTAGTCAGAATTATAAACAAGTTGCTTGAACAAAATGCCAGAGGTTGGGATTCCAAGATGAATTTTGCTTTGTGGGCTGACAGGGTTACATGTAAGAAATCAATTGGTACATCTCCTTTCAAGTTGGTATATGGTACTGAAGCCATATTTCCTATTCAACTTGCATTGCCGGTTGCAAAGTTTTTACAAGAAACTAATTATGAACCAAGTGATTTGACCCGAAGAATTCATAATTTGGTAGAGCTACAACAAGATAGAGAGCAGCTCTTGGAAAAAACAGAATTGCATCAAGAAAGAATCAAGGAGTCCTTCGACAAGAAAGTCAAATCAAATGTCTTCAAAACAGGGGATTTAGTCTTAAAATGGGATGCAGCAAGGCAAGAGAAGGGGAAACACGACAAATTTGAGGCTCTCTGGACAGGTCCTTTTGTCATAACAGCGGTGTAGCAGAACAATACCTTTTCTCTACAAACTCTTTCAGGCAAGGAAGTAGCAGGTGGCCCTTTCAACGGGCGCTTTCTGAAGATTTATTTCTCATAAGGCTTTTCTTTGAAGCCCTGTTCTACTTGTACATATTCTTTTTCAGTTCTTTTTTCTTTATTTCTGTCACTTGAATAACTCCATGTCCAATGGTACCAGCAATTTTTATTTTTTTTTCAGATTTCTTTAAAATTTTGTAATAAAGGCTACTGAGTCTAGCTAGGTTCTTGGTCACCTCACAGGGAGATGCCCATCCCAGTTGGAGCCAAATGTTATCTCCCAAAATGAATCCGTCACCATGGTTACATTTTGGGGTTGATAGCATGGCTATTGGTAGTTTTCTCAAATTTAGTTTTGAGTTTTTCTAGTAGAAAGACTTAGGTTTTGATTTTTGTCTTAGAAATATGACGACCCATAAAGGTCTTCTCTTCAAAAATTTCATAAAATGATTTCAAAAGCTAACGCATGTTTTAAGGATGATGGTTAGTTGGTGAAAGTGGATATTTTCAACAGCTAAGGAGCATTTCTCATGGGTTCTGCGCTGGTGAAAGCGGCAGTTTTCAACAGCCGAGGAGCACTTCTCACGGGTTGTGCACTGGTGAAAGCAGAGATCACGTGCGTTTTATCCACGTTTTAAAAAATCTAATGACGATATGTTCATCCCACGTCATGTAATCAAGAATGATGCGCTGGTGAAAGTGGATAATCATGGAAACTTGAGTTGCACGTCTAAATCGGATTACAAGTCGGATCTTGTTCAGTAACGCATGCTTCACCATCATGGCGTCGGAAATGGTGAATTTGGTTCCATTATCGCAGGTACAGAAGATGTACTACTTGGCTGATGGAATCACATCGGTTCATCGCTTCCCCAACATGAATCACTCACTAATGTATGCTAAGTGTTTAATTTTGAAAGACAGAGTCGACTCCCAAGTGTTTTCACCAGCGCAAGACCTTGGCCCGAATAGAAGTTTGTTGTGTTGTGTGTGAAGAATCATTTGGGATTTTGAGTTGCAAATGGTGAGGAGACGCAGTGGTTCTTTACTGAGAAAAGAGTTGGACAGTCTCTCCTTCCTACAGACGCATCCAAAAGTGAAGAAACACTTCTCAAACGCAGGTTGTATTGAATTTGTTGAGAGGCTGCAGAATGGTTGTCACTAGTCAACAACAGAGGCTTTTGCTAAAACATTTGACGAGAATAAGGCCTGTATTGGGTCCTTGGAGATCATTGTGGATGAAGCTGCCATTGCTGTAGCGACCAGCTTACCAAGATCGGGCCAGAGTTGGTTCAAAACGACTGCCACCAAAAACTTAAATTTCAGAGCATATTTGAAAGAGGAATTCAGACATAGTGCATGGAAGAAGAGCCTGCCAGTTTCCCATTTAGAGGATGAGTGGCAGGATTTGTTTAAGGGCATCCAACTCTATATAACTTCAGAAGGAAGGTATGACAAACTGATGTTGTATAACTTCAAGCTCTTAGACCATTTCACAGGTAAAACTCTTCTAAACCTACCTTTCTTCTTGCACAAGAGCTTAACTAAGGTCTGTAAAAAGATTAGAGCTAAACCCCTAAGAATGAAGAATACTGTGTGCCACTTTGGCCTTATTAAATTGATCATTCTGGAGGAATTAAGACTAAAGGGAAGGACCTGGCAACATTTTCTGTTTTGGGAGGGATTTGAAACTCAAACTCAGCCCGTGAATGAACAGGGGAAAGCTGGAAAGAAGCAATTGACTCCTCAAAGCAGTTCGAGGAAGAGGAGGACCCTTCCAGGACCTCCAGAAGATAGAATATCTGGTGTGAAATCTCACAGGTCAAAGAAAAAGTTGAATTTTGAGACTACTACAGAGAAGCCTACAGAAAGGAGAACAAACATCTTAAACCTTCCATATACAGACTCAGAACCAGAGCAAGAAGATGAGAGCATTCTCATCAAGAGTCCTGAACACTCAATTGAGTTTGCAAAGAATTATGAGACCTTTACTCAAACCGAGGAAGGGGAAACATCAAAGAGCACTAAGTCGAAGAAAACACAGAAGATTAAGCATCTCAAAGAAGTGATAGCTCAGCAGGAGGTCTTAGAGAGGGTAATAAAGGAAAGATATAAGAAGTTGTCTGATAATTTTGCAGAAACCAACGCTGCATTTGAAAAGCTGGCTCGTGAAATTGTCAAGGAAAAGAAAAGAAAATAGAAGATCACCAAAGATTACAACAGTCTATGGTGGCTAGCAAAGCGCCTTAAAAGGAGAATCAGAAAATTGAAGCAAAAGCAAAAATTAAACCCATATTTGCAAGTGATTGCTCAAGTTGTTGTGAACATGCAAGGGGATAAAGCAGAGACACATTGAGTTTTTGTTGAAATCGCAGTTTTGGAGGTGAAAGTTCATTTTGGGCTAAGACAGAGCTTTCACCAGCACACAACATAATTTTACAACCAATTAGCTGGTGAAAGGCAGTGCTTTCACCAGCTAACTAGCGAATCATAAGGAGATTTAGTTGTTGAAAGAAGAAAAAGAATTTTTGGAAGCCAAGGACGGAGCAGGTCATTTTTCACAAGTTATAAAGAAGTTCCAGAGTATCAAGGGATAACAACTTGCTTGCAAAGGACTCTGCATCAAAGATTCGATGGAATTTTGAGAACCACATGCTAAGCAACTCTCCTAAAGTATCTACTATGAACAACTGAAGAAATCCAGCTGCCAAGACAGGTGCCTCTGCATGTTTCATGACACCACAGATTCCAGAAAACTAAAGAATACAGATGTCGAAGTTTGAGATTGAAGACAATTCGAATGTTAGTTTAGTCATTAAGTCTTTATTATCAAGTTGTTTAGTTAGATTTGAATCGCTATTTTTAGATACAAATCCAAGTTTTTAGGATCTGTAAAATTGATTGTAAAAGGCTATAAATGTCTATCTTTTCTAAGAGACAAGGGTTCAAACTGGGAGATATTTTGTGCCACTGTATAGACTCTTATTTGCAGAAATAAAGTTCAGTTTCCTTTCGTTTTCAATGTCAGAATTGTCCATCTTTCCTTTTCTGTACTTTGTTTCAGTTTATTTTAGTTCATGAAGACTGTTATCTCTTTATTGGGCTCATAGACATGAAATTAAAGGATTTATCTCTATCTTGCATTAATCCCTACATTCAGTTGTATTTGGAAATCAAGAATAGTGTTCTTCATCCTCTCCTTTCAATTTACTTCATCTGATTATTGTTTCCTGAAAGAACTATTTCTTTAGATGTATGAGTTGTCTATTACGTTGATCATATGAGACCCCATTGTTCCAAGCATATACACACATTATTTCTAAGTTACCAAGCATCCTTAGCCTAAAACCCTAAGGAGTTTCTTGGAGTGATAATAGCATGTACCTCAGTAGTCGCATGCAGACACATTTACTCTTCCTCCTCTCCAAGATGATGAGCATGCAGATGTCAACTCTTCTTCAGACAAGAGTTCTGATTCAGAGGACTCAGAGGATTCAGATTCAGATTCAAAGTCACTACAATCAGATGCAAAGTCAGAGCATCCAGATGCAGTTACAGAGCTAGAGAAGAGGCCCAAGTGGGCATAGACTACTCTTCAGGATGCAGGGGATCTTGTAGGTGATCCAACCCATACTATGAGGACTCGATCTGATTTCAAGGAGCCTCCTATTAAACTCACTGCCACTAAACAATTGCCTTCCAGGAATCTTTTCTTGGTTCAGTCTTTAGATCCACAGTCTTATGGTGAGGTTGTTGGAAGTCCATTTTGGGAATCCGCCATGCAAGAGGAGTACAAATCCCTCCTCGAGAACCAGACTTGGGATCTGGTTTCCCTTCCTTCTAGGAGGAAACTTGTCAGATGAAGATGGGTCTACAGGACCAAGAGCACAACGGATGGACAGATCAACAGATACAAATCCAGGCTTGTCACCAAAGGCTTTCAGCAGGTTCAATGTATTGACTATGATGAGACCTTTGCTCCAGTAGTGTTAGCAACATTACTTGTCTTCGGCATCGGGATATCCAGGTCTGTAGGTTGTATGAGGAGCACCCAAGTGAAGCGAACAGAAGAAGTCCTGTTCGGACTTAAAATCAAGAGAGCGGGAAAAATTATAGTGTCAGCAGTCCTGATCCATCCATATGAGTAGATCAACGGTTGGCGAGAAGTCGAAGATAGAGAATATGCGCCAAGAATAGCGCCCACATCATGTGCATGCATGGATGGTAGCCGTTCATCCAAAGGACACATGGCGCAAGATCCGGTCACGTCGGCTTTTCGACAGTCACGAGTTCAAAGGGTAAAGGTTTTCTGTAGTTATACATCTTGAAGCCCCGAACCCCGAAGTGCCGATAGCGCCTAAAATCGGGCTCACAACATCATCGGGTGAGTTCAGAACCGTCAGATATAGGGGGATGCACGGTGCCAACTCAAGCCATCTCAACTTTTCATTCATCGCAGTTTTGAGGGATGAGGATCAGCCCCTTCCTATTCACGAACGTCGAAAGCTCCTTTGCGAGTAAGCACAAGGTCACAGCCCGTGGCCACCTGGGAAAGAAAAGAACTGTGCAAAAGGAGCCAAAGGCGTCGGGGCTAGCCACTAAAAGGATCATCGTGATCTCCATGCGCCATATGATGCGACTTCGATCCTGGTCCTCGCTGAAGAATTAAATGAAGGTGAACAGAGGTAGTTGAAACCTCAGCTCACTTATTGAATGCGAGGTATGGAGGTTCCGACAGACAGTGTGCCCGAGACGGTCCTGTACACTGATTTTCTCCAAAAGGTCATGGTCGGTCCTCATCTGACTAGAGAAAGTCTGCGCACGCCATGTTGGCATTTAATGTTGCTGCTATCTCCCCTACAGGAGCCATGCATAGTTAAGGCGGCGTCTGACGAAAGTTACCCATCCAAATTTGGCTGAGGGGACACCACGCCTTGGATGACTGAACATGCCTGTGATAGGAAAATTTTTCTGAGTATATAGACTGGGTCTTTGTATTTTTGTAAAGGGGGGGATGGTTGAGCAAAGTTCCCGATTATAAAGTTTTAATGAAGCGCTGGTCACTCTGGTTAATGTATAAGGAATTTGAGACTTCTTACTTTATGGATGTCAACCTCTTTTTCCATCTCTTTGTATACTGTGTTAGAACAACTCAGAATTGGAGGATCCAGTCGAGTTGCATTGTTGTAGGATGATGTAGGTTGGATCACTGCAACAGTCACAACGTTTCTAATCAGTTCTTTTGCTTTCTCAGCGCTGGAATGGCTTGGAATTGGAGGATCTAGTCGAGTCACCCTTCAGCTTCTTGAAACTCTGGACCAAGAGGATCTTGGCTTCTGAGTTTTTCTCCTTCAAGCTTTCGAAGGCCTGTTTCCCAAGGCAGTCTTGCTCACCCTTCTCACAAGTCTTCCATCTACC
>JZKD02S1268036.1:1241746-1272384 GCA_000966675.3 Picea glauca
CTAGAGCTAGTCTTCCTCCTGAGAGAGAGGAAATCCTCATCATTGATACATCTGTTTGAGGATGCTATAGAGGTTGAGGAAAACATTAGGGCTAGCAGGTGGACTCGTAAGCAGGAATATTTGCATATACAAGAGGAAAAAGGTTGTCAGTCTGTTTCAAAATCTAAGCAAGGATATAGCAATTATGGATCAGATATGGAACAAGAACCAAGAAATAGTCATTATGACCTAGATCTTGCTGCTCCTTTATTTGAATATCATATTTCTGGGGTAAAAGATGCAGTTGTAGAAGATCCAGAGTGGTTTTCCCATGAGGGGGAGGGACATTCTTTTGTGAGTAGAGAGTTTTTTGCAGAAGAACATCTTGGTCTTCTGAAGCGGCCAAGATTATATCATACTCCCCATGATCCTGTCACCATGTGCATGGAGTCCTACATTTCAGATTTCTCAAAATGTTCTAATAACATTAGTCCACCAATATTCACAAGTGAGTTTTGTGTTATGAATAATTTCCAAGACCACATTATAGAGCATGTTCCTTTATTAATTAAGGAAAGTCCATGGGTGGAAATCAACTCTACTAGGCTTGCAGGAAGCACAGAGCAGCATAAAGAGGAAGGGATTAGTAGAAAACTCATCTCCTATCCAGAGCTTGTTTGTGGGCAGGTGTCATCTGGCATTGGCCAGCCTGCATCTGTCCTCCGCCCACTTGTGCACTCTGAAGACATCATGCCACAGGTGAACAACCACGGAGGACAAGAGATGTTTTCTAACCAACTAAACTCCCATGGCATTAGATATGGTGACCCTGTGGGGTCTTATATGGATTTGTTCTTTCCAAATTCTTTGGAGCCTATAAATTTATTCCCCTTCTCAACATTTGGGGGTATGGACAGTATGGTTAACCTCATCTTCATCTGCCTATCATACCTCCCTAGCATTTTATGGAGCATCTGCAGTAAAGAGAAGGGACGAATCACCAAGAAGTATGGGTGGCTATGGTGTAAATTTTCTTTCACCTAGCCCATGTATATACAGTGTCACTAGTTTAGGACTGTACATAAATAAGCTTTTTTGAGCATGTATCTTGTTTTGTTTTACTTTTACTTTTTGGCCTGTATTTTCAGCAGGGGGTGTTTTGAGCTTGACTCCATAGCCCAGCAGCAAGGCACTGGAACTGAAAAATGAGTCCTTAGAGCATCATAGGGATGACTCTATCCCCCATGGAACCTAATGTTAGCAACATTTCTTGTCTTTGGCATCGGGATATCCAGGTCTACAGGTTGCACGAGGAGCGCCCAAGTGCAGCGAACAGAAGAAGTTCTGTTCGAACTTAAAATCAAGCGAGAGGGAAAAATTATAGTGTCAGTGGTCCTGATCCATCCATATGAGTAGATCAACGATTGGCAGGAAGTCGAAGATAGAGAATATGTGTCGAGGATAGCGCAATGGATAGCACCCACATCATGTGCGGGCATGGATGGCAGTCGTTCATCCAAAGGACACATGGCGCGAGATCTAGTCACGTCGTCTTTTCAGCAGTCGCGAGTTCAGAGGGTGAAGGTTTTCTATAGTTATACATCTTGAAGCCTCGAACCCCGAAGTGTCGATAGTGCCTAAAATCAGGCTCACAACATCATTGGGTGAGTTCAAAGCCATCAGATCTAGGGGGACGCGTGGCACCAACTCAAGCCATCTCGGTGTTTCATTCATCGTGGTTTCGAGGGACGGGGATCAACCCCTTCCTATTCATGAACGCCGAAAGCTCCTTTGCAAGTAAGCACAGGTTCACAGCCCGTGGCCACCTAGGAAAGAAAAGAACTGTGCAAAAAGAGCCAAAGGCATCAGGACTAGCCGCCGAAAGGATCATCATGATATCCATGTGCCATCTGATGCAACTTCGATCCTGGTCTTCGCTGAAGAATTAAATGAAGGTGAACAGAGGTATTTGAAACCTCAGCTCACTTATTGAATGTGAGGTATGGAGGTTCTGACAGACAGTCTACCCGAGATGGTCCTGTACACTGATTTTCTCCAAAAGGTCATGCCCGGTCCTCATATGACCAGAGAAAGTCTGCGCGTGCCATGTTGTCCTTTAATGATGCTGTTATCTCCCCAACATGAGCCATGCGCAGTTAAGGCGGCGTCTGACGAAAGTTTCCCATCCAAATTCGAATGAACATGCCTCTGATAGGCGAATTTTGCTGAGTATATAGACTAGGTCTTTGTATTTTTGTAAAGGGGGGGATGGTTGAGCAAAGCTCTCGATTGTAAAGTTTTGATGAAGCGCTGGTCGCTCTGGTTAATGTATAAGGCATTTGAGACTTTTTACTTTATGGATGTCAGCCTCTTTTTCCATCTCTTTGTATACTGTGTTAGAACAGCTCAGAATTGGAGGATCCAGTTGAGTTGCACTGTTGTAGGATGATGTAGTTTGAATCAATGCAACAATCGCAACGTTTCTAATTAGTTCTTGTGTTTTCTCAGCGCTGGAATGGCTTGGAATTGGAGGATCCAGTCGAGTCACCCTTCAACTTCTTGAAACTCTGGACCAAGAGGATCTTGGCTTCTGAGTTTTTCTCCTTCAAGCTTCCGAAGGCCTGTTGCCTAAGGCAGTCTTGCTCACCCTTCTCACAAGTCTTCCATCTACCACCCTTTAATCAACTTACTGATGGAAGTTGGATCAAGACCTCCCTTGTTTTCTACATACCATGCCCAGTTTCCTGATTTAAAGCTATATCTTCTTGAGTCTTTACCCATTCGATCACCCCACTAAACAAATCATGACATAAAACTGATGGGCGTCGGGCTCTGCTCCTGCAAGCAATACAGGAGTGACTTCTGACGCTAACAAGTAGCGAAGATGGATTCCATTCAATTTTCCCTTGCCATTGCGGCAGCCAAGGGATGGGAAGTCCATCATATGGATGTGAAGAATGTATTTCTTCATGGTGATCTCTCTGAGGATATCTACATGGACCAGCCCCAGGGATTTATGCAAGACTCATATTTGTTCTGTCGATTGAAGAAGTCACTTTATGCCCTAAAGAAGGCTCTGAGGGCCTGGTATGCCAAGATGGAATCCTACCTATTGTCATAGAACTTTGTACGTTGTAAATCATACCTGAATGTATACATGATCAGGATGACTGATTCACTTCTACTTTTAGTTTTGCATGTTGATGATTTGTTGATCACCGGTTGCTCGACTTCAGCGATTGCTATAGTCAAGAGGATTCTTCATGACAGGTTTTTGATGATGGACATGGGTCCACTACACTTCTTCCTTGGACTTGAGATCAGTTAGGATGCATCAGGGATCAAACTATCTCAAGCCAAGTATGCATGAGATCTCTTTGAGAGATTTCACATGACAGATTGCAAGTCTTCTCTGACTCCTTTCCTATCAGGAGTCAAACTTGAGGATGGCAGGGAGACTCCACTGGTTGATAGCACACTGTACAAACAACTAGTGGGGAGCTTGTTGTATCTTACACACTCCAGACCAGATCTCTCATATGCAGTTGGCGCAGTTTCCAGGTTCATGTAGGAGTCGCATGAGCTACATTGGAAAGTTGCAAAGCATATCCTTCGATACGTACATGGAACCATCACCTTTGGGATTCACTATTCACTAGACTCTACATTAGATCTCATTAGTTTTACTAATTCCAACTGGGATGGCGATAACATTGATCGCAAGTCCACATCTGGTTACTCACTCAGTCTTGGTTCCAAGCCTATCTGTTGGTCAAGCAAGAAGCAAACTTCTTTCTCTATCTTCAGCTGAGGCAGAGTACAGAGGGGTAGTTAACATAACCATTCAGGCTATGTAGCTACACAATTTTCTCACTAAGTTGGGCATTGAGTTTCATCGGTCGATCGTCATCTGGTGTGACAACCAGAGTACACTGAAGTTCTATAGAGATCCAATTCAGAGGCAGTGGATGAAGCACATCGAGATCCACATGCACTACATATGGGAATTAGTACACGAGGGGATCATTGACTTATAGTTATGTCCTTTAGCAGAACAGACGATAGATATTTTCACCAAGACCTTCACTGAGCATAAATTCCATTCTTTGCGAGGTCGTCTTGGAGTGAAGGACACAGTTTCCTAGCAACTGTAGTTCTTTTTTTTTTACATACATTGTACCTTGAGGGGGGGGGTTTCCCATGAGCTTTTCCCTCTTTCCTCACTTTATTTTCAGTGTATATTTTTTACTTGGGTACCTAACATGGCCTCGTTGTTGGGACCCAATCTTTATTTTCACCATAGTGATGTTTAGGGGGGGTGTTGGAGTTACTTCACACACACCTAAGAATTCTTTTTCCTAAGGTTTTTATTTGTTTATTAGTCATAATTAGTCATTATCTAGTCTCCCATATTTTAAGAGAGAATATTCCACCTAGAGAATATTCTCTTTCAGTTCACACTTCAGTTTGACTAGTTGAGTTGAGTTTAGATGTTGCATTGGGATCATCACCATGAAACATTGGGATCATCACCATGCTAATCAGACTTTTCCTTGGTATCATCACCAAAGTGGCACATTAGCCTTGATTCCTTGAGTTAACTCCTCACTACTTTCTGTTTAGTCAGTTAACTGAAGACTAGTTTACTAGTTAACTCAACTAGGTGGTAGTTTACTCCCGTAACTGCCTGAGAGACTAGAATAGGTGGCAGTTCACTCCTGTAACTGTTGGTGGGTGTCCAGATCACTCTATACCACCACTATGGTTAATTTATTCACCTCAAGTCGAACTCATTGAGTTATACAAAGTATATCGTGTGTAAATTATTCATTATTCACAACGTTTAATGAGAATTCTTTCCATTCTTTATCTCCTTCTTCTTCTTTTTCCAATTCTCCCTACAAATGTGTGTATAATTGTTTAGCTAGATCTATTCTATGCAGGTCAACACATTTACATAAGAGAATCCATTGAATGGATTGAGAAAGAAAACTTCCCAAAGCGAGACGATTATTCTAGAGAGGGACCTTCTCAGGATGAGAAAGGGTTTCGAAAAACTTTATTTTCTATGTTGGAGGTGATGAAGGTTTTGTACGATGATTACTTGGAACAGAAGAGAACGAATATGAGTGAATATTCAAAGGGGAAAATTGAAGAAGGAGAGGATCCTCCTCAAATTCATCCTTCACTTCCATCTTCACCTCCTTCTTCTCCTTCTTCTTCAAGTTCAAGTTCTAAATCCAATGCAAAGAAACATGTCCATAAACATAAGAATGAAATGCCTTCATTAAAACTTGATGTTAAATTCAAATTACCCATGTATGATGGTGAAGTTAATGCATAGAGACTTGACAATTGGGTCAAACAAATTGAGGTTTATTGCAGTGTGCAACAAATGAAGGATGAGGCCACTCAAATCAAATTGGCATCATTGAGACTTGTAGGAACAACACTCATCTAGTGGAAAAGCAAGTTGCAAAATGACACACAACAAGTGGGTAATGTATTTCCATCATGGAAATTTTTTATTTCTGCACTTAGAAAGAAATTCTATCCTTTGAGTTATAAAGAGAAAGAATTAATTAAATGGCAAGCTTTAAAACTAAGAAAATTAAAAACAGTGCAAGAATACACAGATGACTTTTGCAAAATGACATTGATGTTAGATATTTCTTTACATACCCAAGAAACTCTTATGAAGTATATAGGAGGTTTACCTACACATATTCGAAATATCGTATTCATGTTTGGACCTACTGATCTTGATGTGGTTTATGTTCAAGCGACATACATTGAAGTAGGGAAAATAAGGGTTGGTGTATTAGGGAAATCGTCTTCATGGAAAGAGGACAAAAGGAAGTGGCATGGAAAGAAGGCAAATCCAGTGACAAGAAAGGAAGAGAATCCCTCTTTCCAGCATTGCAAGAAAGAGGGGCATGATGAGGACTGTTGTTGGAAATTGCATCCCAAGAAGAGGCCAAAGTGGCTCAAGGAAAAGAAAGGGAGGCAAACAGTTGTAGCAACAACACGACCAACAAACTTGAGATCAGATTCAGGGGATGAATCTAAAGTCTCATTGGTTGGTATGATAGGTAAAATTGGTGATGGATTTGATGCTAGAAGTAATTTGTTTCACTTAAGGGTCATCATGACACACACTAACGTCAACACGTTGATAGATAGTGGATATCAATCTAACATAATTTCAAAAGAATTGCTTAAGCAATTGGGATTAAAAACACGGATGCATCATAATCCCTACACACTAAAATGGATAAGAAACAATCATCCAATGCACATAACCAAGTATTGCACGTTAAAATTTGCAATTTCATCTAAGTTTGTGGATGAGGTAATATGTGATGTGGTGCCACTAAGTGAATGTGGAATGGTCTTAAGCAATCCATACATGTATGATCGTAAAACAATCCTCTACAGGGTAAAGAATCAATATGACTTAACCAAAGTAGGTCAAGAATATGTTGTTCATGCTCATCATGTACAGGAAAATAAAACTCTTCAAACTATGGAGCAACTAAGGAAGACGGTTCAAGCGAGAAATAAACCTATAATTGTTTCAAATCAAGTAATCGATCTTAAGTAAGAACAGAAGATGATTGTAGAATGAAAAATCAATCACAGTTTGTTTCAAGATAAACTTATGTCGTGCAAATATTATAAACATATCGGCTTATTTGCAGTCATATTTTTTATGCTATCATTAGTAATGTTGTCTACATGGATGATAGTGGCTTCAGTAAGATGTGACCGGGTACAAATGGATAACAATATGTTGTCAGTTGTCATGATTGTGTTACAGTTGATCTTGATGAGACAGGTGCACAGGACAAAGTTTAGAGACACAGAACAAATTTGGTGGCCTATCCCGAGTTTGATGACTGGTCAATAACATTTTGTGGGACCAAAAGGTCCTTTAGTGCAGAGGTGTGATCCAAAATTGGATCCAGGAGCTTGATGGGGCTCAGAAAGGCCTAAAAATAAAATTTTTTAGAATGGTTTCAAAATAGACATGAGCGTAGACCTTGTCAATACGAACCCAACATAACTTGAACGGGCTCAAACAGATATCGTATGCTCCAAATATGATGATCTGTTCATTTTTCCAAACAAACAAAATAAAATGATGATTGTACAGTTTGTACAGTTCCACATGTCAGTTGATTGTACAGTCCGTACAGTGCCACATGCTAGCTGACTGTACAGGCTATACGACCGTACAACTGACATGGCAGACAGATTTGGTGCTGATGTGGCAGGGTGACTAGGCGTAGGGATGCTGACGTGGATAGGACAGGTGGACCAATCTAGGGGTGACACGTGTCACCACTGCAAGGGTGACACATGGCATGTCCATACAGTTTACGTGGAAGGTATAACACGTGGCAAATGGTGACTGGGAAATATTGTTGATTGGGTAGAAGACATGGTCTAATCACTTGCTGACAAGAGGAAAATATCTTGGCATATGAAATGGTGTCACGTGGCACAGACATAGGTTGCCATGTGGCACCCAGGCATTGGCTTGTTTCTTTGCAAAAAAAATTGGATTCTCCTCTATTCGACCTCGTGACCTCTGTGCGGGCAAAGGGTTTGGAAAAGCTAGGATATCCAGCCCGTCGGAGGGTGGTACTTAACCATATGGTGGTGCCGAATATATTAAATTTTACCTGTGATGTGTGGGCGGTGGAGTAAGGGCCATGGTTGAGCCGCAACTCCGATGAAAAACCTTCCATTCGACCCTTCATATGTTTCTATTACCCTAAAATTTGGCGCACGTGGGAGGTTTAACTTGGCATATGTATATGGAGCTAGCCCCGGGTTCTGATGATCCACCATAAGACCCTGACAACATGTGTTATAGTAGATAGCATGGGGTTTAAAGGTTAAACTCTGGGCAATCGGGCTAGTCCACCAACTTGGGGGCTTTACCGTGGGCCTAGATATGAGGGCTATATGCAAGGAAGGTTCACATGTGGAGCAAGCCCGAGGCCACATGGGTACAACACATATGACCAGGAGCAAGAAGTTAGGGGCCAACGCACAAGGGGTTAGCGCCTAACCACATGGCCACCATCCATATGCCCAGGGACCAACGCATAAGGAGATGCATCTAATAATTTTGCAAAATGTGGGTTTTAACTTTATTATATGGATTTTGTATTGATTTTTAAGCAGTTTTGGAGATTTTTGGTCCTTTTTGGGGGATATTGGGCCCTTTTTTAGGTGATATCTTGGGGGGAAGTTGGGAGATGGTTACCAAATTCAGATCTATATAAACCATACCTTCTTGAGGCCATAGGAGGAGGTTCAGAACAGGTTTATGCTGTCGAATTATTGAGCCAAATCCATTGTCATACAGGGAAGCTATTGAGGAACGCACATTTGCGGGCCATTTCTGGGAGCTTCATTCATCTGATTTGGGTGTCATGAGTTTTGATGGATTCATGAGATCTGGTACAACACGACCAACTCATTGTTGTAATCCATTGACACTTTCATGATGTACATTTAAAGCTTCGAACATAAATAAGAAATCCTCACCCACTGAGACAAAGGCCCAGAGACATAGGTGAGATTGTCGAACTCCGTTATCACATTGGTGTTTATGATTTGTTGTTGTTTATGCTTTATTTCAGATCTGTATATGTGTATATGGTTGTGATGTTTCTTCTATAATTCTTCCTCCTTTCAGCTTCGTAAATGGTTAATTGACACATGCTAAGTAACTCAACTATTGTCGTGTAAAAGATATTTTTGGATCAATTTAATACGATTGACTCTTTAACTACTTAACTGATCTTGAGAAGATAAAGATTGGCTCCATTTATAAATCCCCTAATTACCCACTGACTTAGACTGAGTTTGAGTAAACGTGTGACTTTTCACTTGCAGATTATCAGACAGACTGATTGACTGACAATTCGACTGAGTGACAAAAACACTGACAAATTCACTGACCGATAAATCGACAAAGACATGAAAATCTCACCGACTTGTAATTACGATTTCCAACATACATAAATTTAACACCAGGAAGAGGAAAATGATATAGGAGACACTTGAAAAGACTCTAATTACAAAATGGAAGGGTCTTTGATTACAACTTCTCAAATGTATCCCAAAAAAATAATAAATAGTGTATAAATGTCAACTGAGGATGAGTGGAGATGTTTTAATTTATCAAACTGATTTGCCAAACTCGAATGCTCCGGGCGACTACAATGACAACTTGGCTAACCAAATCTTTGATATATTTCCGGAGGGGGCTATCGTAATTTTCTCCAAAAAGTCCATCCTCCAAGCTGGTCTCTAGTTTTTTATTTCTATTATACGACGTTATATACCACCAAGTCTATTGGCAATTTTTTAAGTTCCAATAACTATGTAATAATTTTTTAACTTTGGACGCATTAAGGTTTCCTTCACATTATTCGGAAAGTTAGATCTTCTATGTTCAATATCATCCCAGCTCTGAATTTATTACTTACGGATATTAAAATATTGTTTTATTAGCATTTGTTAATTTTAATTTCTTTGAGTGTAGTATTACAAGAGAGGTTTCTTTTTGAATGGCCTAAAATAGATTTTACAAAGAGACTCCTTAATGTTTATAGGAATATAATATTTCATATCAAATTTAAAATTAAATAGTGATAAATTAAATATGAATCAAATAATAAATATTTACAATTTTTTTATTAAAAAATAAAATTATGTAAATTATTTAATAAAAAATAATTTAAAATATTTTATATTTTAAAAACATATACAAACACACAAAAGTTATAACTTTGATGGATATATATTAATATAAATCAATCATTTTTAGTTAAATATGGTTGTAATTAATTAATTACTTTCACATTTTTGTCATTTCAATCATTCATCTTATATCGATGTGAAGTTTGGGATTACAGTATATCTAGAGAATTGTGAAGAAAGATAGAATAAATCCAAAATAATTTTATAATTTAGAATCTATAAATTAAGGGAAATACACTCTATCATATCCTATCTAATCTTTCTATTACAAGAAATCTTTTCCCCCATTGAGAGTATTTCTATGATTAGATACCTAACATAGGCTCCCCAAAATTGCTTGAAACTCTAGTCAAAACTACCAGTCAATCTGAATGGCATAAAGATGTTAAATCTTGGCTAAATCACTAGGGATGGAATACATCATCCATAATATTACAAATATTATCATTTCTAAATTTAAGAAGAGTATGTGGTAACAAACTTTCACTAGCTACATAGCCAAACTGGGCATTGAACAACTCCCAAAACACATGGGATGAAAACCACTTCCTTTTGGATTGTTGTGCCTATACCCATATTAGATCCCAATTTAAAAATATCTTCTACATTAGTGATCTTCCTAACCTCCTAAGTGGTCAAAACTATGGTGATCTTGGAAAGCTTCTCTCAATATTTTTTGAGCATAAAAATACAATTTAAAAAAAAATTAAAGTAATCTCTTACACTCTCAAAGTTCCATAAACTTATTGGTCTAAGTAATCATCATCATCTTCAATTAATTACAAATTATTAATTAATTAATCAAATATTAAATAATTAAATATATACAATAAATTCATTTAGAAAGATATACTTAATTTAGTCTTATTTTTTATCATGTGAAATAATAATATTTTTACACCTTTTCATTATGAATATAGGAATAAAAAGAAGAAACCTTCGAATTTGATCATTGTTCCCATACCTCTGCCTTGTGAGGCATGCCAGCCTTGCAAGGATTCTGCATTCATATTCTCTCAATAAACGAAAATGCATATCGCAATCCTTAAGTATATCTCGATTGTTAGTTCTGGCCATCCTACAGAGGGCAACAAAGTGAACAGTCGACCTTTTTATATGTGACCGTTGGATTTCTCGAATTCACAATCGAGATATATTTATGCATAGTATTCTATTTTCTGGTGGATGGTACAATTCTGAGTGATCGGCCCTTTTGCACCACTGCACTCCACTCTGCTACTAAGTGGTAAAGCCTGTACACTCTTGTTAACAACTTCTTTTTCTGGCAGTGCATTGGATTCTTTTTTATCTTTCCATTAAAAAGATAAAAAAAAATTCAGATATTATTGTATTTATATGGTTGTTGTTTAATTATTTTAGGTAAATTACAATTTTTTGTTGTTTAAATTGCATTTTTAAATGTAGAAATGAATATAGCATGTTGAAAGCTTGAAGTACTTAAATTATACAAAAATAATCACTCATATCTACAGATCCAATAATCACTTATTAAATTTTAGACAAATATAGAAAAAAATACCAAAACATAAAATGATTGATAAGATATATAATACAAAAATACCAAAACATAAAACGATTGATGAGATATATGATATTCGGGATTAGTAGACTTGCCTGGACCATTCTTCCAGCCGTTCAATTCAGTACGGATAAATCTGAGAAAAAACAAACTGATTAGATAGTCGAATGAATCATGTTTGAAGGGCGTGGTCATCTTTGGAACTTTCGTCAAATTCACTATGTTTTCTTGAGCATAAAGTTGAAATCCAAAGTTATATTTAACAAACAAGTTATCTAGAATTTATTTAAATATAAGTTGGACAATTTAAGAGAAAATGCTTTTCATCTTCAACTTTCTTAGTGTCACAATGGTGACACACTTTCATCCCATGGCTTTTTAGGAATTTAGCAATGTTTATTTTTTTCTTTACACTTGTCAAAAAAGATAGATAATTTTGATCTTCTAGATTAGTCTTGAGTATATCTTTATAATATCTTAATTTTCTTTTTTTTCTCTAATTCTTTATCACACCACATTTTATTTTGCAAAATGGTGTCTTCCATGATTCCCCAATAGTTTAGCCAGACCTGGCATCTTTATGGCATTCTCGCTTGAGTCAATGGTGGTTACGACTTGATTTTGAAGCAATTTTAGGAAGCCTCCTATCTTCCATGTTGCTTAAATTGTTCTCATACATTATTATGGCATTCTAGCTTGAGTCAATGGTGGTTACCACTTGATTTTGAAGCAATTTTAGGAAGCCTCCTATCTTCCATGTTGCTTAAATTGTTCTTATACATTAGGGATCTAGTAGTAGTCATGCTCTCAATGGGAGAGAGACATCATTTCTCATAGGAGGATGGAATATGGCTTATTTGCTTTAATTTTGAGATTATAGGTTATAAAATTCTTTTGTATTTTCTCTATCTTTCTCAAGAATTCACCAGAGATACTACATCCCTAGACTTCACATCCATAAAGAATAATAGGTGTAACCAAAGTGGGTTTCTTCTTATCCCAAATCCAAAGATATACTGATTTACAATTGTTTTCAAACCCATAATAAATTTTCAATTTTCCAATAATCATTTTCTCAATGCTATAATTCAAGTTGAGCTTGTGATGCATTAATATATATCTAAACTATTCACAATTTCAACTTGCATATTCACAAATTTTGAATAAACATAAAAATAAATATTTACCACTTCACTCACGTTAAATAAGCTATCATATCTCTCTTTCTATATATTCGAAATTATTCATGACAAATCATACCAATGAAACTCATTTAAGTGAAATATGAAATTTTCTTAACAAGTTCATGACAATTTTTTTCGTAGTTTAAACTATTTGAACATGATTTTGATGAGAAGCTTGGAACAATTTATTTCGTATTTTAAACAATTTGAACACTCGTTTCATGGAATCAGGCGTTACCATTGTAACGCCGAAAACTGAGCAGCGTCCGTAGGGATGCCTCAAAACTAACACGCTTATCACTAGGCGTATACCTATTGACAATGAGCACAATTAATCACCTTTTAATCTAAAATTCCAATCTGATGGTTAACAATTGAAGATGCTGGCATATTCTTAGTCGTCCTCCCAAATCAATGAATGTRATTTATTTTTCATAACTTCCTTGTATTTCTGAATGCATCCGTTAACCTGTTTACTTTTTAACATTTACCTAATCATATTAAAAAATTACTGCAGCACTATATGATTGCCACGTTTAAATGATTAACTTTTCATATTACCATTTAGATTTCCTCCAAACGTTTGACTTTCTAACTACCTGTGCGTTTGATTTTTTAGCTAACTGTGCGTTTGATTTCCTGTGCGTTTGATTTTCTAACTACCTGTGCGTTTGATTTTCATTTTCGCCACGGATTTAAGCAGTCCGCCCATTCTCTACCACCGATTTCCTTAGCTGTTCCGTGTTTTCTACAATTAAATCGCTCTGATCAGTGGCAGGCGTTGCTCAACCCAAATGGAAATTTGAAGACGATGCATGGTAAAACATGGTAATGCTGATAAGGGGTATTCCGAAGCTCAGTGACTCCATGGCGGAGCATATAAATATACGCAAAAGCAACGCCTGCGTTCGCGAGCAGCGAGTTAGCTTATATTCGATTCTTCACGGAAAAGTATACAAATATTTGTATATTTACTCACTGCGTTAAAGACTGATGTAGATGTCTCAAAAGTTTTCTGCATGATTTGTAAATAGTTTTTTTTTAATAATAAATATTAAATGGATAGTTAAAATTTAATAAAGTCAAAACATTCTTTGTTTTCATGGGATTTAAATAAAACCTAAAACATTAATGGTTTTCTTTTTAAGAGATTTAAATCAAAACCAACTTTTATCATTTTAATAGAAAAATTGTGGTTGTATTTTTTTTCGAGGCCTTTCGGCGTTAATCAGCCACGGTTTTGAGTGGCTGTGCTAGTTTAAACAATTTGAACACTCGTTTCATGGAATCAGGCGTTACCATTGTAACGCCGAAAACTGAGCAGCGTCCGTAGGGATGCCTCAAAACTAACACGCTTATCACTAGAAGAAACACTTATCTGCTTATTTACAACTTTTTTTTGAAAATGAAGAATGGTACACAATCTCAAAGCTTGTAGGGTTGCCTGCAATTTCCGCATGTTATTGTTTTATGTATACTTCTAAATCCTTAAACAATAAACAATAAGTGTGAAGAAGATTTGAAATAATTAATAATAATAATAATGATAACAATTTATTTTTAAGTTTAGGAAGAAATTAAACACTAAATTAGTATATGGGGTTCTTTTGTTTATGGGAGATGGGACTTCCTTCATGTAAAGATTTGACAAGTATATAGATGTATACATACCATGTACCTTTAGATTTGAACCATCGACCTCTAAATACCAAACACACTTTAACTATTATAATATAATAGATCTTTATAAAATTTTAGAGAGTAGAAATAACTAAAAGTTTATTATATATATTAATTTTGTTTCAATTTATGATTTTCAAAAAATAATTTTAATTATCTTTAATTATTGATTTATTTTCATATAATTTAAATATCAAATTTAGAAAAACATTAATAATGATGATATTATGTTTTTTTTACATTCAAGAGGGATTATATCTAAATAATTTAGCTTTAAGTTAGCGTGTAATTAAAATATTCTCTTAATAAATTGTTAGTATGGCGACATAGTCATAGTCGCCCTATGTTAAATCAAACATCCATGTATTTGTGTGTGCAATTTCTTTGTTAAATAAATAATTCAAAATAATTATATATATATATATATATATATATGAAAATAATGTTTAATATTTAATCTCTTTACATAAATATTGTATCTCCCTTTTTTTTGGATTGATATGCTAATTTGACTTTTACTATAGAAAAAAAAATGTAAAAATTTGAAAAAAATGGTACTCCATCGTTAATAATTCATTTTTTTACATAAACTTAATTGCTAACGACATACATAATTAATATCACATTTAATTTTATAAGACATAATAATAGAAATATCACATTTAATTTTATAATTATTAATTATATTAAATTATTTACATTTAAACTAAAATAATTATATTAAGATATTTTTCTTTTCCATATTTTGGTTTCTGTACCAACTTTCCATTGCAATTTACACGGCGAGTTCTTTCTTTGTTCTACTTTTCTCATAGCACGCTCATAACGAAAGGAATGTTTAATGTTTATTAATAGTGATACCACTTGAGATACTTAAATGAAAGACTACATTTTTTTAGTTGTGCCCACCTTAAAATAACGTGACCATAACAAAAGGAATGTTAAAACATTTTTTTTTCCAACTTGTATCGAATATAGACTATCGATAATATGTTTCATATCAACATAGGCCATCAATACTTTCTATGCTATTGATTTTCCATAAGGCCATTCCATTTTTCTAAGAATGGTGATATGTTGTTTTTTTCCTCTACAAATTTATTTCCATTGTAACTACTTGTGACCATCTATTGATCATCTACAAATTTATTTCCATTGTAATTACTTGTGACCATTCATATACTCCATACCATTATGGACATTGATGCATACAATATAGAGAAAGAATTTAGAGTATATGCTATGTGAAATCATGATTCAAGTTGAAGCTATCATTTCATATATCAAAGGAGGAAGGCCTATTTTTCCTAACAAAATTGTTTCGAGTGTCATTTGAAAGGATATCTATTATAATGATATTGTTGTGATATCCCACTCGACCATCTAACTTTCAAACTCTCCTCAAAATCCTTCTACAAAGATCCCTCTTCCAACCTATCCTATTCATAGTTACCTTGGGGCTTATGAAATAGTAACAATGGTAGAAAGGTAAATTGTATACTTAAGGACTCTACAAATCCTCTAATCCATGTGTCTATGAATGAAAGGATGGGTGAAGGTTCCTAACCCAAACCACCTTCCTAAAATATTAAATCGATTTTCTAGCATACTAACATCATTTCAAACACCCCCCTCCTAACTATCATCTGAAAAGTAATCTTCACTCCATTTATTAGCTAGAAAGACCACTATACCCTAACTAAATCCATATACCTTCTTGCAATAAATCTATAACGGTCCCATAATGCTCTCCCTTCCATTAAAACATAATACATTTATCTTAACTTTCGATATATGTAGCATTGAGAAGGATCTAATTACTTGATTTGATATACTTTTTTAAGATGGAAAAAAGTAAGGAAAACTTCACAACTTGTAACATACCGAGCCACCCACAAGCCTCACCATGCTACTTCAAATTAAACACTTAAAAACTAATTTCAAATTGTTTATGGCATTTGATTAATAAAGAAGCATGAAAGACTTGCATGCAATCATCAAACTTCATACTGCATCATAAAAGAAATGTAAAATATGCCATGCACAATAATCATCAACAAGCAAGCATATTATAAAAATGAATCTCCAATATAATAATTAATATACATTGGAAATAAATACACAAGTAGAGAAACACATAACAAGAGAACTTATCTTTATTAAAACCAATCACCAACTGGTTGCAGACCAAGGACATTCCAACCAACCATAGAAATTGTTATTCTAAATCTCAACAGTAGGCCACCCCCGAACTAGGGATATGAATCCACAAGGACGGTTCCAGAGTGTCACTTAGCTTTCCAAACTAGTCAACACTCAATCTCTCACTAGCTTCTCAACACAACAATCCAAAGTACACCACTCTCTTTTTTCTTGCCTACACGACCAAAAAGAATGGACTATCTTCTCTTCCATGCAGTCCCTCAGGTTGTCCACCTCCTTCCAGGGCTTCAGTGCATATGGTCAAGAATCTCCATGTTTGGACTCTCACGACTCGAACTATGAATAAAATCTAGTACATGTCAATGTATCTCAGGCATGCAGGCACAAATTCATGGGTAGAATACACCAATCATTACTATTGATATCAAACAATGGTTTATTTCTCAACAATTCCCCTCCTCATGTCCCAATCCAAGAACAAGAATGAATGAGGAATGATAATTGAGAAGCAATGAATGAAAGAGTATAAGTGTGAATGGAGAAGAACCCCAAACAACCCACAATATGGGTTTATATATTTACTTCGAAATCAAGAACCACATGGCCTTCCCCAAGAAACTCATGTAACCACTTCTCTCAATTAAAGAAATTACAGGTAAATAGAATAAAATAAAATACTTAGCCCCTTAATCCCCCTCTCTCATAGTATCATACCCCTCTATAATTATTTTCCTTTTCCGTCTAGCAACCAACGATGTAGTTTATTATTAATAATGATCAAAACATTACATTTCCTATGCATTTTGGCCTCTTTTAATTGTTTGGGCACTCTCTCCCTTATATAAATTAATAAAATACATTATTTAATATGGGGAATCAAAACCAGGGTATCACATTCCCTTCCCCCTTATTTTGACACTATCCTCAGTGCATATACAAAACAAAAATAAAAAAATCAAAATTTATTAAAAAAATCGTAGTTATTGTGCATGCATGGCATATTCATGCTCCAAAGTAGCATCTTCAGGACCGTAGCAGGTCCACTAAACTTTTACCATTTCTATGACTTGATTCTAGAACATTTTGACATTTATATCCAATATATGCACCGAATGGACCTGAAAGTGTTCTTTTGGCTCCACCTGGATCAAATTCCAATCAATAACATGGTTAGGATCATGTATATACTTTTTATGCAAAGAGACAAGATATACATTATGCACATTCATGGAAGCAGGAAATGCAAACATGTATGCAATTGGCCATATTTTATCGAATATCTCAAATGGACCACAAAATCTAGTTGCTATTTTGTACAACTGCTTAACTTCAATGAGATCTTATTGGGATTCACTTTTAAAAAAATATTCTCCCCCACTTTAAATTCTCTATCTATTCTTCTTTCATCCTCATAATGCTTTTGTCTATCTTGAGATGCCTTTAAATTTTGCTTAATTCTAACCATCTGGTCTTCCATATCCTTGAGAAATTTTGGCACAAGTACCACTCTGTCTGATGGGTTGTCCCAAATCATTGGAGTATTTCATTTCCTACCATACAAAGATTCAAATGGGATCATTTTAAATGAATCTTGATACCCATTATTATAGGCAAACTCAACCAAGTGTAACTAATCTTCCCACTTAGATGAATTATCCATCACATGCATTCTCAACGTGTCTTCAATAAATTGATTGACTCTATGTGTCTGCCCATATGAATGTGAAAGATATGTTGTGCTAAAATTCATATTTGTACCAATTCCTTTAATAAACACCCTCTAGAATTTCGAAGTAAACTTTGTATCTTTGTCTAAAATAAGTTCCTTAGACATCCCATGCAACCTAGCAATCTCCCTCGTGTAAATTTCTGCAATATCATCTGTTGTATGAATCATTTTTATAGGAACAAAATGAGCATTCTTTGTAAATTTATAAACCACTACCATTATTGAATCATGTTCTCTTGTTTTCCTGGGAAATTTAGTTATGAAATCAATGGTTACCACTTCTCATTTTTTCTCTGGAATTGGTAATGGTTGTAGCAAACTCGTTCGGTGTCTATGCTCAACCTTCACTCTTACATTCCATACATCTGGAAATGTAATAAAAAAAAAATTCTTCATTCTTGGCCAAAAGAATTGGCTTTATATTGCTGCAATTGTTTTCTCGTAACCAGGATGTCCGACATACATAAAATTATGCATTTATTTTAATACCAAGTTCCTAATTTCTCTGGAGCTAGGAACATAATTCTATTTTTATACATAAGTAACCAATATTCCTTCATCTCATTTTCTTTAATTTTTTTTTGTACATTTTCTTGCTATAATATTTATTTTACATGTAAGTAATGTTGATCTGTAATAGAAATATCTAAAAAAATTCTCTTCAAATCTAACTGATGCATATTCATAGTTGTAGCATGCATGATATGTACTCTTCTACTAAGTGCATAAACAACCTTATTTTATTTTCCTTTGATATGCTTGATTTCAAAATCGTATTCACTTAAAAATTACATCCATCTTATCTGCTTGGCATTCAAATTTGGTTGTTCAAAAAGATATTTCAGACCACTATGGTATGTTCTTAATTCAAATCTCTTTTCCATGAGATCATGTCTACACATATTCAATGCATGAACAATGGAAACATGTTCCAAGTTATGTATGGCATATTTCCTCTCATGTTCTTTAAGATTTCTGGACTCATAATCAATGACATGTCCATATTTAGTGAGGACTCCACCAAGTACTTCCTTGCATGCATCTATACATAGCACACAACTTTTATCTGGGTCAACAATCTTTAAAATAGGTGCACTAGTAATTAATCATTTCAACAAATTAAAGTTCTCTTCACACTCAGCTGTCCATTCAAATTTAATTCCCTTGTTTTGAAAAGAAGTGATGGGATGAGAAAACTTAGAGAACCCTACTATAAATATTTTGTAGTAACCATCTATTACCATAAAATATCTAACTTATGAAAAATTCCTGGGTGTTGGTCATCCTATAATTTCTTCAATATTCTTTGGATCCACTGTTATACCTTGTTCTGAAATAATGTGTCCCAAGTAATGGATCTGTTTGTGGTAAAAATAACACTTACTAATCTTGGAATGCAATTGTTGTTCCCTCAGCACTTTCAATACCAATATCAAGTGATGTTCATGTTCTTCCTCTTACTTAGAATAGATAAGTATTTCATCCAAGAATAATATGACAAAGTTATGCAAATAATTTATGAATATGTCATTTATTAAGCAAATAAATATAGTTGGTGCATCGGTTAGTTGAAAGGACACTACTACAAATTCACAATTCCCATACATGGCTCTAAATGTTTTCTTATTGATGTCTTATTCCTTAATTATTACATGGTGGTATCTTGATCTTAATTCTATGCTTGAAAATGTATTTTCCCCTATTAGTTGATCAAAGAGGTCATCAATTTTGGGTAGAGGGTATTTTTTCTTCATTGTGGCTTTATTCAGTTGTCTAAATTCAATACACAACCTCAATATTCCATCCTTCTTTTTAACAAAGAGTACTAGTTCTCCCCAAGGTGAAACACTTGGACGTATGTATCCTTTCTTCAAAAATACTTCCAAATGGATTTGTAATTATTTTAATTCTAGTGTACTCATTATGTAAGGTGTTTTTTATATTGGGGCAACTCCTCGTACAAAATAAATAGAGAAATTTGTCTCCCTCTTTGGTGGAAATATTGGTATTTCTTGGAATACATCTTCAAACTCTTGTAGTACTGAAAAATCTTCAAGGCTTGGCCCTTTTGTATTTTTTGGCTCCTTCACATGATTTGAATATAGTTGACATCCTTTCCTGAAACATCTCTTAAAATGTAAGGATTAAATCTCCCTTATAGAAATGGGTCGTATAATTCCTTTCACATTGCTTTATTTTCATTCTTCATCAAGACATATAAATGTCTTGTTATGGCAATCTAACACAACATGATACTTGTCCAACCAATCCATTCCAATTAGAATATCATAATATTCCAATTGTATAATATTTATATCATCATTAGTATTTATTATGTTAAGACTTATGAGACAACCTCTTACCATCTCATTGATCCTTCTTTTGGTTCCAGTGGCTAGTTGAACCAAACTTGATTTTTCAAGCTTACTTTTATCCAAATGTAATCTATCCAATATTCTAGGATCAATGTAAAAATGGATTAATCCTGAATCAATTAAAATATGAATAGGATGATTAATGATCTTACCTTGCACCTCGATCATATTGGATTGGTACTCTGCTTCTCGATCTTTTAAGGTTGCATATATTTTTCGCATGTCTTCTATTGTTGTATCCTCTTGGTTGTTGTGAATGGTCTTCACTTTTTCTTTTGTGTGAGGGAAAACCTTATACAAGTGATCTTATTTGCATCCCCGACATTAGATTAGTGGCCTCCCCCTTTTTCCCAATGAGTCTTCTCTTTTGGATTCATCCTTAGTAGGTTGGTCTTGCTGAATTATATTTGGGTTATTTCTATTGAAAGGAGGTTTTAATCATTTCTTTCTCTGATTAGACTTCTCCTTCTTCTTGTCCTTCCAACATTTCTACAAAGACTCTCTACCCTTTCCTTGCTCATATAGGTAATTAGCCTTCCTGATGGTGTCATTCAATGTCTCGATCTTAGCATATTGAATATTCTCTTTATAAAAAGAAGGCAGTCCACTCAAAAACATTTGTATTTTCACCTTCTCATCTTTTATAAACCCCACATGCTTTAGCAATCCCAATAACTTATTTTCATTCTCTTCCATGGTCATGTTTCTCATCCTGAGATCAAAGAACAACTACATTTTCTTCTCATAAAAGTTCTATGAAATGTACTCCTTATGAAAATATTTCTTGAATTGCTTCCAGGTGATCCTGCTCTCATTTATGTGCTCAACGCTTTTAAGTTGATCCCATTACATAGAAACTTTTCCATGTAAATGGTAAGTGAAAATTATAGCTTCTAAGTTTGATGAGTAGTTACGCAATTGAAAATACCTCATGATACCAAGAATTCATGCTTCAACGTCATCTCTCATTTATCTTTCACCATTAAAGGATGGTGTCTTAAGCTTCCTCAAATCTCCTTGCAAATTGTCCAATTCATGTCTTATTCTTTTTTGTGTAGCAGGAGATACCTCTGGACTACTTATGGAATATTTAGATGCTTAAAACTTATTTGTTGAGTAAGGAGGTGAGTTATGTCTATGAGTTTTGTAGTTATCTCTTCTTTGATGATGTTTTCCATCTTCCTCCTATCTTGAGTTTCATCCATTCTTTGCTTTCCTATGCAACTGATTTAGGCTTTGCATCACTTTAGAATTCATCTGATTTTGTTCTCGTATCACCCTCTCTATGTATACTTTGTAGATCTGTACTTCTATTCTTAATCTTCTCATAGTCTCTATTAATGTTTCTTGCTCCCCTCTACCCTTGTGTACATTTTATCTTGTCTCTGCATTACGAACAATGATATTTTTTCCTTTGGCTTATTTATCATGATTGAACGCTCCCTCTCCTTCCTCCATTTATTGAATATGCATTCTTATCTTGAACTAATATTTTTATACCCACTAATTCTTCAAAATGTCCAAGCAACAATTTTTGTTATAAATATGCATATCATAAAAAATAATCAATTAATGATATAGGTCCTTTTTCTTCTCAATTTATGAATATTATATCACAATTATGAAAATTCTAATAATTTCGTGTTATTCTCCTCTGAATCATATTTCCAATGAATTTACGCATGCCCCGATCCAATCTTTGAGCTAGAAGTTATGGCTCTCAGAAATTAACTAGCGGTTAAACTTTATCCTCCATTGTTTGGGTTGTAAATCCCTCATACTAACTATGTTTGAAGAATGGTTTACACCGTTATAAATATATCTATGAGGTCTAATATTTGGGATACAGAAAATTTGTGTCATGGAAGGACATAAATTTCTGAATTTGACTTCAAAAATGTCGTTTAGCCTGTTGATTAAGGTTAGTTGTCATTGATGTCAACCCTTGAAGAAAGCCTTGTATCACAAAGGTTGGGTAATGTACCCAAGATTGTTTTATGTAAAGATGACTCATTATTGTCTTGTCATGGTTGATAAAAACTAGAAATGGATGGACTCCAAAGTGGTCCCCTTATGGTGAAATCCCTCACGGGAAGACGCTTTGCGGATTGAGTTATCCTAGAAGTATGGTTATAGAACCCATGCTTATTTGTGGAATAATGAGTTAAACACCAGTGAATTTGTCAGTGAAACTATCCTATATGGATAATTCTTTTCATGTCATTTATGGTGGTATGTGTAACATCACATAACTCCTCACGGTTAGAGAGTTATGGCCATGAGAAGTTGGAGAACCCAAGTTTGTTTGATGGATAACTATATGAGTTTTGATATATTTTAAGGTAATACTATTCTATATGTATAGTACATGTCATTCAATTTCTGGTGGTATGTGGAACGTCACATAACTCCTCACGGTTTGAGAATTATTTCCTTACGAAGTTGGAGGACCCTCATATGTCATATAGAAGCCCCAAAAGTACAAAGTAGTCAAAGTGGTTTAAGATATTTTAAAAGGTAAATAATAAAGTGAAGTGACGAGTGTAATATAATTCAAAGTGAATACAAAATAAAATTTATTCAATAAATTTTTTAATAGAGAAATTAGAAGTAGGTTAACCCTAAAATAAGAAAAGTGGGCAATGTGACCTAGAATATGTTTTTAAGGACGCTACTTGGAGAGTATAAATAAGAGGCAATGCTCTCTCATTTAAGAAACACTTGAGGATATTGAATACCTATAGGTGTCTAAGGTAACCAAAGGATATGTAAGCCAAATTTATGAGGAAAGTGAAGAATAGAAGGCTAGAATTCAAGGAAGGATAAATTATTTTGATGATGCTTTCTAAGGTATGTTTTTTTCAGGTCATCTTACCATTTTCGCAATAAATTTTTTTATAGAATGATTCATACCTTGAAATTGTTATTCCAATGAGGAAACATATCCAAGTATATTTGTTAAAATATTCATCTTATGGGTCATTGTATTTTTGCAGTTACACTCCGTGGAAATTAGGGTTTTTGGCTAGTCTTGAAACTAGTCAAAAATAGGTGTTTCGAGTAAAAACATCATAACTTCTTCATAAAATATCCAAATTAAGGAAGAACAAATGTGTTGGTTATAGTAAAATATTTAGTATGTTTTGAAATATTTTCATATCAATCCAACAAATATTCCATGCGGGGCATGCTCTGCAAGGTATCTCTCTAGAATAAGCCAAAATTCAACAAGGTGTGCCATTTTTTCCATAACTCCTTTTCTGAGAGGTTGC
Source organism: Picea glauca (assembly GCA_000966675.3). Lineage (NCBI taxonomy): Eukaryota > Viridiplantae > Streptophyta > Pinopsida > Pinales > Pinaceae > Picea > Picea glauca. Next base: position 1,265,452 of record JZKD02S1268036.1, read on the forward strand.
AAGTAGTGGCACCTGGAGGAATTTCATAAAACAAATTGAATAACATTTTATATCAGTTCCATATATTTATTCATTACAGGTACAAAGTTATGATTATTTCAAGTTAGGGTTGTTGACTAATCCAAAGCTAGTCTTGTGAGACTAAAGAAACGTTTGATGAAAAAGCTAGTCACCTGTTGTTAAAGTTAAGGAAGGTTTGTAGGTATGTGATCATATAAACCAGGTCTATTACAGAGTTACAGATCATATTTGTATGATGAAATTAATGAGGGATATTGGTTGAGGTACAAGTTACGTACATGGTTGAGACAAGTAGTTGATGCGTTGACACATACATAAGGTGTATAGTTGATGATGTTGATACATATTGATGAGTCATAGTTGATGAGTACTTGAAACTCGATTGGTACATACTTGGTACATGGTTGGTTGCACTTTTTTATGGTACAGTTTGATTACATATTGTTTGGTACAGGTTGGTGCATGATTGATGCACTTGTTTATGGTACAGGTTGATGCATGGTTTAGGTTTATTGGTACACTTTTACAGTGGTATATCTCACAGTGATAATGTGATAGTGGTTCCATCATTCTACTTCTACTTCAGGGTGGTTGGACGGGGAAAGGACAGGTTGTTGTAGCCACTTTCCGATTCTAGTCGGAGAACATAGGGGGTTGTAGCCTCCTTCTGGTTGTATCCAGAGAATTGGGGTGTTGGAGCTTCCCTCAGGTTGTAGCTTGAGAAACTAGAGGGTTGGATCCTCCTTCCAGTTGCAGCTAGAAAACAAAGGAAGTTGGCGCTTCCAATGAATGTAATTCTTCAAACATATAAGATAAATAATTCTGTGGTTTTCTCCCGATTTGGGTTTCCATGTAAAACACTGGTGTACTGTGTATGTGTGTGATTGTTCATTTTTTATTTCTCATTATTGGAAAATAATTCTACATTGATATATCACTTGGATTATTTGGAGAAAAAGGATTATAATTATGCTATTATTGATTCACCCCCTCTCTCAGTAATCCAACAATTGTTATCAGAGAAGGTTCCTTCAGAAATTAGTTTAACCACTGAAAGGTAGATCATGGAGAGTACAAACTCATATAAAAATGGAATACCACACTTTGATGGACAAAAGTATTCTTTTTGAAGCATAAGGATGAAGATATACATACAAGCATAGGGGTTTGAAATTTGGAAATCAATTGTATATGGATACACACTACCAACAGTTCCACCAACAAATGACAAAGCAGTGAGACTTGGTCAGAATAATTCCAAAGCTACAAATGCACTTTTGAATGGTCTCAGTCAAACAGTATTCACCAAAGTTGCACATTGTAAATTCGCCAAATAGATTTGGGACAAGCTTCGAAATATTTATGAAGGAGATACAAAAGTCAAAGGAGAAAAACTTCAAATTTACATAGGTCAGTTCGAACAACTAAAAATGAAGGAAGTTGAGAGTGTTGTATCCTACTTCTTAAGAGTTGATGAAACAATGAATTCAAACATAGGATTGGGAGAAGAAATCGAAGAATCTGTAATTGTTCAAAAGATACTAAGATCTCTTCCTATGAGATTCAACCATAAGATATCAACACTAGAAGAAAGATCAGATTTGAACTCAATAAGCATGGACGAACTGCATGGAATCTTCACAGCATATAAAATGAGAACTGAACAGAAAAATCCATATGTAAAAGAAGTAGCCTTCAAAGCATCGAAAAGGTCAAAGCAAAAGAAAATGGAACAAGAAGAATATAGCAACAACAACGACGTCTCAGAAGATGATGAATAAGTGGCCAACTTCGTTAAAAGAATGAATAAGGGAACCAATGGTAGGTATAGAGGTAAGCTTCCTCTAATTTGTTTTAATTGTGATGGTATTGGTCATTTTGGTAACAAATGTCCTCAGAAGAAAAAGAGATATGATGAAGCTTACTCAAAAGGAAAACACACATATAAAGGAAAAAGAACTACAAAGAAAGATTTCAAGAAAATCTTATGCATCAAAGAAGACATCTCATCATTAGATGAAGATGAAATCAGTGAGAGTGAGATAGTAAGAGTTCTATTCATGGCAGTAAAAGATTCTGACAAAAGTGACTCTGAAGAAGAATATGAAAAAGACGAAGAAGGATATGAAGAAGTCGAAGTTGAAATTGAAGAGGCAGAAGTTCACTATCAAGAAGAATTAATGTGTGCCATAGAAGTTATCAGAAGATAAAAGAAGAAAAACAAGAAACTAAAAGAACTAGACAAGAAAAAGGACACTCAAGAAATAGAACAAATGATCACAAGATTGAAGGTTCAAACAAAAGAAGATAAAAGAATTGAAGAAGCACTCAAAGAACAACTAGAATAAAATGACAAGAACATTGGAAGCTTGGAAGCAAAGATTGTCACATTAAGAAAGGATATTCAAAAGAAAAATATGGAGAATATATCAAAAGTTCTGGATGACATTATCAATAGTCAAAAATCTCATATTGACAAGTAGGGACTTGGATACAATCAGATAGAAAATGGATCAAGCTCCAAAACAACATAGCAAGAAACAAATATAAAATGCTATGCAGAAACAATCAAAGGGGATAGGAATATGTACAAGGAAGATTGCAGGGACACTCCTCTACCAAGAAGATTCATATTTCAGAATCAACAACAGACAGATAAGCCTCAAGAAGAAGAAGGATTCATAAGAGAAACTTCTTCCAAAAGATCTTAAACTCCCAGGTATCAAACTATATTTTTTAGTTTATGTTATGCATGTAATAATTTTGGGCATAAATCTGTGAATTGCAGAGCTAACAACAGAAACAATAACAAATTTGAGAGTCATACACAAAGGGGTTACTCAAGAAGACCTAGTTAAACACATAGAAGAAGTTACAACATTTTTTAATCTTTGAGAACTAGAGTGGAATGTTACAAATGTAACAATTTTGGACACATGGAAAAAAATTATAGAATGGCAGTCCCTCCTAAAGAACGTCAACAAAATAAAAACAGTCACAGACAAGAACCTCAGAAAACGACATGGATAAGAAAGCAAGATCAGTATAGCAATGAAGAATGCACAGTCGCTTTATAAGCTAAGCAGAAGAAACACGGTTGGTATGTTGACAGTGGGTGTTTAAAACACATGACAAGTGATAGAGACAAATCTATTACATTGTGAAAGGAAAGAAATGGATCAGTCTCCTTCAGAAATGATAATTTAGCCAAAATCATTGGAGAAGGCACAGTTCGAATTGGGAACAAGAATACAAAGGCACAAAATATTCTACTGATATCAGATATGAAACATAATATTCTAAGTGTGAGTCAAATGTGTGACCAAGGTCATAAAGTTACTTTCGATTCAAAAAAGTGTGAGATAAGAAGAGAAGGTTTAGGGAAATTGGTCGGTACGGCTGCAAGAACTTCAAACAACATATATGTATTGAGTGAAATTGGAAATGAAAAGTGTTGTCTAGGAAAGGAAGATGAACGTTGGCTATGTCACAAGAGAATGGGTCGCATGCATTTTGATAACCTTTTCAAAGTCAGCAAAAGAGAAGCGGTCAAAGAAATGCCCCAGATCACGAAACTAACCAACACTTTATGCAAGCATTGTCAACAAGGAAAGAAAACAAAGACGAGGTTCAAATCAAAGGAATATTCAACGACATGACCACTAGAAATTGTGCATACTAATCTAGTTGGACCAACTACAACAAAGGGCTTGAAATGTGAGAGCTACTTTATGTTATTAGTTGATGATTATACAAGAATGATTGCAGTTTTCTTTATCAAGAACAAGTCAGAAGCTTTTGAAAACTTCGAGATCTACAAGGAAATGGTTGAAAATGAGATGGATTGAAGAATCAAATACTTGAGATCTGATAATGGAGGAGAGCTTACTTCAAAGGAATTCATGGACTACTGTAGTAGTCATGGAATAAAAAGACAATTCTTCGTTGTTAGGACACCTCAACAAAATGGAGTTGTTGAAAGAAAGAACTTGACAGTATAGGAAATGGCTCAAACAATGCTAATGGATTCCAAATTGACAGATGTATTTTGGAAACAGGAAGTGCATGAAACAGTTCACATTCAAAACAGAGTAATGTTCATAAACAACACTGATAAAACTCCCTATGAGCTATGGAAAGAAAGACCAACAAATGTGAAGCACTTCAGAGTTTTTGGAATCAAATGCTACATCAAAAGAGAAGATGGCAGAATGGAAAAGTTTGAATCTCGTGTGGACAAAGGAGTACTTGTTGGTTACTCAAGTACAAGGAAAACATACAAATGTTACAATCTAATATTTAACAAAGTTGTGGAAAGCATCAACATAACAATTGATGAAACAGGCAGACCAGAATCAAAGGAAGAAGAAAACAAACCAATGGAACAACTTTTCAAAGAAGAAGAAGCAGAAGATGAAGTAGAAGAGGAATATGAAAAGAATCCAACAGAAACAGAAGAGCAAGTTTAGCAAGTATCTCCAAAGACACCTAGCAAATGAGTATAGAAGAATCATCCTTCAGATCAGATTATTGGAAACAAATATGCAGGAGTTGAGACTACAAGAAACATCTGTGCACCATAAGAAAAAATCCTAGCACTCTTATCTACAATTGAACCAAACCATATTGAAGAATCCAACAAGGATGAATTTGGGAATAAGGCCATGAATGAAGAATTGGATCAAATAGAGAAAAATGACACTTGTGAACTGGTTCCAAGACCAAAGAATAAGAATTTGATCAACACAAAATGGGTTTTTCAGGAATAAATTAAATAAATATAGACAAGTTACAAGGAACAAATCTAGATTGGTATGTAAAGGATATTCACAAACTGAAAGAATCGACTTTGAAGAGACATTTTCACCAATTGCCAGAATGGAAACAATCTGGTTGTTTTTAGCCTATGCATGATCCAAAAATGTTAAAGTATATCAGATAGACGTAAAATCAACTTTTCTGAATGTGTGTAAATTAAAAAAGGCCTTGTATGGTCTAAAACAGGCTACTAGATCATGGTACTCTAGACTAGATAAGTATCTGCAACAAGCAAGGTTCAGAAAAGGGAGTGAAGACAACAAACTCTACATCAAGGTAAGTGAATGTAATATTTTATTAATTGAAGTTTATGTTGATGATATTATTTTTGGTAGTGATGATGACAGGTTAAGCCAGAAATTTGCAAAAGATATGCTAAATGAATTTGAAATGTCGTTCCTTGGAGAACTATCCTTATTTTTGGGACTTTAGATACATCAAAGAAACCAAGGAATCTTTATTTCTCAAACCAAGTATATCAGAGAAATGATAAAGAGTTTCGGAATGGAAGATTGCAATCCAGTTATCACTCCCATGCAAACCAGTTGCAAGTTGAGCAAAGATGATGATTTGAAGTCTACAGATTAGAGGCAATACAGGTCAATAATTGGCAGCATACTATATGTGACAACATCCATACCATATGTAATGTAGGCAATTGGATATGTGGCACGATTTCAAGCAGCACCAAAGGAGTCACATGTGTTAGCAATGAAGAGGATTTTCAGATATCTCAAAGGAACATAAGAGTTTGGATTATGGTATCCAAAAGGAAAGGATCTATTACTTATTTCCTACATAGATGCAGATTGGGCATGTTGTATTGATGACCGAAGAAGCACCAGTGGAGCAGATTTCTACTTGGGTGAGTGTTTATTATCATGGATAAGAAAGAAACAATCATCAATATCTTTATCTATAGCCGAGGCAGAGTATATTGCAGCAACATCATATTGTACATAGGTTCTTTGGATGAAACAAACTCTGACAGATATACATGTTGAGTATGATGAGCCCATTCCAATCTATTGTGATAATTCAAGTGCCCTTAGTATCTCAAAGAACTCAATGATGCACTCCAAGACGAAGAACATTCCAATAAAGTATCACTTTCTACGGGAGTAGGAGTATGTGGGAACAAAAGAACAAGTGGCAGACATCTTCACAAAACCACTTCCACGGGAATCCTTTGAATATCTTCCCCAGAGACTTGGATTTATTTCTACTCCAAAATGAATTTTTTTTGAATGCTTATCTTATATGTCTTAGATTTACATGAGGAAGCACCATAAGTGGACAGTTCAATGAGGGGAGCAACCCCGGATGGAAAGATACCTTTCCCATTGATGAAAAAGGGGGAGAGATTTATTAGATGTAGAGGACAGAGGCATGGTTCTATGGGGATCATGAGTGATATGATTTCAGTATTTCATCAGAGTGTTTCCATAAATGCCAAAGGGGAAGATTGTTGATTAAGGTTGGTTGTCATTGATGTCAACCCTTGAAGAAATCCCCATAGCACAAAGGTTGGGTAATGGACCCAAGATTGTTTGATGTAAAGATGACCCATTATTATCTTTTCATGGTTGATAATAAGTAGAAATTGATGAACTCCAAATTGGTCCCCTTATGGTGAAATCCCTCATGAAAAGACGCTTTGCAGATTGAGCTATCCTAGAAGTATGGTTAGAGAACCCATGCTTATTTGTGGAATAATGAGATGAATGTTAGTGAATTTTTCAGTCAAACTATCCTAAATGGATATTTCATGTCATTCCATTTCTGGTGGTATGTGGAACGTCACATAAGTCCTCACGGTTAGAGAGTTATGGCCATGAGAAGTTGGAGAACCCAAGTTTGGGTAATGGACCCAAGTTTGTTTGATGGATAACGGTATGAGTTTTGATATATTTTCAGGTAATACTATTCTATATGGATAGTACATGTCATTCTATTTTTGGTGTTATGTGGAACATCATATAACTCCTCATGGTTTGAGAGCTATGGCCTTACGAAGTTGGAGGACCCTCATATGTCATCTAGAAGCCCCAAAAGGTCAAAGTAGTCAAAGTGGTTTAAGAGATTTTAAAAGGT
>JZKD02S1268036.1:1279017-1296636 GCA_000966675.3 Picea glauca
TTGGAGAACCCAGGTTTGGGTAATGGACCCAAGTTTGTTTGATGGATAACGGTATGAGTTTTGATATATTTTTAGGTAATACTATTCTATATGGATAGTACATGTCATTCTATTTTTGGTGGTATGTGAAACATCATATAACTCCTCATGGTTTGAGAGCTATGGCCTTACAAAGTTGGAGGACCCTCATATGTCATCTAGAAGCCCCAGAAGGTCAAAGTAGTCAAAGTGGTTTAAGAGATTTTAAATGGTAAATAATAAAGTGAAGTGATGAGTTTAATATAATTCAAAGTGAATACAAAATAAATTAATTCAATAATAAATTTAATGGAAAAATTAGAAGTGGGTTAACCCTAACATAAGGAAAGTGGGCAAAGTGACCTAGCAGATGTTTTTAAGGAAGCTACTTGGAGAGTATAAATAAGAGGCAAGGCTCGCTCATTTAAGAGTCACTTGAGAATATTGAATACCTATAGGTGTATGAGGTAACCAAAGGATATCTAGGCCAAATTTCTGAGGAAAGTGAAGAAAAGAAGGTTGGAATTCAAGGAAGGATAAATTCTTTTGATGATGCTTTCTAAGGTATGTTTGTTTCAGGTCATGTCACCATTTTCGCAATAACTATTTTTATAGAATTATTAAGACCATGAAATTGATATGACATTAAGGAAACATATCCAAGTATCTGTGGTAAAAAATTCATCTTGTGGGTCATTGTATTTTTGGAGTTACACTACATGGAAAATAGGGTTTGTGGCTAGTCCCGAAACTAGTCAAAAATACGTGTGTCGGGTAAACACGTCATAACTTATTAATAAAAGATCCAAATTAAGTAAGACCATATGTGTTGGTTATATTACATTCTTTAGTATTCTTTTTAACAGTTTCATATCAATTCAAAAAATATTTTGTGTGAGGCACGCTCTACAAATTCGCTCTCTAGAATAATCCAGAATTTTGGCAAGGTGCACCATTTTTGTCATAACTCCTTTTCTAAGTGGTTCCAAGTAGTGAAACCTGGAGGAAATTCAAAAAACACAATAAATAACATTGTGTATCAATTTCATATCTTTATTCATTACAGGTACAAATTTATGATTATTTCAAGTTAGGGTTGTTGAGCAATCCAAAACTAGTCTTGTGAGACTAAAGAAACGTTTCATGAAAATGCTAGTCTCTTGTTGTTAAATTTAAGGAAGATTTGAAGGTATGTGATAATATACACCAAGTATATTATAGATTTACAAATCATATTTGAATGATGAAATTGATGAGGGATTTTGGTTGAGGTACACATTGGGTACATGGTTGAGACAAGTAGTTGATGAGTTGACACATACATAAGGTGTATAGTTGATTTTTTTGGTACATATTGATGAGTCGTAGTTGATGAGTACTTGACGCATGATTGGTACATAATTGGTACATGGTTGGTTGTACTTGTTTATGGTACAAGTTGATTACAAATTGTTCGGTATAGGTTTGTGCATGGTTGATGCACTTGTTTATGGTACAGGTTGATTACAGGTTGAGGTACAACTTGATGCATGGTTCAGGTTTATTTGTACATGCTTACAACAGCATATCTCACAATGATAGTGTGACAGTGGTTCCATCATTCTACTTCTACTTCAGGGTGGTTGGACGGGATAAGGTCAGGTGGTTGTAGCCACCTTCCAGTTGTAGTCGAAGAACATAGGGGGTTGTAGCCTCCTTATGGTTGTATCCATATAATTGGGGAGTTGGAGCTTCCCTCAGGTTGTAGCCTGAGAAACTAGGGGGTTGGATCCTCCTTCCAGTTGCAGCTGGAAAACAAAGGAAGTTGGTGATTCCAATGAATGTAATTCTTCAAGACATATAAGATAAATCATTTCATGGTTTTCTCCTAATTTGTGTTTCCACGTAAAACACTTGTGTACTGTGTATGTGTGTGATTGTTCATTTCTTATTGCTCATTATTGGATAATAATTCTACATTGATATAAAAAATGGATTATTTGGAGAAAAAGGAGTATAATCATGCTATTACTGATTCAATTCCCCTCTCAGTAATCCAACATAGGCCTCCAAAAATGGCCTAAAAGTTATTAACCTGGAAAAACAATCAAATTTTCTAGTGATTTCAATTAATTTTTTATAATTTCTGCAAAATTTAGATGAATTTTATTGACTTAGATGATGACATTTCATCCCGGGTCCAAATTTCACTTTGGAGTGGTTCATAATCAACCTCCAACCACCATGACCTTTCCCTGTCAACCCTTACCTCCTTCCTCTATAGGATCGCATACTAATTTATTTTTTTAATCTTTAGCGAGCCCCATATACCATGGAACTCATTCATTGGGTCACGGGAATGGGTGGGCCCCATATGCACCCATTCACCATGGACATGTGAAGTTGCACATCCTTTTTATCAGACGATTTATTATCGAAGAGAACCAACCATGATCAACGATCCACATTGCATTGGGACCCCCCAAGCGTGTCTGATCGTTAACATATTGGGGAGGGGATGCAAAACCTAACCAAGGTTTTTTCTGGGGTTACATGTCGCACATCCATGTATTTCATCCCCCCACCTTGGGTTATTATAATCCCACTAGAACACCCCCGCAATATAGTTTCACGAGTCCATGTTCCAGGTTTTGTTGATAGGAGGGCGCCCACCACTATGGGGCTAGGTCACCCACCACCTGTGCCACCAGGCCACCATGTACCTTCCACCATGGTATTACATGTCACATTTTTTCCATGTTATTTGACACATGTCACACATGTCATATTTACATCAGTGGTATGAAAACATTCCCAATTTTTCCTAATTTTTCTAAATGTTGAAAATTTCTGAATATGTACAAAATTACAAAATTTCAAAACAAATTCAATGGAATCCATTGAAACTTTGTATCTTCTTCATATGACCAATTTCATGTCCTATAAAAATATTTTCAATCTCATAACCTATAATTTGACTCCCACATGTCAAATTCCTCATGAAATTAACTATAAAATTTGGGGGTTTTGCCCAATTTTGCCCCAAATTCATCATGGAGCTCTGCAAGTATAAAATTTGACCAATTATTGTTTTGAATTTTAATCAAACAAAAATTACAATTTAGGGATTTCTAATCCCAGGACAAAATTTTCAAAATTTTCAAAATTCCCATGAAGTTAACAACAAAAATTGGGGGTTTTCCCCATTTCACCTTGTTGCTTCAAATTTTCTCCAAGGATGAATTTTAACTCGTAATTTGGCCATCTACAGACCCAATTTTTTTCATTTTTCCAATAAAATTTGGGAATTTCCATTTCCTGGTTAAAATTCCCTCAAGTTGCTTGTGAAATTCCTCTCAATTCCATTATTGTAATTTCAAGAAACGAATTGCAGACATCCTCTACAACTAGATTTCTGCAAATTTCATCTATTTTATTTGTTAATTGGTCCATCCAGGTTTAGTGTTTAAAAATGGAGCTATGATACCAATATGTAACATACCCAGCCACCCACTGGCATGTCCATGCTACTTCAAATTAAACACTTCAAAACTGATTTCGAATTCTTGATGACATTTAATTAATAAAAAAACATGAAAGACTCGCATGCAATCATCAAGCTTCATACTACATCAAAAAAGATATGGAAAATACTCCATGCACAACAATCATCAACAAGAAAGCATATTATAGAAATGAATCTCAAACATAATAATCAGTATACAACTGAAATAAATACACAAGTAGAGAAACACACAACAAGAACACTTATCTTTATTAAAACCAATCACCAACTAGTTGCATACCAAGGACATTCCACCCAACCATAGACATTGTTATTCTAAATATCAAGAACATATCACTCTCAAGCCAAGGCTATAAATCCATAAGGATGATTCTAGGGTGTCACTCGGCTTCCCAAACTAGTTAGTACTCAATATCTCACAGGTTTCTCAACACACAACATCCAAAGTACACCAACTCTCTTATGTCCAGCCTATACAACCTAAGAGAATGGAACCCCTTCTCTATCATGCATTCTCTTTGGTTGTCCTCCTCCTTCAAGGTCTCTAGTGCATCTGATCAAGAGTATTCATGCTGGGACTCTCAGGATTCTCAGTTGTGAATAAAATATAGTACATGCCAATGTATCTCATGGACGCAGGAACAAATTCATTGCTGAAATACACCATTCATTACTACAACCAGAAAACAATGGATTCTTCCTCAACAATTCACCCCCCCATGTCTCAATCCAAGAAAAAGAATGAATGAGGAATGATAATTGAGAAAAAATGAATGAAAGAGTGAAAGTGTCAATGGAGAAGAACCCCAAACATCCCACAAGATGGGTTTATATATTTACATGGAAATCAAGAACCACATGGCCCTCTCTAAAAATCTTATGTAATCACTTCTCTCAATCAAATAAATTATGAGTAAATAAAATATAATAAAAGACTTAGCCCCTTAATCCCTATCTCTTGTGGAATCATAGCCCCCTATAAATATTTTCCTTGTCCTTCTAGTATCTAGCGATGTATTTTATTATTAATAACGATCAAAACATTACATTTTATAGGCATGTTGGCCTCTTTTAATTGTTTGGGCACTCCAACAATTTCATAAATTAACAAAATAGATTATTTAATATGGGGAATCAAAACCGGGGTATTACACAACTCAAGAGATTTGATGTCTCTTTACACTTCACAAATCTAGGGTTAATATGGAACTAGGCTAGTTCTAATCATAGGTGCTCAAAGCAATATGATATTAATCTGAATTAAACAATTGTCTAAAATCATTAACCAATATAAATGGTACCCCTCCAAAAGAATTAAATGAATTTTTAGAATAATCTTGATGAACTCAAGAATAAACTTATATTTCATGGATTGGGTGACAGATGGCCCTCAATGGATGATAGGTGGCGATAGGCAACAACGGGTGATAGTAACACCAGACAACAACCTCCCTCACATTTTGTTTGAATGACCTGCACTCATCCAGGAGTTATAGTAGTGCACCATGAAATTCAAAAAGACTTAATGGCCCCTTGCACGAACCAAGATGGGCGTACAAATCAAGGTACTAGGACCTGTAGAGTAGTCACCTTGTCTTTCATGGCGTTCACCCCTATCAACTCGCAAGGAAATATGAAGGCCTATGCCCCTGAGCGCTCTCCCATTCTATCATTTGTATATGTTTGTTTTTTCCTTGGCTCCCTATTTCTCTTTCACGTCTGGCCACCCACCACCACTCCTTCATTGATCTTCTTACACATTCCAACCTCTAATTCCTACACCATGCCCAGGGAGAGGGGGAAATCTAGAAGGGGACCGTTGTACTACAACACCCTAACCAAACGCAAAATGCTTGACCTCTCTGTTATCAAACTAATTGGTATGTGAATACACAGACATATATTCCTTACTTCCACAAGAAGCTAGAACAAAACAATAGAGAATGCACACTTCACCTTAAACTTCATTGTCATATAAACTAGTTTAGATAGGTACAAGTGACATACCTTTTAAACGACATTTGATCCTCGCTAGTGTCATCCTTGTAGCTCTTTATTTGAGTTTTCAGAATGGTTATCCTATGTAGGTAGCACAAACCAACAAAGAGGGAAAACAAAGATATATATATTCCAATGAATTATGTATAAGATCAAGGAGTTATACAATAAAAGTTAAGACACCTTTATAGGGAAGAAATGTATTATTGTATTATGTTAAATGGAAAGCGGAGAATACAACCCATGAATAGATGTTGCAAGGTCCCCTTTCAATGGCTCTTTGCTCCAACACACACACTTTTTCTCCAATTTCTTTGATGAAGAAGATCCACAATCTTACTTAAAGAACTAAAGCAAAGCTCTCAAGCATAAGTTGTAGTAGAACCCTTCATACATATGCAAGTATTAGCCAATTCAACCTTAGCCTTTTCCATGAGAGATCCCTCTTTATATAGCATGAAAGAGAGATGTATGAGGATATTAGGATGATCCCACTAAATCATAGAAGTGAGAAAGATCCAAATCGATCGGAGGCCACCTCATCTTCTAGAAGATTCCCTTCTAGAAGATTTGTGAATTTTGAATTTTCCTTTGCTTTAGCATCATCACACCCTATACACAAGGAGCATGCGATAACGTCGTAGTCCAGTTTTAGTGCATAGTGCGATGATCATTTATTTCCGCATCCCATGCATACTGCAGGGTGTGATGACCTTCCTTGTTAGAGTTTTTGAAAGAGGAAAAGAAAACAACTTTTCTCATGGAGAATTTTTCAAACCAAAGGGAATGACTAGCCATTCAAACATACCTTATTTGGACTTGAAATTAGTATTTCATACATTAGTTTGTTCTATAGGGACCTAGTGGTAGCCATACTTCAATTCAATCTTAATAAAACACTTGGATCCCTTGAGCTAGTCAAGAAGGTCATCAATTCGGGGAATTGGGTACCATTTCCTTATGGTGATTTTGTTTAGGGCCCTATAACAAATGCATAGTCATCGAGTCCCATCTTTCTTCTGCACGAGTACAATAAGGTTTCCACAAGGTGAGGAGCTAGGAAAGATGTGCCCCTTTTGAAGAAACTCTTGGATATGTCTCTTGATTTCCTAATTTTCCATCAAAGAGTGGTGATAGGTTGGCCGATTGGATAGAGGTGAATTGAGGGTTCAATCTATTTAATTCTTGACCTTCCAGTGCAATGGTACCCTGGTGGGTGAGGATAATATGTATTTGTATTATTCCATGATCTTGTCCACCTGTTCTATTTTTTGGAGAGGCCCTATGTAGAGGCCAGGGATGTCACTATGACCTTTTGTTCATTTTTAGAGTGAATCATGAAGAAGTCAAATTTACCAGTCTGGGAAATGACCTTCCTACATTGCTTAGCAGAGATCAAAGAAATGGCGGTAGGCGGAGATACCTCTAGTATCTTGTATAATTGTCTACCCAAAGTAATAATAATAATGTGAGGTATAGACTCATATACAACATGTTGTTTCCACAACTATGGTTGGCCTAAAGGCACATCACAAACTTCAAGGGGGAAAATATCACACAATACCTCATCCTTGAAGCACTTGATTTCTATGGAAGAAGACAGTGTTGGCTGATGTAGATATATGTTCCTTGGCGAAGCAACCTAATGGTGTAGGGATGTGGGTGTGGTATCATCGGTAGTTTCAATTTCTTGATGACCTATGCTGAGATCAAGCTCTTTTGACTTCCATTATTGAAAATGAAATGCAACAGGGAACCCTTCACCCACATTTGCGAGTGAAAAAGGTGCTCACCTTCCTCTGGTTCTTTTGGTTGACTTGGATAGACCTTGGTGTATGCAACAGTGGCACTGGGTTCTGCATCAGTGATATACCTCCCCTTGTCTAGATTTGATTAAGAGTCAGAACCTGTCCCTGACTCTGAGGCTTTCATCTCATCCACCAACAATTTCTTTGAGCGACATTCATCGATGTTATTCCAAAGGATTTTATGGAATTCACACCATTTCCCAGTGTCTTTCTTCATCTTCTTATTACCCTTCTTTATTTGTGGATTGGACTAGTTTTCCTGAGGGGGTCCATCCTTTCTATGTCCTTTGTTCTATGGGTTGGGGCTTCCTTTTCCTTGTTTCTTCTTTGAGGAATTTGCAAATCCAAACTCCCACTTCTTCTTTTCAAATTTCTTCTCAATTTTGACAACATATCGATAATCTGTGCCTAGTGATGAGATGTCAATAAACTCCATTTTTGTTTGTATGTATATATGAAAATAGTCATAGTACTTTGATCTGAATTTTATGGGTTATATGGTCTAAATTCAGATGCAAAAGTCATAAAGCTATAAAGATAATATATTTTCCATGTGGATCAAGGAGATTCCCACCTCCTCATTAATTAATTGTGCTAACAGATTTCCCATATGGGTCAAAGAGAGTCCCACCTATCCATTATTGTATTGGGTTTTATTTTCCACTACTTAGTTAGTTGGGTAGTTAGATCTATTATTGTAATAATAGAGACTCATTTAATTATCTCTTTCCATTATTGTATCAGGCTTTATTTTCCACTACTTAGTTAGTTGGGTAGTTAGATATATTATACTAATAATAGAGACTCGTTTAATGAACTCCTTTGGACTTTTTCCAATGGACCATTTTGTAATGCTATATAAAGGCCTATAAAGCCTTCTCATAATATCGAGTTAATCATTTTGGCTTCTCTCATATTTTCTATTGTTGATTGTGAGATTAATTAGCTCTGAGTGATTTACTAGTAATTAGTTTTAGAGGTGAGGCTCCTCTTTGAGCCTCACCTCTCGAGTACGTCATTTACATGGTTTTTTCCATGATTTTGTTTTTCATGCAATATTGGCATGTCTAAGCTCCTCCTCTCTCGGCATTCAAGCCATCCAGATATCATCCCCTGAGATTCGACTCAGTGGTATCAAAGAGGCTACAGTCTCCATCAGAACAAGGGTTTGAAGCATGTTGTGGGTTAAAACATTTGCAACAATCACCAACCTCCTTTTGGTACTATCAGAACCAATTTTCCATGCCATACATTGTAAGCATCGCAGTTGATCCACATGCACTACATGTCTTTGTTTTTACCCTCAGATCTTCGTTCACCATTACAAGGAGAACCATACATGGATTCACTACATCCATACATGGATACACTACGTCTATACATGTATCCACTACATCCATTGGTCTACAACATTGTCAAAAAATTTGCATGGTGTCCATGGTTCCCATGGAGGTTCCACAACCTCTACAATAGCCCATTCTACTTTATAAAACCTTGGCATCCTTTGTGGCCCTCTACACTCAACCAACTTCAAATAGGTGTTGTGACCTCTACAAAACATTTCAGAGGTTCTACCATATCTCATTACAAATACATCTTCAATATCCCAAATGGGTATTTCGAGGAATCTCATTTGGCTTCCAAGTTTGAGAGATATCATCGATTGAATCTCACCATGTATTTTACCCAAAGAGGCCGCGTGTACCACCATATTCAATGAGATTTTTCTCCCTTCTCAGGAAACTATAGAAAACGTTCCACATATGGCTGGAAATATATCTTCAAGATATAAAATTGGTATTTCACGGAATCTCATTTTTCTTCCTATCTTGAGATATATCATCGATTGAATCTCAACATGTATTTGACCCAATAAGGCTGCACGTACCACCATATTCAATGGGATGTTTCTCCCTACTCAAGAAACTATAGAAAGAGTTCCACATATGGCTGGAAATATATTTTCAATATATCAAATGGATATTTCACAGAATCTCATTTGACTTCCTATTTTGAGAGATATCATCGATTGAATCTGAGCATGTATTTGACCCAAGGAGACTGCACATACCACCATATTTAAAGGTATTTTTATCCCTTCTTAGGAAACTACAGAGGCATTTCCACATATGGATGGAAATATGTCTTCAATATATCAAATGGGTATTTTGTGGAATTTCATTTTGTTGTCTGGTTTATAAGATATCTTTGTTTGAAGAAGCACATGTATGTAACCAGCATGACCACGCGCCCTTCAAATTCAGCCTATTTTTTTCACTCCATGGGCCACCTCAGAACAATTTCCATATACCAATGGAAATATCTCTTCAATATCTCAAATGGGTCTTCGATGGAATTGGATTTCATCAATTGTAGTAGAAGTTATGAATATATTTGCAAAAGGATGTTCACAGCCCCCAAAGTCACGATTTTTCCATATTATTTTTTAAATTTTAGGATTTTATTAACATTTATTTATTTTTATACCCATGCACAATGCCATTGTTAACTAGGTTATGGGTCAACCACAAACCCATGATTATGGGTCAACCACAAACCCACGATTATGGATCAACCACACAAAACCCTTCTCTTCATTGGGTATTTTCGCATTGTAATCATAATGGTACAATAATGGGGTTTTTTATTTTTAGCATGGTTGAAGTGATGCTGACCATCATTTTCTAAGGGGGGAGGAATGATCCAAATTTTAGGGGGTATATGGTATAAATTCGGATGCAAAATTCATATATCTATAAATCTAATAGATTGTCTATGTGGATCAAGGAGATTCCCACCTCCTCATTAACTAATTGGGCTAATAGGTTGCCCATATGGGTCAAAGAGAGTCTCACCTCTCCATTATTTTATTGTATTTTATTTTCCACTACTTAGTTAGTTGCATAGTTAGATCTATTATTAAAATAATAGACTAATTTAATGAGTTCTTTCCATTATTGTATCAGGTTTTATTTTTCACTACTTAGTTAGTTGGGTAGTTAGATTTATTATACTAATAATAAAGACTCATTTAATGAGATCTTTTTGACTTTTTCCAATGGACCATTTTGTAATGCTATATAAAGGCCTAGCAAGCCTTCTCATAATATCAAGAAACTCATTTTGGCTTCTCTCCTATTTTCTATTATTCATTGTGAGATTAATTAGCTCTGAGTGATTTACTAGTAATTAGTTTTAGAGGTGAGGCTCTTGTTTGAGCCTCACCTCCCGAGTAGTTCATTTACATTTTTTTTCCACATTTTTGTTTAATGAAATATTGGCACGTCTAAGATACTCCTCTCTCGGCATTCAATCCACCCATATCTCATTCCCTAAGATCTGAATCATACTTGAGCATCAGATTTCATTGAAAGTGTTTGATGCCTAGCTTGGTGTGCAAGGTATGGAAGATATTTATGAAATTTGGTACTATCTGGTCCATTTCATGTCACAGTGTGGTCCGTTTTGTATCCTAGTCATCGTAGCTTCCAACACGGTAGTATTGTTCCTTAATAGCATCCCTAAAAGAATCTCAAGTGGATGTGACAAAAAATATTAGAGATTCTTCAATGTCTTTTTTCTCACAGTAAGTGCCCCACCAATATTTGATATGGGTGTTAGGTATCTATAGAGGTAGTGGAGTCCATTCAATGTAAGGTGGA
Source organism: Picea glauca (assembly GCA_000966675.3). Classification (NCBI taxonomy): domain Eukaryota; kingdom Viridiplantae; phylum Streptophyta; class Pinopsida; order Pinales; family Pinaceae; genus Picea; species Picea glauca. Next base: position 1,290,009 of record JZKD02S1268036.1, read on the forward strand.
CTAGGTCCACTATAGTATTAAATAACTCCCACTATGGTAGTTAGATATAATAAATGTAAGAACTTATTAGAAGGTTTTGCTTCTAGAAGATTCCTCCTCTAGAATGTTCTTAGGTGATGGTAGCACTATATAAAGGGGTTCAAGCAATGTAATGGGATATGAAGAGAATTTTTGTATTTGGAGAGTGTATCTAAATAGGAGGATTCCCCCTTGAAGATTCAAGTGATCAAGAGAGAATCCCTTCCATAATAGGATCCAATGTATGGTGTTGCCCTACCACAAGGGTTTTCTCATAATAAAGTGGTTTCTTCTATATTGATATGTGGATCTATTGTATATTCAGTATTTTTGGTGATTATATTTTTATATCTACTCAGGTACTTAACAATTGGTATCAAAGCACTTTCCTTGGAAACAATTGTGGGAAAACGTTTTTCTATTTTTGTTGTTTTTTTTTCAGAGAATCCAAAGAGGGCCATGACATTTCAGATGATTTTTGTGTATTTATGTGAAACATTTGTAGAAACCGGTTGTAGATATGAGTTTCTCTCATAAAAACACCAATTAAAAAAAAAATCCTCTGAAACTGAGTCCGGGAAATAAAGTTATTGAAGTTTTAAAATTTGTTATCTGCAGGGTTTTTTCCACGGATGACCGTGTGATTTTTCTTGTTTCTGTAGAAGACAAATCTGAACTTTCCAAAACAAATTGCAGATCTGAGTTCCTCTCACAATTTCACCCAATTTCAAAAACAAATCGTCCAAATCGGAGTTCTGGAAGTGAAGATATCATTGATTTAAAATTAGTCATTTTGGGGGAGTTTTCATGGCGATGGCGGGACTATGGAGTTCATTGCTTTTCATAGGGTACTCAGATTTCTACCAGATCAATTACATTTCTATAAATCATTTTAAGTGTTTTTTTTTTATATTATATGTGGTGTTTCTGATGGATATCCGTTCTCAAATCATGTCAGCCATCAAGACAACACTTCAAGAGTTCAAAGTTGAAATGCAACATATTCTAGAGAAACATATTCAAGAGCTCAAAGTAGAAATGAAACATATTGAAAAGGAATGTATTCAAGAGTCCAAAATTTCAATGCACATTATGGATGAATATAATCAAGAAAGATATGATTGAGATGATTTTGACTCCGATTGTGATGATTGGTATATGGATAGTTGTCATTTTTGGGATGATAACTATTTCCATCTTCTAGTCGATGACTGTACTCCCCCCAGTGTCAATATTAAGTTCCAATATCTTCAGCATGGAGTTCACAATATCACTTGGACATGAGACCCAAGTTCAGAGTGGTAGTTCAACTACTTCAACATAGTGGCTCACATTTATACATGATACCTTGGTACTCAAGTCTTCTTTAGCATTATGGTCCACAATTATCCATGGGACTATTTTCCAACCTCATAACAAGCGTTGAGGACAACGCTTTCATAAGGGGGATGGAATGTTAGGTAGCTAGAGAGGTAGTGGATGCCATTCAATGAAAGGTGGACTAGGTCCACTATATTATTAAATAAGGCCCATTATGGTAGTTAGATATAATAAATTGATAGTTAGATATAATAAATGTAAGAGGAATTCTTAGAAGGTTATGCTTCTAGAATATTCCTCCTCTATAATGTTCTTAGGTGATGGTAGCACTATATAAAGGGGTTCAAGCAATGTAATGGGATATGAAGAGAACTTTTGTATTTGGAGCATGTAGATGAATAGGAGGATGACCCCTTAAAGTGGCAAGTGAACATGAGAGGATCCATTGTATGGCGTTTCCCTACCTCAAGGGTTTTGATATAATAAAGTGTGGTTTTCATTTATTCTTCTTGAATATATTCTACTGTATTTTGTATTTAGATCTTTGGTAATTAACAATGGGGGATAGCCTTAAGGAGCACAAAGGTAATTTTTTCTCTATTGGAAAAATTATAGACCGAAAAATACCCTTCTAGCAGATTCAACCATTTATCTACAACATCTTCATCTATCTAGCCTTCAAATAAGGGGATATCAACATTTACTTGTACCTTGAAGTGGAATACACCTCCTAAGTGGTCTTTTGATGAATATGTGATGCTTGTTGTAATTCGTTGAAGGATATGTGTAAAGTTACCCACCATCTCTTTCCTTTGTCACGTGAGGGATTCCTCATGCAATAGTTTAAAAGGATCTCTTGCTCCATCATCTCCCTTTTCTTCTACCATGGGAGCTCATTGTGATTGACAGGGATGGTCTTGAAAGGGATCAACTACTTGGAGTCTCAACTCCTTGTACCCTATTCTCATTGGCGACATGCACCAAGAAAAAAATAAAGAGAAGAGGAATATGATACCACTGATCCGGATTTATAAATGGAACAAAATAAAATACATATGTATAGAAAAGTAATACAAAGAGATACAATAAAAATTGATTTCTATTAATAAAGAGAAACTATTGAAACTGTAAAAATGGAGACTGAAACAAACTTTCTTGAATGGTGACAACTTATCTTTGAGAAGAGATGTAACAAATATGCTCATTCACAAGAATATGAGTACAATGAGGCTCCAAAGGCCTTTTTAACATAAAAAATAAATGAGAAAACCCTAACCCTAGGAGATGAAATGCTAAAAGGTTTGTGGACCCTAATAGGGGTAGTTGATACGTCAACTTTCTGAGGGCATAACTTTTTCATATGATCTTCATTTAGGGTGGTCCATACACCGTTGGAAATGTATAGTCGAGGAGTACATATTCCTTTCGTCCTAAAATATTCCTTCAACTACATGTTAGGTGTTTTCGAGCCCAAAAAATAATATTTAAGGATTTAAATTGGCCCAGAAATTTGGGACCCAAAAAACTGTAAAACAACTGCCAAAATGGAAACTATTCTTTGACCCGGTGGAATATGTGTATGACCATCAATATCCTCCTAGATCAGAATCCATATCATTGGATACATGCCATATATTCCCTCAACCAAGTATGGAAATGACTGTGTATTCGTGGTGGTTGATCAATTCTCTATTATGGCCATTCTGATCACCTGCAAGAAGAGTATCACAGTGGAGACCACTTCCAAGATCTTCTTCAAGTGCATATGGGTACACTTCAGAATACCATATAACATCATATGAAATAGGGACATCATATTCTTGAGCACATTTTGTTCGAGCCTCTTCCTTCCACCCTCAGACTCATGGACAGAAAAAGGATGTCAATAGGATGATCATGTGCAAGATAGGATGATCGTGTACATCTTGCGCATGTACAACTACAAGCATCCATTCACATGGGATGAGATCCTTCCTTTTTTCCAATACAACTACAACAAATCACTCCATAGCTTGAACAACCACAAGTATTTTTAGGTGGGCCTGGGATTTCAACCATATGGCCCCATTGATGTAGCATTGTCCATCACATCAACACAGGCAAAATATTCCCATGTTCAATCTTAGGTCGACAAAGCCACCGAATTTATTGAACAGATTGTGCACATATTCCAATAATTCCATGATATTTTATATAAATCCAATGCTAAGTACAAGTAGCACCATGATCATCACTTGGTTCCCCACAAGTTTTAGGTGGAAGACAAGGTTTGGTTTCATTTGCAAAAAGAGTTCCTTATAGGACCCAATTAAAAGTCGTGGCCACTTCGCTATGGACATTACACCATCACCAAGGTTGCGGGTGATAATAATTTTGAGTTAAGTATTCCACCCTTCCTTGGCTTGCACCCAGTATTCAATGTGGACCTCCTTCAACCATATTTCCCACCACTACTAGACATATCATAAGTGTCAGAGCAACTGAAACCTATAGAGCTCAAATCTGACTATGTGGAATAGGAAACCATTGATCGGATCATGGACACACAAGTTAAGGGAACTCGCCAATAGAAGATCTAGCTGCATCAGGTTTTCAAAGCAGGGCAATTATTGCACCAAGGCAAGTGTCTCACCAAGCATCAAGTTCAACACAAGTTTCCCAATTTGATGGGGGCACTCAACACAATGGATACTATTTCTTCATAAGGGGGGAGGATTGATTCACGTGGACATCAATGGCCACCCACCTATTCCACTCGCTCAAAATACATTTTCAATCTTGGTAGTTTTTCTATGGTTTTTCGGATCCCAAACTTTCAAGGCCGTTTTGAGGCCCTAAACGATGTTTTTTTTTTCTTGGAAGTGTCTACCATCTAGCCAAAGGAAAATTTTAGGTAGAACGGAATGCGTACTCCTCAATTAGACCTTTCCAACAAGGTATTGAGCGTCCCAAACAAAGATTATATGCAAAATTTGTGTCCTCAAAAAGTTGACATAACAATTGCCTCCATCAGAGCCCACAATCATTTTCGTGTTTCATCTTAGGGGGTTATGGTTTTGGATGTTTATGGTTTTCTCATTTATGTTTTATGTTAAAATGTATTTAGAGCCTCATTATAATCATCTTCTCATGAACACATGTAGCCTTCACATCTCTTCTCAAAGATAAGTTGTCACCATTATAGCGAGTTCATTTCACTATGTATTTTCTTTTACATATTTCATTCTTTAATAGAATATTACTATATCTCTGTGTTTTTTGCAATATCTTTGTGTGTTTCCTTGTTATATCTATTCTTTCATTTAATTCTCAACATAATCCAAATCAAACTAGATCTAACACCCTCCTAAACACTTGGAAACAAACTCCTTACATATAGACAAATTCTACCCATAACCAATAATCAACAAATCACAAATATCATCACCCATAAGACAAACAGAGTTAATAATTTCAAGAATGAGATGATAAATTTAGGAAAGTGCTATCAACAAATCAAAAATATGATCACCCACAAGACAAAGAGTTAATAATTTCAAGAATGAGATGATAAATTTAGGAAAGTTCTATGGGGAGTGTTAAAATATATTTCTTGTTGTGTAGTTGTCACATGAATTATGAATGATAGTTGTCATCTTGTGAAAGTTTAGTATGTGCTTGTAGTAGTTTGATAAACTTTTATGATGTTGGTAACGATCACTAAAATACATGGAAAGTGAAAAGTATCACTAAAGCATATAAGAATAAATGATTATATAAAGCACATAGCAATATGAAGATGTATCATTGAAAGTGAGGGTTTTCTTTACTATGGAGGTTATTTCAATGGTAATTCCAATGTATTATTTGACTCCTGGTTCTCCCATTTATTTCATTAGAAGTTGTTTTAAGCATTAATTGTTTACTACAAAAGTTTTACAATTGTATAATTATGTGTAAATTGAAATTCAAGGATCCAATCAGGAAAGTTAGAGGCTTTCATCTACTTTATGTTAGAATTAATGACTAATTTAGAGATTGGTTTGGAGTTGGTTTTGGTTTGTTGGAGTTGTTGAGATATTCTCTCAACCTCCATATCTATGTTGAGAATAAGTTGGATCTGACTCCAACTATTTATATGTATTGTAATTGAGATTAAATATGTAATACAATCTATTATTTGTGTGTATTTTGTGTATCTCTATATTCTCCATTTTCTTAATTTGGTATCAGAGCTGAGTGTTCTGGGTAACTCCCTCACGGGAAACCTAGGTATGCGTGATAGTGGATTTTTATTCTTATTTTTATTTGCTTCAATGTGAATATTTCTTTGTGAAGGAGACTCTCGCCTTATGAATAAAAGATCTGCTGCGTAAAGAGACTATAGTTGGAGTGAGATGAGACTGTAGATGGAGTGAGATCTGCTACACAAGGTAAACGCTGCCAGAATGAAGGAGGGCCTGCTGAGATAAATAGTTTTGAATTGATCATTGACTATGGAGGAGACGACATCACCTGCACTGCCACCGATGAGAGAACGATTTTTTGAAATTTCCAATATAAATTCAGATCTTGCTGCCATCATGAATCGCCATGAAACCCTGCGATCTATTCAATTTTTTTTGTGTGGACATTGGTGTTAATGCCCACATGCAATCAGGGGGGAAAGAATCACAGTTTATCTTATAGTCAACAAGGTATTGTTAATTACTATTCTGATTTAGATATGGAGTGTATTCTAATTCTGATTTAGATATGGAGCAGTCTATTCAATGGTGTTCGTTGAAGAGCGTAAGAGCCACCTGTCACTGCTAAGAAGAGACGCATTGTCATAGCGAAGGATTTAGATACCAGATTGTTCCTAAATTGTATATTGGTCATTTAGTTAGCTACCTGTGTATTGCATGCGAAATTGAGAAAGGTCAATGCCGTAACCTGCAAGAGGGAAGTCACTATTTTGGTGTTGGTGTTATTTAGAGGAGATGCTGCAGTGAAGGAGGTACCAAATGTGGTGAAGTCGCTGCTAATTTGAAATGTTTGTTGTCCAGAAATTACTGAGGAGCCGTGGATCACTGCTGCCACTGTAGAGGGAGGACGCAGGCTACATAGATAAGTCAACACATTCACATCCGTTGTTGTGAGGTTAATTTGTTGCAGATTATGATAAGTCGTTGAAGGGTTACCCATGGTGAACGAAAAACACAAGACTTTGATGAGTTGGAAGCCACCGTAGAGTGTGCAGTTTGAATAGTTGTGAGTTGTGTGTTTGTATGTGTGGTGTGTGGTGAGTTTAAAGTTTTTTATATATTTA
>JZKD02S1268036.1:1301265-1321966 GCA_000966675.3 Picea glauca
CGTGTTTCTCGATGCCTACTCTGACGCTCCAGCTCGGCGGAAGTGTCCCCTTTGCGCACAATCTTTTGCCATCCCGGCTGGCTCCACGCGGAAGACAAATGAAGATGACAGGTCAACAAGGTCCTAGGCTTCTCATGTTTTATGGATTTTAGTTTTATGCTACTGTTTATGCTATTGTTTTATGCTACGTTTTCTCAGACTTTGGGCACCTGTCCTGGTTTCCTCCGGGCAGGACAGGTGCCAATAGCTTATAGTTGTTTATACCCTGTTTCTATGCTGGTTTCCGGTTTCCGGCAGCATTTTGGATGATTCAGACTTTTGACTATGTACATTTTGATACAATTTTTTGGTAATATATTATAGCAGGCTCCCTCCCTTTTTTATTGAAAAAAAAAAAAATGTCTTCCCTTTGTATAATCATATAGACCATCATGTTGAACTTTTTATCTATATATATTAATATATATATATATTTATTTTATATATATATATATATATATATATATATATATATATATATATATATATATATATATATATATATATATATATATATATAATCAGTAATATGATTTATATCTATCAGAGAATTAGTTTCATGTATTTAATGTTTGTAAACATATCATAATAATAAGTACCAATATATCTATGACAACTCAATGATAGAATGCGCACACACATAAACACATTTATAGATTCTTGTATTGATTTCTTATGAATACTTTTGCAATTGTTTATATATATATATATATATATATATATATATATATATATATATATATATATCTTGACTGACCTCACTAGATAAGACTTTCCTTATAAGCCCTTACTTTATAAGACTGTTGTTGACCCTGCCCCATTGCATGAATCCCAGAGTGTCTCACTCGCTATTGGCCTCAGTCACCTCACCTCACCTCATCTTGGGAACATGGAAACCTGAACCTGAAGAGCTCTATTCCCTTATTCCTATAGTGATAAGTCTCCATTGCCTGTTTATGATACTAGTGTGGTGTGTTCTCCTTCCTTCCTGTTTATTGACTATGGTGAATCGACACCTCCTAAAAATGCATCGTCGCTATATATATATCAGTTTAATTGTGTATGCTACATATTGGTTTATTAAAACAAATATATAAATTTCTATTCATATTATGTGTTTCTTATTATGTTCATATTATCTATTTCTTATTATGAATACATTGTGAATTCTTACAAATCTCTCTCACACACATACATATATTAAGGAAATCTTCACATAAAACTCTACTAGTATTTCTCCATGATTCATGGATAGTAAACAGGGTAAATTGATGCAGGATCATCGCCATCAACAATTAAAGAGGCCGAGTGGAGGACAAATCAGCACCCAACATGCAAATTTCAAATCAATTTTGATCCCAAGGAGAGCGCATCAATTTTGATATTTTGAAAGTGTTGTAATTAAAGATCTTTTAATATTTGGAGGCTTGAACCATTTCATGAGATCACAGAAGATTGTATTTTCTTTAATGAAAGTTAGGATTGTAAATAGACTGAGCATCAACTCATATCTGAATGTAATGGCCATTTATTGTAATATGCCTTAGTAGATAGGTGTTTTTAATTGTGATGGGATAACACTAAGATAATCGACTAGAAGGCTCAAGAATACCCTTTGTGTATAAATATATGTAACCGATGCCCAAATAAGGTCGTTGAATGTTATTTTTATCGTTGTTAGTCATGGTAGAGAGTTGCAGAGAGTTGTGTGATTTCATGTACATATTTTTTTGAAGGAATACAAGCAGGGAGGTTTGATTCCAAATGTAGTTTGTTGTATTCATCTGAGTTCATTGAGTACATGTGATGTTTCTTTCCGTTTTATGTGTTTTATGTTCTTGAGTATACATTTCACAGTTAAATGTGTGAACTTTTAATGTTTCTACAAGTTTCAATTGTTTCTCTTATGAGAGTTATGGTGCAAGGAGTGCATAGTGCCCACAAGGAATGCGAAGGCCAAGTCAAGATTGAATTAGAAGCTTGGAAGAGGTAGTGTGAAAATTTGAAGAGGAAGTGCAAGGAGTGCAGAGTCGCTCAGTGCAGAGAAAAGTTTGAAGAATACCCATGCAAGGTGTGCATCGGGCCAACACTTAGTCGAAGTGTTGAAGAAATCTCAGAGAGGATGAGCACAAGGAGTGCGTAGGGAGATTTTCAAAAAAACCTCTAAGTCCAAAATCTTTCAGAAGTTCAAAGGATGCAAGGAGTGCACTAGAGATCTGAAATATCTCAAGGAACAAAACTCAGTAAGGATAGCAGTCAAAATCCTTGAGGAGAAGTTTTATTTGTTTTAAGGGTCGAACGGAGGAGATCTGTTTAGGAGGATCCAGAATCTCTCTTCACCGTCAGATCTTGAGAAGTGGGTTAACCTTTGAAGTCTTTCGGACTTCGCATATTCGTGAGATTTGGAGAATAGAGCATGGAGGAATCAAGATCCTCGAAGGCCCGAAGGCTAGAGATAATCGCGACTGTCCACTTCCCAAGGACACGTGTCAATAGATCGTCAAATCCGAAAGACCAAAAATCTGGGAGAATAGAGGGAAGAAGTGTTTGATCCCTCCAGAGTCTCGAAGCCTAGAGTAAATCCAAGTTTTCCATCTATCTAAACGTAGGGACCATCGATTGGGTCCTTCGTGAGTTCGCTAGTCCGACACTCTAGAGGATTGAAAGTGTTAGACATCTAGAACTCCCAAATCCTGGAGTCCTAGAGTAAATCATGGTCGTTCGTCGAAGGGAAGGCGTGGACCATTGATTTCTCACTGTGTGTGTGTTTGTTGGTCCAACACTCTGGCAAAACTGTGGAGTGGAAATTCGAAGAACCCCAAAGCCCAGAGATGTGAAGTGAACTATTAGTCGTCGATATGGTAGGAGAATATGAGTCATCTGATATACTTTAGAGTTCAACACTATGGGAGCGTTGCGTGTTGGAGCAGGCGTATTTTTCAAAGATGAATTCACAAAGTAAACCCCCACCATAGATTGGCACAGATGTTGTGAGTCATTGATCCCTATTATGGTTTAACGCTCTATCACTTCAATGTTCAGAAGGAGTGGAGTTCTATTCTGTTGAGACTCCTGAAGCTTGATAGTTTTGAAGTCCCAAATTTTGCAGAGACTTGAGGTTTGGCCCATGTTTTTGGCCCACAGTTCCTGGGAGGGATTTTCTAGTGCTCGGGGACCCTTGAAAAGCATATTTTTCATTCGGGAAAGAGGCTTTTAAGGCATGTGTAGTGAATTTGTGGGCTCAAAAAGAGCCTGTGAGTTGTTTTAGCTCCCGAAGTCGATCGAACCTAGATCGGGAGGTCGTGTAGGACCTAGGAGTGGGTGTCAATATGCATCAAGTGGTATTAGAGCCCGAATTAAGCTCTGTGTAAAAGAAATTTCAGAACCATGCCACCCAGGAGATGTGAGGAGAGACCTGTAGAAAATCAATCCATGGAACGAGAAATGAGGCAACTCCGTGCGATATTGGATTCCATGGATACAACGTAGAGAAGATAACTTGATGTTGGTGACATCAGTGAATCCGAGAGTGAAGAAATGGAAGTAGAAGGAGCTGCGGGAGAAGAAGCATCAGAGGAATGCTTGTTGAGACCAGTTGTAAAAATGGGGGCCAGAGGAAAAATAGAAGTCCCGATGTCTGAAGGAAATATGGATGTTGAGGAGATGCTAGATTGGATAAGTGATTTAGACAAGTACTTCAATTATGAGGAGTTCGATGATGAAAAGAAGGTGAAGCATTTTGTTACTAGACTGAAGGGACATGTAGCGCTATGGTGGGATGAACTACAAGTTGACATAAGATTCAAAGGTAAGAAAAAAATCAAAAGTTGGGATAGGATGGTAGCTAAGTTAAAAGATAAGTTCATACCCAAATACTACCAGATCAATCTGTTTAGTAGATTGCAGAACTTGAGACAGAAGGGCATGTCAGTGAAGGATTACACTGAAGAGTTTTGCAGGTTGAACATCAGAGTAAGACATAGGGAGAGAGATGAAGAAAAATTTGTGAGGTATATTAATGGCCTAAGATATGAAATCCATGATGAAATCAACATGATGATGATGAGAATGGTGGAAGACACCTATCAGGTGGCACTAAAAGAAGAGAAGAAGCTAGAAAAAAAACAAAGCCAACAAAATAGAGGAAAGAGTCCAAGGAGTGGTAGAGGAACTGTCTAAGATAAATTCTAGAAAACCATAATTGAAGTTGGAAAGTACCATGGTCATACAGAAAGAGGAGGAAGTTCCCTTGGTGGACAATATGGTGGAAAAAACTCTTTTTATCGAGGAAGAGGAAGATGCAAAGGTGGAGAAGTGAAATGATATGCATGTGGAAATACAAGGAATATGTCTTGGGAATGTCCTGAGAGGAAGAAAGAAGGAGATGGAGAAGCTCACATTTCTGAAGCACATAGGAGGAATGTTGTGGTTGAAGAAGTAGAAGAAGGTAAATCACTCATGATGAGGAAGGTTCTCTTAAAACCAGAGAAAGAAGAAAAATAGTCACTTCAGAGAAACAGTCTTTTCAGGACTACTTGAAAAATGAAGGACATGGTATGCAAAGTAATCATAGACGGTGGGAGTACAGATAATATGGTATCCATAAAAATGGTGGAAAATCTGGAGCTATAGACAACTTAACATCCGAACCCGTGAAAGGTATCGTGGCTACATAAGGGACACCAAGTCATTGTAAGTCGACAATACACTGTTGAATTTAATATTGGAGGTTATAAGGAAGAGATTATGTGTGATGCAATACCTATCAAAGTTTTCCATGTTTTGTTGGGAAGACCATGGAAATATGACATAAATTCATACATGATTGGAGAAAAAATACTTACACCCTTGAGAATAATGGTCGTACACATATGTTGCTACCAATGGAGGATACGAGAGTGAAGGAAGAAGCCATCCCAAGTATACTTCTCATGAGTGGGAAGGAAATCTTGAATGAATTCAAGAAGGAACATGAGATGCAATTTGTTGTGGTGAGAAATCCTAGAGCCATCCTTACAAGTATTTATGTGGATGATCTGCCTGTAGAGATTCAGGAATTGTTGGATAATTTTGTTGTTATCATGGTGGATGAGTTACCTCGTTCTTTACCACCCATTAGGAGTATAAGTCACCACATTGACCTTATTCCAGGAGTGATTTTTCCAAACAAAGAATCATATAGTTTGACACCTCAAGAAAATGAAGAGGTCAAGAATCAAGTCCAAGAATTGTTGGATAAAGATTTGGTGAGAGAAAATTTGAGTCCATGCACAATACCAACTGTGTTAAGTCCAAATAAATATGGAGGCTGGATAATGTGCATAGATTCTAGATCCATCAACAAGATCACCATCAGGTATATGTTTCATTTACCCAGAATGGATGATTTGATGGATTGCTTAAGTGGGGAATTTTTTTTTTCCAATATAGACTTGAAGAGTGGCTATCATTAGATAAGAATGAGAGAGGGATATGAATGGAAGACACCATTCAAGATGAATGAAGGGTTGTATGAATGTCTTTTCATGTCATTTGGCTTGATGAATGCCACAAGCACATTCATGAGATTGATGAATGAAGTACTAAAAGATTTCATTGGTAAGTTTATCATTGTTTATTTAGATGAAATTTTAGTTTTCAGCAATACTGAAGGAGAACATTTGAGGCACTTGAAGTTGGTGTTGAAGAGGTTGCAGCAGGAGAAGCTGCTGATAAATCTAAATAAATGCTCTCTCATGAAGACATAACTCATATACTTGGGTTTTGTGATCTCTTCAAAATGAGTTGAAGATGGATCCAGAGAAAGTAAGAGAAATCAAAGAATGGCTTTCTCCGAGAAGCATATTTGAGGTGAGAAGCTTCCATGGATTAGCAAGTTTTTATAGAAAATTCATCAAGAATTTAAGTGGATTTTGTGAACCCATACTAGACACCATAAATAAAAAACATCGATCTTTTAATTGGACAAAAGAAGCTGAAAAAATCTTTAGAGTATTGAAAGAGAAGATAACATAATAGTCGATTTTGGTTCTTCCATATTTTAAGAAAACATTTCAGGTGAGATGTGATGCAAGTGGAGTAGCTATTGGTGCAGTATTGAGCTAAGACAATAAGCATGTTGCTTATTTTAGTGATAAGTTGAATGATTGTTAGACATTATTTTTTTCACCCTATGTTTGTTAATGATGTACACCTATCCTTTGTCTTTAGAAGGATCAATTGACTTAATCCCTGAAGAAGAATGAAGATGAACTTTCCCAGAGAGATGAAATTATCTTTTCCTTTGTAAAAAACCTTGTAAAGAAGGATCATCGCACCTTGTTCAGTGTTAAGGGTGTGACGATATAGGATCAGCGTAGGTTGCACCACAGTGGCCTGTGACATTGTAGCAATTTTCTCATTGTTAAGGGTGCGATGATCACTTTAAGGAAGAAAAAGAGAATATTCTCGACACTTCTAGAATAGAAGATTTGAGGGTGAGGTGGCCTCTGATATGTTTGGATCTGAGTCACATCCTAGATCCTCTCTGATCGGTTGGTTTTGGGAGTTCTCATGGGAAAGTTATATTTTTGTGTCATCTTTTGAGTTAGATTTTTTAGGTTAGCTTTTAGAATAGATTTTTTTGGTCAATTTTGGAGAAGAGTTTGGATTAGCTTCAACTATAGCTAATTAATATGGAGTGTTTGGGCCTATGTTGGCTTTGATTTTCACTTTGTGAAGATGAGATCATAAGTAGTTGTCAGATTTACAGTCTCAGAATCTGTGGAGCAGTAGTGTGTGGTAAGCAAGGAACTGTTGGAAGGAACCTGACAACATCAAGGCATTTGGTTGTATCTTTCTTCCACATTATTTAATACAAATATAATTTTTATTTCCTATATGGACGTTATTTTTCCATATTGTATGATTCCTTGATCACGTACATAGTTTCATATCGAATAGACTCTGTTATTCTTGTCTTCGTTGTCTTGTGTTTCTTTGCAGATATTTCTCCATAAGCCTTACGACGAAGCTGGGATCACATTGGCGATGTCAGGTCTACAAAATTTAAAAAGTATGTTTTGGATCCTCTTCTTATTTGGTAACTAAAATCTAAGGAAAGTTTTGTATACTGTCTTTTTTTGTTCTAGTTTCGGGGTGAAACTAGGGAGATTAGTTTGTGTCCACACTTACTGATTTTTCTGATAACAATAACGCTAAGAGAAATTATTCCAAATATGATAAGGAGTTTTATGTTGTAATACAAGCTCTGAAAAAAATGGAGGCACTACCTTATTCTAAAGGAGTTTTTCTTGTACAGTGACAATTTGGATTTATAGTTCATAACCAGATAGGAGAAGTTGAACCAAAGACATGCTAAATGGGTAGAATTCATGCAAAATTTTACTTTTGTTATTAATCACATTAGTGGTAATGCTAACAAGGTTGTTGATTCTTTGAGAAGGAGATGTCTGATTATGCAAGAATTTCAACTGGAGACCTTAGGGTTTGAAAACCTTAAGGGAATGTATTGTGAATACCCAAATTTTAAGGAGGCTTATGAAGCATGTGAAAACCCTTTGCTAAGGGAAAAAATTCAGTGGATAGAGTATTTAATCCAATATGGACCATTGTTCAAAGGAATCCAACTCTGTATTTTGAAATTCTCAATGAGAGACAGCCTGTTGAAAGAAAAACATAGTGGAAGATTGGTTGTACATTTCAACCATGATAAGACTTATGCACAACTGAGTTATTCATACCATTGTATAGGTATGATATCCAACGTGAAGAAATTTGTGGATAGATGTAGAGTCTGTCAATATGAAAAAGGGAAGAAACAAAACAATGGTCTGTATCATCCATTACCTATTCCAGATAGGTCATGGGATGCCATAAGCATGGATTTTGTGTTGGGATTTCCAAAAACCCAAAAGGGGAGTGATTCCATATTTGTAGTGGTTAACGGATTTTAAAAAATGGCACATTTCATACCATGCCAGAAAACCATTGATGCTACTCACATAGCTAATTTATTTTTCAAGGAGGTTGTGAGATTACATGGATTGCCAAGAAGTATAGTATCATACAGAGACGCCAAGTTCGTGGGGAAATTTTGGAGAAATCTATGTAAAAAGTTGGGGGAAAACTTGTCCTTCAGTTTAGCATCTCACCACGAGATAGATGTATAGACTGAGGTAGTAAATCAAAGTTTAGGGAATTTGTTGAGGATCTTTGTCACTAAACATCAAAATTAGTGGGATCAAATTCTTTCCCGGGAAGAGTTTGGTTATAATGATTATATGAACCGAAGAAATGGAAAAAGTCCATTTCAAATAGTGTATGGGATGCATCTGAGAGGAATTTTGGAGTTGAGAGATTTGAGACATGATGAGTTCTAAAGCACAAGAGAAGAATACTTTGTTGCAGAGATGTAGAAATTTCACGATCAGATAAAGGGATAAGTATGGGATATCATTCAAGTATAAGATCCGAAATGATAAAAAAAGGAGAGAGATACATTTTGAAGTTAGATATCAAGTCTTAGCACACCTGAGGAATGAAAGGTTCCCAAGGGGAACATATAAAAAATTAAATATGAATAAAATAGGACCATGTAAAATCCTCTGAAAGTTTTCTCCCAATGATTATGAGATTGAGATTCCAGCACATGTGGGAATATCACCCATATTCAATGTTGAAAACATGTACCCTTACAAGATGAATGATATAGAGGGAATAGATTATCAAAAGGAGATACAGTGGGAAAAGTAGATGCCCACAACAAAAAATCCACAGACGGAGAAAATTATAGATCAAAGGATTGGTAAGAAGACCAAGAGGAAAAATTGTTTTGAGTACCTGGTGAAGTGGAAAGATCACCCACCAGAGGATGCTAGTTGGGTAACTAAACCTGATATTCAAAAGTATGGAAAAATAGTACAGGATATCATGGATGGGAGCCCACAAATATTTTTGTCTAGAGGAGTACGATGGGGGTGCATCGCCATCAGTAATTAAAGAGGCTAAGTAGAGGACAAATCAGCACCCAACACGCCTATTTAAAATTAGTTTTGATTCCAACGAGAGAGTTTCAATTTTGATATTTTGAAAGTGTTGTAATTAAAGATCTTTTAATGTTTGGAGGCTTGATCCATTTCATGAGATCTTAGGATATTGCATTTTCTTTAGTGCAAGTTAGGATTGTATAGATAGTGAGCATCAACTCTTATCTGAATGTAATGGCCATTTATTGTAATACGCCTTAGTACATAGGTGTTTTGAATTGTGATAGGATAGCACTAAGATAGTTGGTTGGAAGGCTCTAGAATCCTCTCCATGTATAAATATATGTAACCAATTCCCAAATGAGGCTAGTGAATGTTATTGCTATTGATGCTAGTAATGGTAGGGATCCATGTACATATTTTGTTGAAGGAATACAGGTGGTGAGGTTTGATTTGAAATGTATGTTGTATTCATCGGAGTTCATTGAGTACATGTGATTTTTATTTTTGTTTTGTGTTTTATGTGCTTGAGTATGAATTTCATAGTTAGATGTGTGAATTGTTAATGTTGCTATAAGTTTCAATTGTTTCTCTTCTAAGAGTTTTGGTACAAGGTGTGCATATTTCCCGCGAGGAGTGCGAAGGTCGAGTCGATATTGAATCAGAAGCTCAGAAGAGGTAGCATGAAACTTTGTAGAGGAAGTGCAAGGAGTGCACAGTTGCTCAGTGGAGAGAACAGTTTGATGAAGACCTGTGCAAGGTGTGCATTGGGCCAACACTTAGTTGAAGTGTTGAATAAATCTCAGAGAGGAAGAGCGCAAGGAGTGCGTAGGAAGATTTTTGAAAAAATATATAAGTCAAAAATCTTTCAGAAGTTCAAAGGATGCAAGGAGTGTGCCAGAGGTTTGAAATATCTCAAGGAACAAAGATCAGGAAGGATAGCGGTCAAAATCCTTAAGGAGGAGAATTTGTATTGTTTTAAGGGTCGAATAGATGAGATTCATTTGGGAGGATACATGATCTCTCATCACCATTAGATTTGGTGAATTTGCACAAGGGTTAACCTATGAATTCCTTCGGACTTAACGTATTTGGTAGATTTGGAGCATAGAGTGTGGAGTTATCAAGATCCCCAAAGGTCGGAGCTAATTGTGATTGTCCACTTCCCAAGGACAAGTGTTAGTATATCATCAAATCTGGAAGACCAGAAATCTGGGAGAATAGAGGGAAGAAGTGTTTGATCGCTCCAGAATCCTGAAGACCGAAGTAAATCTAGTCCATCCATCTATCGAAATTTAGGGACCATCGATTGGATCCTTCGCGAGTTCGCTAGTCTGACGCTCCAGAGGATTTCAAGTGTTATACATCCAGAACTCCCAAAGACTAGAGTCTCAAAGTAAATCAGGGTCATTTGTCGATGAGAAGGCATCGACCATTGATTTCTCGGTGTGTGTGTGTTCAGTGGTCCGACACTCCGATGAAAATGTGGAGTGGAAATTTGAAGAACCCCGAAGCCTAGAACTGCGAAGTGAACTATCAATTGTCGATATGGTAGGAGAATAGGATCCATCTGATCTACTTCGGAGTTTGTCACTCCGGGAGAATTATGTGTTGGAGAGGGAATATTTGTTGAAGCTGAATTCATAAAGTAAACCCTCGTTGTATATTGGAGTGGATGTTGTGAACTGTTGATCCCTGTTGTGGTTCGACACTCTATCACTTCATTGTTCGGAAGGATTGGAGTCCTATTTTGTTGAGAATCCCAAATCTTGATAGTTCCAAAGTCCCAAACTCCGCAGAGACTTGAGGTTTGGACCACGGTTCCCGTGAGGGATTTGCTAGTGCTCGGGGACCCCCAAAAAGTGTATTTTGCATTCTGGAAAGATGGTTTTAAGGACTTTGTAGTGAATTTGAGGGCTCAGAAAGATCCTACGAGTTGTTTCAACTACCAAAGTTGATCGATCCTAGACTGGGAGGTTACACAGGCCCCAGGAGTGGGTGGGGTTCTGCATCATAAACCATCAACTATGTTAACCTATCCTAACCCTAAGGATATTAAGGGTTTCAAATCCATGACCTCCCCAATTCACTAGGGGAGAGATCTCACGTCTAGATCATGACCACTTGATCTAACCCTTTGGTGTGTGTGTGTGTGTGTGTGTGTGTGTGTGTGTGTGTGTGTGTATTTCAAGTGTTAAACTATATAAATAAATGTACAAGTCGTTTAGTGGTGGAACCACTTATATATCTATTTATATATCTAGTAATTTGGAAATAAAAATTTACAAACAAGAACTTCTATAATGCACAATGCTGTGCATCGATTCACTTGAAATGGTGTGCAGGTGAAGAACCAACCCACATTGGGTAGTGTGTGAATTTTTTCACTAACTACCAATCATTCAATTAAAATTTGAGTTATATATGAATTTAATTGGTATTATTGTATGATTAATTCTCCTTTGAAATTATTATAAGTGATGTCTTATTAACCATCTTTTTCAGTTGTAGATTGATAATAATTTCTACTCAATGAAGAAAAATATCTAATTCCCACTATGCAATTACACTAAATTCAACATAATCAATATATGTGAGAATAATTTTAAAGGTTTTTGTGTTTTTGTAGGGAACCAACCCAGTTCACTTATGTAAATATCCAATGTAAAAAGGACAACAGGTTAAAATCCATATAGAAAAAGTAATAAATAATTGAATAAGATGTGATGAATGATTACAATGAAAATGAGGGCCATATATACCCACGCAGGGGTGCCCTTTCATTAATATACATGTCCTTTAGATAAGACATGTATTTTCATTATGATGTATTAATTATTATTATTTAATGATTATTTATTTGTATCTATTTCTATACATCTATGCTCATAACATTGCCTTACCCTTTTGAAATGCTTTGTCCTCAACGCATAGTGATGGAAGGAATAGAAGTATTTTTCTTTGGATTATAATGTCGTCGCATCATTCTCTGCTATGTCATAGTTGATGATACAAAATAATATGAAACTCTAAGTGTTGAGAAAAAATTTTGAACCACAAAAGGATTGTACCATTTTAATTTAGTTCTTTGTGGAACATTGCACTTCCATGATGAACTGTTATCATGAGACCTAATTGCATCGGTATCAATATTTTTCATATTATAATTTATTTGTTCCTAAACTAAGTGATATTGATACTCTGATTGTTTAAGATATCAAATTTTCTGATTTGGATGTCGATAAGGAGTTGTTATAACATTATTTTCCTTTACTATGCTTGTAGTTTTTTCTTGGTTTAATTTTGGTATATGTTTTTTCTTCACGTATTGATGTTGCTTGGTTAATTGATGAACTTATATTAGTGCATACACTTTTAATTTCCAATGGTTTGTACTCCAACATCCCTATATGTATTTTCTTCAATTGGATTGACATATTCTTGAGTAGTGATGTGGATTCGATCTGTATTTGTTCCTTTTTTCATAACTTAGATTTTTTCTCCTAAGGATTTTGATGCTTCCTTATGGATTTGGTGTAACTTGTTTTCCAACAACCTATTATCATTATTAAGATTCTTAATTTGCATCAATAGGTTTTTATTATGATTTTTTAGATGCATATTTTCTTCATTATCTGATTTGTCAACTTTGTTTTTGATGTTTAGACTCTCAAGTTTTTCATCTTTTAACTTTCTAATTTGTTCGAGTATTTTTTTATCAAGATTTTTTAAACAATAAGTTTCTTTATCTTTTCTAATAATTTCTTCCCAAGATCTTGATTTTTTTGGTCCAACTTCTAAACCGATTGTTTTGTATCCTTTGACTTCTTAATCTGAGTAAGTAGTTCTTGATAGCGATCTTGTAAGCAAGAAATTTCTTCATTTTTGTCTAATAATTTATCATCATATTTATTCTTGAGATATTTATAGTTTTCTTCTTGTTTCGCACATTTGTCTTCTATCTTTTTAATTTGTGACTCTATTTTTGTGTCACTTTGAAATTCGATTGTAAAAAGATCTGTATCACTTTAAGCAAATGACAATTTGATTTTTGAATGATTCTGGACATGTAAATGCCTTCACACAAAAAGGACGTTTTGACAAAAGAGTAGAATTCTATGTGGAATCCATAATTCCAACTTTCATATATTTAGTGAATTTGGGTCTTGTTAATTAATTTTTTTCAATGATTATCTTCTTAAACCTTTGAATTGAAAATCTTCTTCCAATTCTTGCCAATTATTGATTCGCCCCTTTAATAATTTCACTCCCTTTTTTTTCTCCTTTAATAAAATTTCATATATATATATATATATATATATATAATTTAATTAGTTAATATTTGTTTCCTCGAAAGTCAAACACTCCTTGATATTTAATTTTATAATAGTCTTTTTATATGTTTAAAAGGTACCTTTTTATAGGTTTCCTTTCACATATTTTCTTAATCTACAACACTTTAATATTTTATACTCAATATGAAAATAATGTCATTGGTGACCCCTTTCTATTAAACTTTGAAATTTAAAGTCCTATAATCCTTTCACATTAATAATATATAATCTTTTTGAAACATACATGATTTTAGGGGATACATTTCAAAAATGGGCTAATTTTCCATAGCTTTTCCCAAAAAAAGATTCGTCAATTTCCATATTTTCTAAAATATATTCGCCCAAATTACATAGAATAAAATTAGTTTACCTTAAAAATCACCAAAATTTTATAGAAACAATATAAAATCCTTAGAAATTTGAATATTTTTACCAAACTATCACCAAACATTTTACATTTTTCATATTAAGGACTAGTAATATTAGCCCAGGTGTCTACATTTTAATATAAATTTCCATCCTTAAAATTATCCTTTCTTTGAAATAGAATTTTACTCCTTACATAATTCCTTCATTTATATGTTCACGCTTGTAAGTAGTAAATGGTGGTGGCCCATTATTATCCTCGGTGATGAAATTCTTAAATGAAACCAATGGCTGTAAATTTCATACAGTATCAAGAACTCACCGAATAAAGTGTCGGTGGATAGAAAAGATCGACAAGCATACAAAAAAGTATGATAGAACTGGTATGTACTAAAATTAATGGTACATGCAATGGTGTACAGATGATGATGGTACGATAGAGATGATTTAGATGAAAAAAAATATGAAAGTGACATTGTATGGAATGTATGACTTTGAAATAATTTAATTATTCAATTGTATGGGTACAAATGACTATTGATATGTATGACTATTGAACTAATTTGTCTATACAGTGAAGAACAATTATACAACGGATTTATTTATAATTACAGTCATGGTTGTATGACAAGTGGACGACGGTTGATGTACGATGGCAGAGTACGACGATTAGTTCCAAGTATGGATTGTAGAGTACGAATGGCAGCGAAACTGTGGGTTCCTAAATAGTGTTGGAATACTGAGAGGGGGGCGGGGGGTGAATTAGTAGGAGCACTTTATACCACTTTTAACCACAATATATGTTCTTTCACTTTATAAACAATGTTAAATAGTATATTATCAATGTATCATCTATGATTGGATTCAATATATCATGAGCATGTAATCATTTTTTTTTTTGTAAGTAAGAGTATTTTATTAATATATAAAGTGCCTCCAAAAACAAAACCAGAGTTACAGAATGTTCAGAATTGTCATGTTGTAGTAACTGAACTGCCCCAAGGGGGAAACCAGTTCAACCAGTCGGTGTTATGGTCTACATGTCTATCAAACTAGTTAAACTGTAAACAGAACTGAGAGTAGTAAACTAAAACATAAGTAGAGTCTCCATAAGGGTCATACGTTTGGCTTATATTCCAGCCAGGTGGCATGGGTGGCCTCATTCCAGAGCTCTTCTTCGACAGGTGTTCGTCGCCTTTCCATATGCAGGTCAACATCCACATTATCCACTTTTGTTGTAACCTCCCCATCCACGTGCATGGCTTGCCCCAAGTCGCCACCCTTCGCTAGAAGCTCCTATTCACTCCTACCAAACGTGTCTACTGGGACATGCTCGGCTTGCATTGTTTCTCCCTAGAAGGTGGATAGGATATGGAGGAGTGCAGAGGCCTTCCCATCTAGTTGTTGCAGTTAGAATTGTAGATCATCCATGCCCTGTCATAGCTCAAAGACCAGCCCGTAAAGAATGCCCATGCTATCCTGCATCTGCTCATTTGGGATGGAGTCAGAGATAGAATGTGGAAAAGGTGGTGCCTCCAAGGGTGGGTGAAAGTGAAAGGCTTCTAAAGCCAACATAGGTGCGCTGGCCAGGGTAAGTGGAGGTGCTTCAGGAGGTGCCCGAGAAGTGGAGGCCTTGTCCAGGATGGGCTCTGAGGGTAAGTTGAGCGAGCTGTGCATAAGAACCAAACCTTCAAGCCGAGAAGAGGTGGTGAGTGGTTCATGTTCAAGTTACGAAGAGTGCGATGAGTGTGAGGAGTTTGAGGAAAGAAAAGATTGGGAGGAGGATAGGTGTCTGAAGCTGAAATGGAAACCAAGGTGAGGTATAGGCGCTCGTGGCCGAGATGGACTCTAGGGCGAGCCCCTTCTTGGCCTACCTCTTTGCCTAGGCATGCTGACAGCTCGAGGGAAAAGGTTGGGCTACGAAGGAAGCCCCAGGTGAACGGAGAGGGCTAGAGAAGAGCCAGTTTCAGGAAACCACCAAGGAGCCGGTAGGAAGGGTTTGAAGCATAGAAGGAGAGTGCCAAGGAAGAGGTAAGCTGGAATGAGCCATATCTGCGTAGCTGGAGGAGATGAAGGCTAAGCCACATGTAGAGGTTGACAATGCCTTCAATGAGATCATCCATCGAGAGGACAACTAAAGACGGGAAATGCACTAGGCTTAATGGCGCCTCGGACATTGTAGGAGGATTTAATTGCATGGGGGTGGCAGCTGTGCTTGGCACAGATCCGTCACATGGCTTTTGCCATGCTGGTCTATGTGCGCCTCCTTGTTTTGCCATGTGTCCTGCACCATCACCCGATCCAGGGCCATGAGAATATAATCATAAGCAACATCACATCAAAAAAATCACATCAAATACATAATACACTATTATTTACATGGAAACCCAAATGGGAGAAAACCATGGAATGATTTCTTATATATATCAAGAATTCATTCATAGGAAGCACCAGCTTCCAAATTATCCAGCTGCAATTGAAAGGAGGATACAACCCCCTATTCTTAGGCTCCGACCTGAAGGAAGATACAACTCCCTAAATTCTTTGGATACAACAAGAAGGAGGCTACAACCCCCCTAATGTTATAACCCCCCTAGTGTGATGGTGGGTTAGGAGGTGAAAACTCTTCTATAGTGACAATCGTAGTGGGAATTGAATAATTCCCAAAAGGAGTAACAACATTTGTTTCCATTGCTGCATGCAACACTATCTGGCACTCGTAAGGATAAATCGGTATGATGATGGGTGTCAAAAGATTAGTGGTGGAGGTTTCAGCTAGACCAAAAGCTTGTGCTCCAAGGTCTAAAACGGTCGATTCCTCTGGATGTTGGTCGGGTACAATTTCTTGTGACCCATTCGCTTCAAAAGACCCTTGTTGGTCTAGCTTTCACCTTAGTGGTGGCGGGGGTGGCTCCAGTGTAACCAGTGGCAGGCCAAGAAGCCTTCATGACTGGTGGAGCTCATGATCCTCCACTGTGTGAGAGGATCAAAGACACACTAGGGTAGTCAACCATTCAAAAACAACACGCACTAGAAAATTCCATAGAAGATAAGACAATAAAACACTAAATTAATTGGAAGAACAGTTACAACAACCAACACTAGAGCAACTTACCGGTGCAAGTGCAAATAAAAAACGGAAGCACCCTCCAGGTATAATTTGTAAAAAATGGCCCGATGTTTTTCCTAGGTACCACAGTATACCCCCGCAGTCACCTATCTATTTCCCTAAAAAAGATAGGCAACTAGGTTGCCAGCGCGCGAATAGTCACCAGGCGGGTACAGTGGAAAGTCGGGTAGACCACAATGAGTAGGGTATCGAGCCTAAAAATTGTCAAGGGTATCGAAAGCAAGTGGTATGGAAGACAACATTGGACCTCGAACGGATTAGAGATCCATGAAGCCCCATAGAAAATGCAATCAACGGAATCCCAAAAAGGGCCCTCTATATGTGTTCTCCACTACGATTGGTCCAGCTTTGGAGGGGTTATCTCTGCTACCTTTCCTTATGTGACCTCGTGTTTATCCCTTGTGTTAGAGTGGGGTCCTGGATAACTTTCATGATACTGGACTTAGACACTCCCTAACTCAGAATCCAATGTTTGATTGTAATGGCCTTGAATATTTTCCTCTCCAACCTAATCCAAGGCCCTAATCCTGAACTAGTTGGTTAACCCTACAAACATAAATGTCTAATAAATTTTATATTTAGCATTAATTTTATGGCTTGTATTATGTCAAGGGGTATGAAAGTGAAAATGATGATGTGTAAAAGGCGAAAGTAAAAATGAATAAAAAGATGGAAACAAAAACTTTCACTTAATTCAAAATTTCAACAACTTTTCAAAAAAAAAAAAGTTAAATTTTCTAAGATTTTGGACAGCAAACTCAAAAGGGATTTCACTCTACTACAAGCTACTTATGATCTAAGTAAAATGAAAAGAACTTATGAAATAAAAGACTTTTCCCTGGCTAATAATGCAAAATCGCACTCTTCAACCAAACAAGAAAATGAAAGAGATTTTTTTTATTTAAATGTCGATAAAGGGAAAAGGAAAAATACCAACAAGTAAAAAAAAAAAAACAAGAAAAACAATTCTGGCCTAAATCACAGATCGCAAATAATCACTTCAAGAAATCACACATTAGCAACTTAAAAAATGACTCTCACACTTGTCTAAAAAACCTAAAAAAAAAAAAATTATGACAACTTTTAAATGAGAAAGAGCAAGCTAAGGCTAAGATTAATCCTAAGCTATTAACTGCTAAGATAGAGATTAAAAAACCTGAGAGGTATAACTCTCATCAAGGGAAAGGATGATTGCCTTACACTCAACAAAAACTATCCTACACAAGCATGCTACTAATAATCCAACAGCAAGCGTGTGAACGTGAGTTGTATAGAGCCAGAGGGCGTGTACACGCAGGCTAACCTTCTACAGGCCACATGTATCTCTAAAACTATGAAAAAAAATAACAACAGACAATCCAAACCAGGAAGAGACCACTGATATTGAGAACCAAGATCCCTTGAAGGCTTGGACACTCTCTTTAACAGAAAAAGAAAACAATGTAAGGAAAAAATTCATAAAACAAGCCAATCCGAGACAAGACTGCAAACAACCAAGACTTAGAAAGAATTCCATAAAACCCCTGAGAATGTCTGATTCTGACAGGGAAGAGGATGAATGCCTCAAAAAATTTCTGGACTCTACATGCTACTGCTACTTCTTCAACTAGCGTTTATACGCAGGCTGTAAGAGAGTAGGGAACGGGTACACGCGTGCAGATCTTATACAGGCCGCGTGTACCTCTACGGGTCTCGAAAAAACATAGTCAGGCAAATAACAGAGACAGCTGCTATGGGAAACCAAACTCTTTGCTAGCTTATACTTTGCAGAAACTAAAAAACAGGCAAGAAAACCAGTCTTTTAAAACTACCCAAAAAATAAAATTCCAGGAACCCTAGAGACTTCCCCAGTATGGTCGCCAATTCTATTGTGAGGGAAATCCCCTTACGGACTAGCAAATAGGGTTATCTTATGCATGCAGATATGACCAAAAGAAATCTACTTTCTACCTTCATCCCCATACTTAAACCCCATTCCTTTTCAGCAAATACATGGTTAGACCAACATACCTTGTTCTGGATGTTCGATGTCGATCCCCCTTCATGCTTGATCGCGTGTTGGCAACTATCCTCTCCAGATTCACCTACGTACAAAACAAGCAACAAACTACACATGCATTTTACCTATAGACTAATGGGTTAGAGATTCAAACATATATTTACTGAACTATGAAGAACTCATATAGTGGGACGGGAAAATAATTTATTTATTATTAACTTTAATGAATCAACTTACAATGTCGAGATAGGCCACTGCTCCGCGAATCCTAATCCTGGGCTCCTATTCAAATGTCCTCCAACTTCTTTGCTTTATATCTCTTCTTGCACAAGGATGGATAAAGGGTTGGGACAATGGGAATACGAAATTGGGCAGAGTTTCTTTACTCTTTTTCTCCTCTTCCAAATAGGGCCCCTAGCCCTTCTTTTATAGGCTAGAAGAAGCTAGGTATTTGGACGAACCCTCGGCCATGCGTGGCTGGGAGTTTCAGTTAGCTTGCCCAAAGTTGTGTGTTCCATCGACAACTTTCCCTTTTTCATGCTTTTGCCTGTCCATGCGGGATTTTTTAGGTCAGCTAGCGTGTACACGCATTCAGTAATGGATTAGGGTGCGTGGGGCCTTATAAAAGATGTTTTTTAAAGAGTTGTTCAGTAGTACTTTGGAAAAGAAGGGATCTAAGATGGTATGTTGCCAGGTAAGCATGTATGGTGCAAATTAGGGTTATAACACCTAGGTTCTCTAGATACAATCAGAAGGTGGCTACAACCACCTAGTTCTCACTCTCCAACCTAGAGGAATCCCCAAATCCCTGATTCACTGGCTACAACTAGAAGGAGGCCACAACCCCCTATGTTCTTTGTCTACAACTGGAAGGTGGCTACAACCACCTATCCTTCCCCATCATGTCATCTGTAAATGTAAGTGTCAAATCATGAAACCACTACCACACTGTCACTGTGATATATATCATTGCAAACTTGTACCAACAACCTGTGCCAAAATCTTGTAATCAATCATGTACCAGAAGTCAACCTGTACCAAAAAATATCAACAGGTATGTGACCTATATATTGCATATGATGTATGTACGCAAGCTATTTATACTACAACCAGTGTATGTATGTGTCATGTCTATACTACAACCTACATACACCCTCTAAGAACTAGGTTTTTCACCTTTCTGAACTCTGACTCTTTGTTGCCTCTGTTACTGTCACTGTCACAGTCACTGATACCATCATTGTCACTGATACTCAAATAAATCCTCTCACATGGATCATATACCAAATAAACCTATCAAATAGATGTCCAACAGCCACATGCCTCAACCAAGAATGATCCAACATCACCACATACCATCACAAGATATGTGTCTCAACCATGTACCAACCATGTACCTGTACCGTATACCATACCATGTGACAACCATGCAAATTAACCATGTACATCAACCATGCACATCAATACATGTACCTTATACAATACCATGTGCCAACCATGCAATGTATCTCATATACCACATCAAGCATCAAACTTTTACTATACCATCTACCATAAGATATGTTGAACAAGTAATACCAAGAGTGTATCTCAACCAAGTACCGTTATAACTAAGAGATGTCTCCTATGCATGTACTACCATATGCCAAGTGTATATCTCAATAATGTATTAATATCAATGGTAGACCACTAAGACAACAGTGTTTATGGATAAATCCGTAAGTGCGGACAAAAACCGATCTCCCTAGATCCACCTGGATCTAGAACAAAACAAGACAGAATAGGACGCTTTCCTTAAGTTTTAAATATTGAATTTACTAAGAGGCAAGAATAAGTAACATACCTT
>JZKD02S1268036.1:1329686-1344758 GCA_000966675.3 Picea glauca
CTGTCTATATAGCAACCTGCGGAAATTGGTTATTTCCGCACCCTAGCTATATAGCAACCTGCGTACATTTCTCTTTATAAGGTTTTTACATAGAAAAAGCAACTTCTTTTCTCAGAAAAAGTTCTTCTTCCTTCTCTCTTCAGGAACTCAGGCCACTGTGACCCCTCTAAAGGCAATAGATAGGTTTACATCATTAACGATCATAGGGATGACGAAAGTAATGTGTAACAAACAGCCATACACCTTGTACCGATAAACCCATAAGTGTACCAACAATGTATCTCACCCAACATGTAACATATACCATGAAATGCCTCTAGTCATATTCCTCAAGCATGCTCTTCAATATCACAAAGAAGTAGTCTAATAACACAACATGACAAGCCTCAAGTATATTCCAATACTATAAATATGTGCCTCTAACAATGAACCATAACAACCATATACTAAGTACCAAGAGTGTATCTCAAACATATAACAATATTACCTCAACTATGTACCATCAAGGGACTCCAGGAAATACCTCAAGCATGTTTCTTATCATACAATATTCAAGCCTAAAACAAATACATAAATGAAATACCTTTACTCATGAGAAGTTGTAGAATGAAGACCTGGGAACTTGCTTCAGACTTCAGAGACCTGGTACTAACATCCACTCAAGTTTTTTATGAGTTTTTCACATGTATGCTACATATTCATGTACATCCCGCGTACGTGCGCTCCCTATTCTACTTTCAATCTGCATATGTACACTACCTATTATACTATCAGCCCGCATATGACTCAGAAACTAGGGTTTTTTCAAGTTCTGCAACTCCAAACATTTCATCCCTTCAAAAATTCCCCCCCCTCAAACTTTATATGTCATATTCAAACCCAAATTCACTAGTATACTTGACAATAGAAAGATAAACCATTACCAAATTACTAGACCATAACAATCACTAAACCATTAATTAAACCATAAAAATTCACTAGATAGATGTTCAATACAAGTGTATGTGAATGTACTAATGAATGACTCCATGAGGTGTATTTATACAAATGATAGGTAAATCCCCTCCTTAGTTTAGGGCTTATAGGGTTTTCTTGTTACAAAAACTTTACCCCTTTATTAACCAACGTGTAACCAACTAGGGGTTTCTTGACCACACTTTGTCGATTCCAACTTTGCAAGGCCATATCTCCCTAACCGTGAGGAACTATGTGATGTTCCACATATCACTGGAAATGTAAAGACAAAAAATATCCATATATGAGTGTATTACCTTCATGTACCCTTTCCTGCATGTCCTTATTCCTCAAACAAACTTCTGTCCCATAACCACACATATGGGTTTCTTGTAGATTTCTACAAAGCATCTTCATGTGAGGTCCATGCTTAAATATACACCATAATGGGACCACTTTGGAGACTTCTTCAAATACACCCATCACTCTCAGCCATACAAATGATGACCAACCATACAAATGATGACCAACCATAAAGGAATCATGTCCATATTTCTAGGGATTCCAGACTTCTCTGAGGGTTGACATTAATCACTAAGGGTTGGCATCACTATCCATGGTCACTCTCCAAGGGTTGACATTAATCACTAAGGGTTGGCATCACTATCCATGGTCACTCTCCAAGGGTTGACATCAATGACAACCAACTATCCAAACCATGTATCGATCAATATAGAGAAACTATCTAATAATATCCCCCTTTTTAATTAATGGCAACACCAACATTGATGGCAACACTTAGACATGGAAACACTCATGCTCAAACTCTCTTTGTGAACACCACTCCTCATAAATGTTTCTCACTCTCCCCCTTTGACATCAATGGAAAAGTGTATATTTTTGGGTATCTCTCCCCCTTTGGGGTTTCTCCGCATTACTGAACTCTCCTTGGAGTTACTCCCCTTGTATTCACTACCTATATCTCTCCATCGTCATGAATTTCTTTATCTTTCACCTTTTGACAAAGGATTAACTCATCTTGTCGATATGTCTCCTTCTGGCATTGTTCCTTCTCTAACCAATCATGGGGAAAAGAATAGCTCCCCCTATGGGTATGTCTCCCCCTATATTCATGCTACTGATCTTCCTTTCTATACTCTCTCTCTCTGATGATTTTCCTTCTCTTCAATATTAGAGCTACCAGTGAAAATTTTCCATTCCCCTCTTCTAGTACTATTTATTGTCCATTGGTGCTTCCTCATGTAATTCACTGAAATATATACAAATCATTCAAAATTTTATTTCTTCATTTACTTGTCATGTTCACTTGACCATACTGTCAAATGATTTTGTTCTGATGATATAGCTTCTACTGACAATTTCTATTTCCCTATTCTAATATACCTTTCATTTCTTTCCTTTCTGTAATCATCTGATTTCACTAATTCCAATTGAAAATACATTGTTATGCATCATTTTTGACCCATGCTCTCTATACCTTCTAAGCATCTCACGAATCCATCTCTATCCATATGTCACAAACTGTCCATAATGTTGACCCATATGTCACTTTAATATTATAAATACTTCACCTGAACATCACATATCAAATGTGTCCACTACAAACCAAACTTTGTATGTCTAGAACAACCTATATTGAAGATATATCTGCCTGAAAACAAACATAAAATTCTTCCTATGTAATTTCCAACTGAGACCTGTCTGGGAACACTACTTTCTCAATCAATCAATCTATCATCTTATACTTTTGTTATATGAATTCTCTAAATATATCTCTATAAATACCTCATACTGCTCAAAATATAGTTCACTGATGTATAGTATCTACTGCATGAAATCCCCTTGTTCAAAATACATATTTACAGGGAGTCCCCAACCCAGGTGGCTCATAGAAATACATGCTATGATGCAATGCAATATTCCTCTTCATTTGTAGAGTCATCATCTCTATGAACTTTTACTTCTTCCTTTCTACCTATGAATTGATCTTGTACTACAATTCATGAAAGTACAATCTCTTGAAATTGTTCTTTATTCACCTACTCTTCTTTCTTTATCACACTACTGCAAATCCTACGATCTCTAGGACTTGTTCTTCTGGTTTTTCATTTCTTCTCCAAACCTTCCTATGTCTGACATCTTTCTTTTTCCTTATAGATTTGTCTTCATCTCATACTATTTCTAGTCCTAAGAGTATATGATCTTCCTTTACCTGTTCTTGTTTTTTTTTCCAAACATTCTTGTATCTGATATCAATGCTCTCTTTCATAGAATTGTCCATCATGCTTCTAAAATCATGGGCTATGTGTCCATATTTATGGCACTTGTAACATTCATTGTCATGTGGGGCCACATAAGCTTTTCTTGTTTGAACATTTCTTTCATAAGCCCTACAATTTGCAACCTTATGCCCAAAGTTACTACAATAAAAACAATGACCATAAAATAAATTTACATACCTGGGAGTGAATGATTTTCTTTGTTGTGTAGTCCTTCTGAATTCTTTCCTTGGATGATCATAATATTCTCTTTCATGGATCCTTTCATAATGGTTGAAGATTCTTTGCTGCTTGAATGTGGAGCATCTTCTTTTGTAGTCTTCTTCTTGATTCTTCGATACTTTTGGAATATCCTTCTTCATTGGACCTTTGATTACTTCTACATAAGTTGTTTGCTTCTCTTCATTCTTTCTTTCTATTACTTTAGGTGATGATGTGGATGGTTTTGTCTCTTGATCGTCCTTGTTGATCTTGATGTCTTTAACCCTTAGTGTGACAACTTCTTCTTCATGCTTCTCAACCTCTTCTTCTTTCTTCATCATCCGACTCTTCATGACTTCTTCTATCTTATTTTCTTCTTCAAGTTGGATTTTCAAGGAAACAATTTCCTTTTCAATTCCTCTCTCTTCTTGACCAAATTATGATTCACGTTGATTTAAGTCATCAGTTCTTTCTTTAATATGATCTGTCAATATATTTTCTCTCTTTTCAGCTTCCTTTCTTTCAGTTTTCAAACACAACTTCTCTTTTATGGATTCCTTTCTCAATACTTCTATTTCGGCTTCCAAACACTTCTTATCTTCAATATGAATTTTGTATGTTTCTGTAATCTTTCTATCTTCTTCTAGCTGAGCTCTTAAGTTATTTATGGTTTGCTGGGATTTTTCAAAACTTTGAACACTTTCATTTTGCTTCATCAATTCTATCTTGAGTGACTTATTTTCTTCTCTTTCTTTCTTTATTTCATATAAAGAACTAATTATGTCTTCCTTTTCAAGCTCAGTACTGTCTATTATTTCATCATTTTCAATTTTCAATTAAGGGAATTCAATTTCAAGATTTTCGCACTTTTCATAGTTAAAGAAAAATAACGCACCTTTGTTGGCTTCTTTCACTTCACACTCTTCTTATTTTGAATCTGTCTGACATGATGAGCATATTTCTTCTCATTTTGTACATGTATCGTCTTTAGCAAACTCTAACTCTATGATGGGAGAAAAATAGATATCATGTAGCTTATCCCAAATTTCTTTAGCTGATGAACACTTTCCAACCTTTTCTCTTACTGGATCAAGTAATCCTTCCCAGATCAAATCCATAGCTAGTTTGTTATTATTCTTCAATTCCTTCTTGGTTGTAGGCTTTCATTTCTTTGTATCATTATATCCTATCACAACTAAATACCAAATATCACATTCCAGTGACTCTAAAAATACCTTCATCCTACAACTCCACAATTCATACTTCAGAGCCTTCTGACAATTTAACATTGGTGCTCCATTCATATTGTACTCCATGATCTACCTTCCAGTGGTTAAACTATTTCTTTGAAGGAACTTGCTCTGATGCCAATTGTTGGAATACTGAGAGGGGGGCGTGAATCAGTATGAGCACTTTATACCACTTTTAACCACAATATATATTCTTTCACTTTATCAACAATGTTCAATAGTATATCAGCAATGTATCATTTATGATTGTATTCAATATATCATGATCATAGAATCATAAGAAACATCACATCAAATACACAATACACCATTATTTACGTGGAAACTCAAATGGGAGAAAACCACAGAATGCTTTATTATATATATCATGAATTCATTCATAGGAAGCACCAAATTCCAAATTCTCCAATTGCAACTGGAAGGAGGCTACAACTCTCTATTTTCAAGCTACAACCTAAAGGAAGCTACAACTCCCTAAATTCTCTGGATCCAACCAGGAGGAGGCTACAACCCCTCTAGGTTCTTTGAATACAACTTGAAGGTGGCTACAACCACCTAATTCTCATGCTCCAACCTGAAGGAAGCTCCAACTCTCTGATTTTGTGGCTACAAATAAAAGGAGGTTGCAACCCCCTATGTTCTCCATCTACAACCAAAAGGTGGCTACAACCACCTACCATTTCCCCATCTTGTCTCCCAGAAATATAAGTTTCAAATGATAACACCACTTCCACACTGTCACTATGAGATATATCACTATAAATCTATACCAACAAACTGTAACCAACCTGTGCCAAAATCCTGTAATCAATATTATACCAATAGTCAACCTGTACCAACAAATACCAAAAGGTACATGACCTGTATATATTTCATCTTGCATATGTATGATCCATGTCTATACTATAGCCAATGTATGTACACGACCTGACTATAGTGCAGCCTATGTACACCCTCTGAGAACTAGGTTTTTCACCTTTCTGAACTCTGACTCTTTCCTTCCTCTACTATTGTCACTATCATTGTCACTAATATTTTCACTATCATTGATACTCAAACATATCCTCTCACATGGATCATATACCAAATACACCTCTCAACTAGATGTCCAACAACCACATGCCTCAACCAAGCATGATCCAACATCACCACATACCATCACAAGATATGTAGCTCAAACATGTACCAAGATGTACTATCAACCATGTACCAACCATTTACCTGTACTGTATACCATACCATGTGAAAACCATGCAAATTATCCATGTACATCAACCATGAACATCAATACATGTACCTTATACCATACCAGGTTCCAACCATGCAATGTATCTCATTTACCACATCAAGCATCAAACCTGTACTATACCATGTGTTACACATGAAATTTTCACACCTAGGTACCTCGCCCTAAGTGTCATATAAGTGTATCATACACCTTGAAACCATAGAATAACCTATGTCACAATCCCTAGTCAATGTGGAGGAGGGATATATTACATGAAGGCCAAAATTCCAAGTGCACATGAAATATTATTAATATTCATGAAAAAGAAATTAATAGTGTGAGAATCCACTTCACATTTGGCTTCCTATTTTTTAGGTAAGATGGAGGATCTCATGGATGGTTAAAATATTTCCTCGTTAAAATCCTTGAGAGATATTTCCTCCCTAAAATCCTTAAGAGATATTTTCTCCCTAAATATATTTCAGATCCCTTTTTAGTGGATCTGATGAGTGATCCTCTCCATGGTGGTTAAGCCTCCAAATCCTATATAATGAGGGATTTCCATGGAGATGAAAAAGGAAGATTCGAGGTATCAAACCTATGGTATTGGGAGAAAGTTGTAGTATATCAAACCTATGATTTTGGGATATTTTTGCAAGCGATGGACGATGAGGACTTTGAGAGGATTTTGCAATTGCATCTACAGTCTGTAAGTATTTCCTTAAGAATTATCATTAATATATTGCTTGGCCTATTTCATTATAGCTTATGTATATTTACATATGTTTGTCTTATATATGGATTTGATTGGACTAATCTTATAGAGTAGAGTAGGATTTCTTTGTCTCGTTGTCCATTGCATTGCAGGTGTCAAATAGTCTGAAGGAGCTCGAAGATCAAGTTCAAGCTGGAGCAATGAGGACAAACATCAGAATAAGGTGCATCACACTTTATTCCTTCTCCTTCTCTTTCTGATTAGTTAGTTAGATTCAAAGGAATGTTAGTTTCAAATGTTAACATGTTTTCTGTCTTGGTATAAGGGTCTAGAATCCAAGAGGATATTCATTCACCTATCCACGGGGGAATTTTTCTACAACAGAAATTGGCGACTCCACTGGGGATCAACATAGATTTGTATTTCCTTGGATTGTCCCTTCACGTTTTCCACCTTTTAGATCAGTTTTACTATTTTTTCATGATCCATTACCTTTCTCCCATCTTCACTAGCAATTTCACCAATTTCTGTGAATTCTGGGTGAGTTTTGTGAATTGTTTGGCTCTGTTTTGAATTTATGGGAAGGTCAGTGATCCCATGTAGGCCATATCAGAGCATTGATCTATAATTAGTGCTCCCTTGCAGTGCTATACAGAGTTCTATAATTCTCTGTGCCCTTGAGTTAGGGAGCATTTATCTCCTTTTTTGAGCTTTTCTGCCTTTTTTTGCTCAGATTTTTGCAGCCTGTTTTGCAGAGGTCTTGTCTAGGGTTTTCACTTTGGTTTTTTTATTTGGGTTGATATTTGATACTTATCACTCCCTATTGTCTTGATTGGAGCTTGAAAATTTTTCAGAAATGTGAAATTTCCCTTTCTTGTTGCTTGTTTTGTCGGTACAATTTGAGTATTTTCTCTTTCTCCCTATCTTTTCTTGGATTCTTCTCTGCATTTTATTGTACTCCTTGAATGTTTGTCAGTTGTTTAATCCATGATTGATTTCTTGTTAGAACAAGTTTCTACTTTTTTTATTTCAAACCTCACAACTTTGAGTGCACCTTGTTTGATTGTTTTTGCTTCATAGTTCTTTGTCTCCAACTTAGATATCTTTCATCCAAAAGTACAGAAGAAACAAGCTTGCATATCTCATTAGAAAGTTTTCATAGTTAATTAAACAAATAAAGTTTACATTCGTTAGGAAGTTTTATTTGGTTTATGATTGGAAAAAGAGCTAGTTTATCATAATCATTTTCAGTTTTTGAAAATGTTTTCTTGATAGTTTGGCATCGCCTTGATCTCAGAATTGAAAGTTGCATTGTTTTGAGTGTTTACTTGTGATTAAGAAGAATAGAACTCTTCTCCTTCCCATATATAGAATTCATTGAAAGAAATAACTGCATATCATTATTTTTCATTCTATTGGAGTCGAGTCTCTTACACATCATCCGTTTCATCTCTGTGAACCCTTTGAGTTAAAATGCATTAAAATCAACCACGCGCTAATAAATTCAATTCAAATATTTTGTTTTTAGAACACCAACAATAGCTTAGGATTAGAGTATTTGGACTACGTGAAGTGAGTAAATTGTCCAAGACTACTAAAGATACTGTAGAACATTAAAGAGCGTTTCAATCCAACTTTCGTATAAGAATAGTTGGGAACCCCCTCTCACACATGGCTAAGCACGAGGTCATGTGTGGAAGAGCAGTGGAGATTACCGCTCCAAGGATTAACCAATCATAGCGTAAATATCGTATATTGGTGGATATTCTTGAAAAACCACTAGTTTCATTTGGTCTCTTTGCTTCGTGAACTCCGAATCCGTTTGGGGTCCTATGGAGTCCTACCATTCCAATTGTATTTGGTTCTCTTGAAGAACTTCAAACTTTGATATCCTTCCCATACGTTCAATCCCGACTGTTGACTGTACCCCCTCGGAGGGTGACTATGAGTTGGTAACATTAGTGGCCTTTCCTATGTATCTACATAGGTGAATGTGGGGGGATTCACATGATACCTAGGGAAGACATCATATCACACTCTCAGTACCCTTGGAGGGTGATATTGAAAAAGAGAGGGTTCCTTGGACCAATAAGGTTTGTTACGTGGAGGTCGGGGTAACTGCTTCTCACTTCTTCATTGGTGGCTTGATATCCCATCTTCAGAAGATCCTTAAAATTTGCTGTTGCTTGGTTGATTACTTTTAGTTTTCATAGTAGTGTGTTTCTTTGTTTTGCATAGTCAGCCTTAGCATCATAATTTTCACAGTATACAAGGTATGGAACCTGACACTCAAGAACCACAACATAATCTTTCTTACAAAGTAGTGATCATAGATCACACTTCTGAAACTGGGAGCATCGCTCCTGGAAGTGGACTTCACATGGAAGAACCAATCACAACCTTTGTATAAATCTTGACATCTTTTGTGAATACTCATTTTATTGATCCACTTGGCTAACCACTCTTTGACCCACCATCCATGAGATATGTTGATTATTATTCTTCATATTTATTGTCACTCAGTTGAACCATTAGATCATCCTTTGGCATGAACCCAACAATTTTTGGTTTTCCTGAAGGACTTGGGAATTCATCTTTTTCCATGACTCCCGTAGTTGATGTTGTTGGTTCATACTCTTTACCAGAAACATCGGTGACCCAGGTGACCTTGACTCAACCACTTACGCATTCATCTCCTCTTGCACTCGAGTCAGGTAATATTCCTTCTTCATTTTTTCCACACATGCACACGCCAAGTGATTTACTTGGTCGTCCCATAGGTCAAATGGATAGTGGTCAAGTCACTCACACAACCATGATTTCACAAGCTACTCAACCTCCATATCACACATCACAGATTATTACTCCCTACATTGGAGGCCAACATTCAACTGGGTGGCAACCTTCAACTGTAGGGAACATTTTTACGAGGGGGAAACCTACATTGTTGCAACATCAACCAGCATGGGGGAAAACCACTCCTGCAATTCCTTCTATCCCTACTACCATTGGTATGTATCCTATAAATCCATATCTAGGAGTTGTGAATCCTTTGTGGACTCAACCCAATACTGTGGGCATTCCTCTGCAAGGAACTATGCATTATCAATTCGTAAACTCCCCGATTCAAACACAACAGTCCATTCCACCACCATACATAGGGGGACCAATAGGCCAACTGTATTATGTAGGAGGTCCACCTGTTCAATCATAGTACATGGGTGGACAAATAGTACAACCACCTTACATAGGTGGACAACCCGGACAACCACCTTATATGGGAGGACCATCTAGTTTTATCACTTCACCACAACCTGGATATAGTCCTACTAGTGTTCGTACGCAATA
Organism: Picea glauca; assembly: GCA_000966675.3. Lineage (NCBI taxonomy): Eukaryota > Viridiplantae > Streptophyta > Pinopsida > Pinales > Pinaceae > Picea > Picea glauca. The sequence goes on from JZKD02S1268036.1 coordinate 1,339,683, forward strand.
TAGTTATCACTAGTATCAAAAACCTAACCGACAACTACCGTTATTGGCTACGTTAGATCTCCCAGATTTTTTGTGTTTAACAAAAAATCCCATCCTTCATGCCCCGTTTTGTCCCACCATCCTTGCCAAATTACCATCTAACATTCTAAAATTTGATGGAAAACCTAGGGAAGACCCTAACAATAATTTTATGACTTTCCATTTATTGTGTTCTTCCAACTCTTTGATGGACGATTCCATTCATCTTAGAAATTTTCAGATAACACTTATAGGTGCGGCATCAAAATGGTACATTGAACTGTCATGTAACTCTTTTGTCAACTTTAACTCTCTTTCCATGACTTTCTTGACACATTTTTAGTTTCCTATATGGTACAAGACCAGTACATAACTTTTGACCTCTCTCCAACAATCCTCTTCCACCCACATCTCTGATCATATTCATGAGTGGAGATGACGAAGATGGTTGATTAAAGCTCCAATTCCAGACCAACTCCTCATGGATTTATTTACAAAGTCTCTCTTGCCTCCCATAGCCCATAATGTTTCTATGGGAAATGTAGTTACTGAGGAGTAGGCTATCATCTGTGCATAGTATTTGGATTTGGTTTACTCCCAGTCTGAAACACTTTACAATCTGATCCCTTATGATCCTCGTCTGCCAAATGATCCTTCAAGACCTGCTTTGGAATATAATTTCATTCCAAGCACCATAACTACTTATGCTCCTACTCAAACATCCAAGGTGAATGCGGTCCAGTCCTCTTAATCTCAGTAACCAGGAGGTAAGAAGAAAAAGGGAGAATCCAAGAAATATTCTAACGAGTAGGATAATTCTAAGTTTGTTGATACTCAACTGACAAGGAAACCTAAATATCCTTGTATGATTTGTGAGGAATACCACTACATGAAATACTTCTTCATTGTGATGTTGTTAATAAATATCTAAAGGGTACCCCCCAACTGGTTCAGAAACAACACTCGGTTGCACAACACCTTGTCCCTCCGCAAGGAAGAGACCCAGGTCATTCCCACCATGGGGATGCTTCCACAAGTGCCTATTAGGTTTACATGTTTAAGACGGTAAATGTCACAACTCGTGCGAATACCTATGTCACTCCTCCAGGTGATAAACCTAATGCGAAGGCTGTCGACCAACCTTCTAACTCTACTCCTCCTCCATTTTCCAATCCTCTTTAGATTGAGAAGACAATTTCTAATGCAGTATTGTGCCTACCCAAGAGAATAATTCAAAAATCGGTATTTAATCCAAATGCCTGCACTGCCCAAAAATACAAGATCATTGAATATTTGGTGCAAGATCCTTGTGCTATGTCAACCCTCGAAGTTCTACAACACTGTCCAAATCAACGTATAACTCTTTTTTCAGCCATTGGAGCCATGGATCCTGAGGAGTCAAACTTGATTACATTTAATATGGATTATTTTAAGGAGAGAGTTTCCCATCACTTAGCATTCCAAATTCAAGTTTTTGTTAGTGAACACACCATCCATCGTACTTTTTTATATGAGGGAGCCTCCACTTGTGTCATTTCTTTTCCTTGTTGGAGAGACCTTGGTTCTCCTTCCCTTATTCCATCCCCAACCACCCTGAAAGCGTTTGATGGAAATGTTTTCTAACCTCATGGACTCTTGAAATATTTCACTGTGACTTTGAAGGGTAAGACTGTTCCAGTTGATATCGAAGTAGTCGACGCGCCCCTAGATTATATTTTTTTACTTAGTATTAGTTTGTTCTATGCAATGACTATCATTGCATCTTCAGTGTTGCATATATTACAATTTCCCCATCAAGGAAATATTATCACTATTGACCAACTTGAGTACACAACTCCAAATGTCAATAATGTCACTGCAAGTAATGTCCCTTTTCTACGACAAAATAATTTTTAGAGTGTAGGTGTATGTATTCTCAAGGATTCCTCACTCATGGTGGTTTTTCCTTTTCCTTCTCCTCCCACCACATAGTTTTCCACCTTAAACATGATTTTGACTCAGGCATGACAATCCTTCGATTCCTCTCTTTCATTGGTAGTACTTGGTCTCGACGAGTATAGTTCATTATCTCTGTCAATCTCATTAAAAAATGAAACAGACCCCCTCTGTTACAATTGATTGTCACTATGCATCAAGTACTTGAACCTTCTTTTCCTCTGCCTAGTGAAAATGTTTCCCTTAGTAACCAGAAACCTAAACAAGGAAAGAAGAAGAATCGCTGGAGGAAAATACGCTTGGGGGAAAGATATCTAGCCTCTGGACATCACGTTGAAGAAAACCTCAGACATCATGCTGAAGAAAAACCTCTCACTTTTTCCAAATAAGTTGGGGGAAAACTACCTCTAGAGAGACACGCTGCTAGGAGTGATCCTCGTTGGAAGGTCATCCCCATCGTAATGTAGTAGTATTTTTCTGGAATGAGCTTAGTATTTGTTCTTTCTCATGCTCATAAGTACATGAGAATAAGTTATCGAGCTTAGTCTTTGTCCTTTATCATTCTCACAAAAACATGAGAATGTAACTGAGTATAATTTTATCACTTTTTCAGACTCGTAAAGGTTATACAAAAAAAGAACCATCTAGAGTCTCCTTTAAGCTCTTTTCACACTCTCTAAACATGAAATGATTGTCGAGTGATCTTGCTTCCTTTCACACTCATTAAAGTGTTTTAGAGGGAATATTTCAAGTGGTAGTTTATGTTTTTTCCAGCCTCGCGAGACTAAAATTATGAAAAAGGAAAACCTTGGAGTCACCATTAAGTTCTTTTCATACTCTTTAAACATGAAAAACCATGAATTTTTCCTTCTCTAGACTCACTAAACTACACATTGAAGGGCCCATATGGGAACGAACCCTTACTTCTTCCAGTTTGTTAAACAAAGGAAGCGAGACTTACTGAAGGTGAGTTATATCGAGCATGTGTTCCCTCCTCGAGCTCGTAAAATAAAAAAGAGGTACTCATCTATCTGGGTGGGGGAAAAAATTGAAGGAAGTGGGTCAAGTTTTTGAGAATCCTTTATGGCATCTTTTTGTCTCCCTTGAACATGGCACTTGTTTGTGTCTCATCTTACAATTGGGTAATCCACTTGTCTCTGATTCATTTTAATTCCATGTGTCACCATACGTTTTTATCCAGTCGAAGAGTGCTCTTATTGTCGCCACACTACATTTTGGTACTCATTGACTCAATGCTACCAAGTCAGTTGTCATGCCTCATCATGTTCAAGGGAATTTTCACTTCAAACCATCCATCTGCAGTATTACCATTTTCCATTTCCCGTGTCATTCCATACTCATTCGATTCACCATATTATATCACTTTGCTATGTTAGTTTCATGTCGATGATGGTGGATACATCAAGGCCCTCCTTTGACGAGTTTTTTCCTGTTGACTTCAACACATCATCTAGGAATTAGAATTAGAAATCAGTTAGTACCTTGGGACATGCATGCCTAAATGGTAGGCCTCCTTTCTTTCGACAGTGGGTTTACATCATTGACCTTTGATCAGATGATTCCATGAATGTTCGACCTCATCTCATTTATTCACATTCACTGGAATGTACTAAGGTACCTTGGAAGTCATTGAAATCATTGGTGATTTCCCTCGCACGTGTTAATGGTTTACCTCAATGACTAGTAATCAAGTGGTTTCTACCATGTTCGACATTAAAACATCTATTCACATGGATATATTCGTACAACATCGAGATTGGGGCAAAGACCCTGGGTTGAGCATTCACTTTGTTGAACTAATTTTCCTTGGCTACAAAGGAGATCATTTGAGAATTTTGATATATATACTATCACATACATCCATATTGTATTGTTCTGTGGCTATGTTTTATCATATCGTAGCTCCATTGTGTATTTTTTGTGGCTACGATCAGCTCATGTCATGGAGGTATGGATCCACTGTTGATACTGACAGGGGAGTGAATTAGTATCAACTACAATTTAAAAACCTTTTCAACTTATACTTAAACCATTCAATTATATCAAATGATCAATCAACAATAGTATAAGAGTTACACCAATACACCACAATACACCATGCACAATATATGAGAAATAATCAATAATTATTGTTCAAGGGAAGTAATGACTTTCAAAGGTAGTTGCATCTTCCAAATATAAAGGGAGGGATAAACCTCCAAGATGAAGATACAATCCTCCAATATCAAGAGAGGGTTGACCTCTCCATCCTTTCCCCTTCCTTCCACCCAATAATATATGAGAGATAATAAAACTTTACATTAAATCATCACCATCAACCAACCATCACATAGAGCCTGATAATGCTTCCCGAGACTTCTTCAAATTATATAATTATTCAATTATTGGAATAATCTGATCCTTTAGATAATATTATTCAATGTATTCTCTGAAAATCCTCCAAGTTTCACTCCTTGAATCCTCCCCAAAAAGAAGTTATAGAAAGAATGGTAGACTTTATTCAATTCTGGTTTATTCAGGAGAGCCATCCTGTACAGAATGCCCAACGCTCAATATTTAATATCAGATTCTAAAAATATGACACAATAAACTAAATTCCGTACTCTTTCCAATTAAACTATTCCCTTATAAATTGGATTCACTATGAAGACGTTATGACTATTTTACCCAAAACACCTATTTATTGACTAGCTTCAGGACTAGTAAAAAACCCTAACTTCCATAGAGTGTATCTCCATAATTATAGTGAATCAAGAGCTTCAACTTTTACCATAGGTACCTTGATATGTCATTGCAATACCATAGAAATTTTACCATCTTAATTATTCTAGAAAACAATTTATAGGGAAAATGGTAAGATGACCTCGAAATACCTTACCTTAGAACACATCACTAAAAGACTTCATCCTCCCTTGAAATCCGACCTTCTTTACTTATGATTTCCTCTGAAATTCAACTTGTGTGTCAAATGAATATATAATGATATTTATTTATAACATTTATGTCACTTCCTTTTAACATTAGGGATGACCTGACACTTTCTTATTTTGTAATTATTTTCTTTAATTATCTTCAGGGCCTACATGTACTTCCTTCTTCAAT
>JZKD02S1268036.1:1344808-1389694 GCA_000966675.3 Picea glauca
CTGACACTTTCTTATTTTGTAATTATTTTCTTTAATTATCTTCAGGGCCTACATGTACTTCCTTCTTCAATTCACTTTGTCATCTTCAAAAATTCATTTCTCCTCAACGATGAGGATCCAAGTGGCGTGCCACATACCATCGTAAACAACATTATCTATACTATCCATCCATGGGTGTTGTATCTGCGTGTGAATTGTCCTTCATGTCCAAATACCTTCATCAATCTTGCGGTCCAAAACCAATGACTAGGGTTGACATCAATGACAACAACCAGTCTTCCAACAATATCCCCCTTTTTCATTGATGGAAACACTCATGCTCCCATTATCATCATGATCCCAATTTATCTCCCCCTTTGACATCAATGGCAAAGGGTAGGGCTTCTCCCCCTGAGTTCAATGGCATAAGGTGACGTTCTTCTTTGGGGTTGCTCCCCCTGAACACGTGGCACTCAACAATAGTTCATCCTTATTTTTGGTATTTGGGACTTTTTCTTCCTTGGAATCCTTTTGTGTGGATTATGTCTTATCTCTCTTATTCATGTATAAGATGTATATGTTGTTCGGTCTTTTTGTTGCAGTTGCAACCAATCTGCCTGAGTTATTTTCTCTGATTTTACATTTTCAGGAGTCAAACGTAAGAGTGTATCCTTGATCACACATTTTACTAAAACTGAGTAGATTATGCTTCAAGTATTCAACCAATAGGACATTATTTTCTTTTACATTTTTTCTTCCAAGCTCTACTACACCTTCTCCAAGTATTTTGGTAGACGAGTCATCTCCAAATTCAACATTGCCACCCTTTCTCTTCAAGCTGATGAATTTGTCTTGATCCCCAGTCATGTGTGAAGAACATCCACTGTCTATGTACCATTCATCTCATTATTTACATTCTTTAGTGGTTAATTCTATTCAAATATCTTTATTGTTTGGAATCTCTTTCCTTCTCCATACTATGGTTGACATAGGGACATCTTCATTCATATATTTGCAATATCATGCTTTGTGACCAAGATAATTACATTTGTAGCATACAATATTTTTGTCCATCAATGGGGAAAATGAATTATAACTTCTCTTAACAAATCTATGATTATTTCCATATCTTCTATTTACACCATTCATGTTTCTTGCATATTTGTTCCTTTCATTGATTCTGCAATAAATTGCCTTATGTCCAAAATTTTTGAAAGTATAACAATGACCAAGAAAGAAATTTTGATACCTTGGAGTAAGTGGACTTCTTTGTTATGTAGTCCATATGGTTTCATGATATACTCTTCTGTAGTTTCCTTCATACTGATTGAATCTTCTTTGATTCTTGAAGGTAGGAGGTCTTCTTGGATATTCATCTCTTTTGTAATCATTCCTTCTTTCTAGTATCCTTGTCCACTTCTCATCAACTATTTGTGTAGCTCTTTATTCAACCTTCTTGTTGGTATTTGCATCTTCTCTGTATGAAGTTTCACCCATGCATCCAATATGTGTTAAGTTTTTTGTCACTTGAGAGTTTCTTAAGCTCTTCCTCAATGAGACAACTTCTTGTTCAAGTTTCTCACAATCTTCTTCTTTCTTCATCATTTGGACATTCCTTACTTCTCCTATTCTTGTTTCTTATTTGAGTAGAGTTTTCAAGGAAATGTTTTATTCTCTTAGTTTCTCAAAGTATTCTAATTGTTTATTCAAGATTACAACTATCTTTTCACAAATACCCAATTCACTTCTTAGTTTTCTATGTGTGTCTTTGAGCTTTCTATTTTCAATCTCAACATGCTTCAATTTTTTAAGATTCTCATCTTCTTGTTGAATAATTTATGATTCATGATTTTCTTCTTCTTCATTGGAATTTTCTTCTTCAATGCCATCTCTTTCAATCCTTGAATGAGGACATTCAAATTCAACATGTCATAATCCTTCACAATTAAAGCAAAAGAACTGACCTCTATTTTCTTCTTTGAAATATGAGATGTTGTAATTTTCTTCAACTTCTTCTTTTTATTATGCTTCTTACCTTACATAAAGGTCTTGTAGCTTGTCCCAAATCTCTTTTGATGATTCACATGATCCCACCTTGGATTTCACTGAATCTATCAATCCATCCAGGATGGTATCTATTGCCAATTTTTTGTTCCTTTTTGCTTCCTTCTAAGCTGCAGTCTTTGGTTTCTTCAAAGCATTGTATCATGAAGCAACTGAGAACCAAACATATTCCCCAATAGATTTCAAGTAAGTTTCCATTCTATTACTCTAGTATTCAAAATTTCTTCCATAAAATGGTGGAATCCCATTTGGAATTTTGTCTTCCATTTCTTCTTAGGATCTTCCTTCTAGTGGTTAAAATATACTGAAGGTTACCCGCTCTGATACCAATTGTTGATATTGAGAGGGGGGTGAAACAATACCAATACAATTAAAAAAAAACTTCATCTTATACTTGAACCATTCAATTATATCCAATGATAAATGAATAATAGTATAAGAGTTACACCAATACACCACAATACACCATGCACAGTATATGAGAAATAATCAACAGTTTTTGTTTAAGGGAAGTAATGACTTCCAAAGGTAGCTAAAACTTCCAAATATAAAGGGAGGGATAAACCTCCAAGAGGAATATACAATCCTCCAATATCAAGAGAGGATTTACCTCTCCATCCTTTCCCCTTCCTTCCACCCAATAATATATGAGAGATAATAAAACTTTACATTAAATCATCACCATCAACCAACCATAACAGAGAGCCTGATAATTCTTCCTGAGACTTCTTCAACTTCTGTAATTATTCAATTATTGGAATACTATGATCCTATAGATAATATTACTCAATGTATTCTCTGAAACTCCTCCAAGTTTCACTCCTTGAATCCTCCCCAAAAAGAATTTATAGAAATAATGGTAGACTTTATTCAATTATGGTTTATTCAGGAGAGTGAACTTGTACAGAATTCCCCACGCCCAATATTTAACATCATATTATGAAATTCACATAAAATAAACTAAATTATATACTATTTCCAATCAAATTGGTCCCACATAATTTGGATTCTCTATGAAGAATTTATGACCATTTTACTCGGAACACACGTTTATTGACTAGCTTAAGGACTGGTCAAAACCCTATATTCCTAAGAGTGTATATTTGTAATTGTAGTGAATCAAGAGATTAAAATTTTAACATAGGTACCTTGATATGTCTTCTCAATACCATAGCAATTTCACCATCTGAATCATTCTAGAAAAAAAGTTATAGAGAAAATGGTAAAAGGACCTGTGAATAACATACCTTAGAACACATCACCAAAAGAATTCATCCTCCCTTGAAATCCGGCCTTATTTACTTATGATTTCCTTTGAAATTTGACTTGTGTGTAAAATTAATGTATAATTATATTTATTTATACCATTTATGTCACTTCCTTTTAACATTAGGGCCAGCCTGACACTTTCTTATTTTGTAATTCTTTTCTTTAATTATCTTCAGGGCCTACATGTACTTCCTTCTTCAATTCACTTTGTCATCTTCATAAATTCATTTATCCTCAACCATGAGGATCCATGTGATGTGACACATACCACCGGAAACAACATGATGTATACTATCCATCCATGGGTGTTGTACATGCATGTGCATTGTCCTTCATGTCCAAATACCTTCATCAATATTGCGGTCCAAAACCAATGACTAGGGTTGACATTAATGACAACAACCAATCTTCCAACATCCACATTGTATATTTGGTGGCCATATCCTTAGTCAATATTTTTCATGGATCCCTAGTGTATTGGTCGGCGACCATGCTTTGAGTCATATCTTCTTTCGAGCATAGGTATATCTACCTCAGAAATGGAACATATATTAATATTGTTTGATGGTTGTTTGCAGCTTCTTCCAGGTTCTCAAACTCCACACCCTTGCATTAAATATTTGTAAAGTGCTTCAGCCATCATTCCCATCATTCTCTCTTCTGAGCTCACTCTTTAGGGGGAATTCTATTACACATTAAATTTTCACACCTAGGTACTTCACGCTAAATGTCGTAAGTCTCATATAAGTGTCTCATACCCCTTGACACCATGGAGTAACCTACGTACCAATCCCTAGTCAAAGTGGAGGAGGGGTATATTACATGAAGGCCAAAATACCATGTGCATATGAATTATTATTAATATTCATTAAAAAAAAAAAAAAAAGTATGAGAATCCACCTCACATTTGGTTTCCTATTTTTTAGGGAAGGTGGAGGCTCTCATGGATGGTTGAAATATTTCCTCCTTAAAACCCTTGAGAGATATTTCCTCCCTAAAATCCTTAAGAGATATTTTATCCATAAATATCTTTCATATCTCTTTTTAGTTTATCTGATGAGTGATCCTCTCCATGGTGGTTAAGCCTCCAAATCCTATATAATGAGGGCTTTCCATGGAGATGAAAAAGGAATATTCGAGGTATCAAACCTATGGTCTTGGGATAAAGCTTTAGGATATCAAACCTATTATTTTGGAAGACGTTTTCAAGGGTTAGACGAGGAGGACTTGGAGAGGTTGTTGCAAATGCATCTACAGTTTGTAAGTATTTCTTTAAGAATTCTCATTAATATATTGCTTGGCCTATTTCCTTCTAACCTATGTCTCTTTACATATGTTTGTCTTATAGATGGATTTGATTGGACTAATCTTATATAGTAGAGTATGAGTTATTTGTCTCATTGTCCATTCCATTGCAGGTGTCAAACAATGCTTAGGAGCTCGGTGATCAAGCTCAAGTTGGGGCAGCGAGGAAAAACATTGGAATAAGGTGCATCACACTTTATTCCTTCTCCTTCTCTTTTTGATTAGTTAGTTAGATTCAAAGGAATGTTAGTGTCCAATGTTATCATGTTTTCTATCTTGGTATAGGGGTCTATAATCCAAGAGGATAGTCACTTGTCCACATGCGAATTTTCCTACAACACCATGTACCATACGATATGTTGAACAAGTAATACCAAGATTGTATCTCAACCAAGTACAATCACCACTAAGAGATGTATCTTGTGCATATAATACCATATGCCAAGTGTATATCTCAATAATGTATTAATATCAATGGTAGACCACTAACACAACAACCATACAACTTGTACCAATAAACCAAGAAGTGTACCAACAATGTATCTCACCCAAAATGTACCATATACCATGAAATGCCTCTATCCATAGACCTCAATATTTCTCTTCAATATCACAAATATGTAGTCTCATAACATAATATGACAAGCCTCAAGTATATGCCAATACTAGAAAGACGTGGCTCTAACAATGAACCATAACATCCATATACTAAGTACCAAGAGTTTGTCTCAAACATATAACTATATTACCTCAACCATGTACCATGAAGGGCCTCCAAGACATACCTCAATCATGTGACTTATCATCCAAGATTCAAGCCTCAAAAAATACATAAATGACATATCTTTACTCATGAGAACTTGTAAAATGAAGAACCTAGGAACTTGCTTCAGACTTCAGGGATGTCGTACTAAAATCCACTCAATTTTTTTATTATTTTTTCACATGTGTGATACTTATTCATTTACATACCACGTACGTACGATACCTATTCTACTATCATCCTGTGAATTTGCTCTACCTATTATACTATCAGCCTGCATACACCTTGAAAACTAGGTTTTTTTCAAGCTCTGTAGCTCTGAATATTTTGGCCCTTCAGAATTTTTTCCACCTCAAACTTGATATGTCAGATTCAACCTCAAATTCACTAGGAGACTTTCCAATAAAAATATAAACCATTACCAAATTAATAGACCATTAAAATCACTAAACCATTCATTAAACCATAACAATTCACTAGATAGATGTTCGATACAAATGTATGTGAATGTACTAATGAATGACTCCATGAGGTGTATTTATACAAATTATAGGTAAATACCCTCCTTACTTTAGGGCTTCTAGAGTTTTCTTGTTACAACAACTTTACCCCTTTATTAACCAACTTTTAACCAACTAGGGGTTTCTTGACCACTCTTTGGGGATTCCAACTTCGCACGACCATATCTCCCTAACCTTGAGGAACTATGTGATGTTCCACATATCACCAAAAACAACAAGACAGACACTATCCATATATGAGTGTATTAGATTAATTTACCATTTCCTTTATGTCCTTATTCCTCAAACAAACTTGGGTTCCATGACCACACCTATGGGTTTCTTATAGACTTCTTAAAACCCTATTCCCTTGAGGACCATGCTTAAAGCTACACCATAAGGGGACCACTTTGGAGACTTATTAAAATACACCCATCACTCTCAATCATACAAATGATGAACAACCATAAAGAAATATTTTCCACATTTCTAGGGCTTCCAGACTTATCCAAGGGTTAAAATTAATCACTAAGGGTTGACATCACTATCCATGGTCACTCTCTAAGGGTTGACATCAATGGAAACCAACTATCCAAGCCATTTGTCCATAAATATAGACCAATTGTACAACAAACGGATGTGGGAATCGGAGGTTGGATGAAATGTATGACCTTCTTTTCTTTTTATTTTCTTTTATTTATTTATTTACTTCCTAATTTTCCGGTTCCTTGAAACCTATAGCAGGTAATTGCTTCAATGGAATTTCTAATTTTTTGAGAGTGACAAGAATTTTATGATAGACCTTGATAACCTGAATAAATCTTTATGGATGTATTTTAAATTCTCTAAAATAATTCCTATGTATGTGGAAATCGATTATTTCTATTAGGTAGTTGTTATTTCACTTTAAAAATCTTCTTGACATTCATATTTCTTCAAATTGCAGTGGAATTGTTTTTCTTCAATAGAATTTTTAATTTTTTTTAATTTTTTAATTTTTAATGTCCCAAAGCATGATTACAGTCAATAACCAAATCAAAGAAACTCTATGAAATGGAGGTTGGTTAAAATCCAAAGCGACCAATGGTCAGGATAAAAAAATAAAGGATCTGATATCGAATGTAGGGAACTAATCCAGTTCACTTATGTAAATATCCAATGTAAAAAGGACAATAAGTTAGGATCCATATAAGACAAGTAATAAATAATTGAATAATATTTGATGAATGATTACAATAAAAATGAGGGCCATATATACCCATGTAGGGATTCCCCTTCATTAATAGAGATGTCCTTTAGATAAGACAAGTATTTTCATTGTGATGTATTAATTATTATTATTTAATGATTATTTATTTATATCTGTTTCTATATATTTGCGTTCATGATAGTTTTCTTGTGCCAACTAAAGATTGTAAAATTTATATTTGAAAGAGAATCTATATATATTATGTTTGTAAAGTCAATGCTTAATCGTTCTCTCTGTAATTTAGTCACTATAGTCAATATCAAACGCCTTTAGAAAAATAAGGGAGTTAGCTTATTCAACTTGTATAAAAATTCAATATTATAATAGATTTGGGTACAAGTGTAAGATGAATATGGTAGGACCAATTCCATAAGTATCTATGAATTTTAACATCAGCTTCATTATAAGAGAAATTATTTTACCTTTGGATTCACATCTTAGTAAAATAGTATTAATTAGACTTACTAAGTATCTTGACCATTAAATACATACATATCATATGTATTAGATAACTAAAGAATATTGTAAGGGTTTTGATATATGTTTTAATTCTTTGAACCAATGATTGAAATACTTGTAAACAAAATTGTATAGTGAGTTTTAATACACACACACTTTACAATTACAACTCTTATGCAAGTAACACAACATTAGGCATTTTGAACAAGTTAAATTGGTGTTCTTATGTACAATAGTGATTCGATGGGAGGTTAAAACATGGAAGGGTATTACTCTCCTCAAGTTTTATTATTAGGGTAAATATATTAGGGTTAACACTAAGTTATTGATAGATTTGATTCTTCACTAGGATCATGGAAGATAAAATTTCATGGTACCAATCAACAAAGGATAATATTTATTTCCCTACATACTATTTAAACTATTTAGGAAGGGGGAGGGGGTATTTTTACCATTTCCTTGATATACCACTTGGTATTCTAGGAGAAAATAAATTGACATATGTGTAGAGATATGATAGCACAAATATAATTTACCATGGTGAGTTCTAGGTAATTGTGGGCTAGTTGAGATTACGTGTTTTTTTTTCACAACAAGTTTAGTGTTCAAGACTTTTAATTTCCATGCTAGATTTCCATACCACTAATGGTTAATGAATTTGTTTCCATTTGTTGTCATTAAGAACCTGAGTAGATCTACAAATATAGTCACCACAAATACTGAATACATAATAGATCCATAGAGAAATATAGAAGAAACCACACTTTATTATTACCAAACCCTTGAGGTAGGGAAATACCATACAATGGATCCTATTATGGAAGGGATCCTCTCCTATTCACTTTTCTCTTTAAGGGGGAATCCTCCTATTGATATATCACTCCAAATACAATACTCTCTTCATATCCCATTACATTGCTTGAAAATGTTAGGTACCTAGAGAGGTAGTATTGGGGGCCCAGAGGGCCCATAGTCATAATAATGGAGGTCATTCAATGTAAGGTGGACTATGTCCACTATATTATTAAATAAGACTCACTATGGTAGCTACATGTAATAAATGGATAGTTAGATATAATAAATGTAAGAGGACTTCTTAGAAGGTTTTACTCTAGAAGATTCATCCTCTAGAATGTTCTTAGGTGATGGTAACACTATATAAAGGAGTTCAAGAAATGTAATGGGATATGAAGAGAGTATTGTATTTGGATAGGTAGATCAATAGGAGGATTCCCCCTTGAAGAGGCAAGTGAACAGGAGAGGATCCCTTCCATAATATGATCCATTGTATGGTGTTGCCCTACCTCAAGGGTTTGGTAATAATAAAGTGTGGTTTCTTCTATATTTCTCTGTGGATCTATTTTGTATTTAGTAATTGTGGTGATTATATTTTTAGATCTACTCAGTTTCTTAACAAGTAGTATCAGATCACTTTCCTTGGCAGACATTGTGGGCAAATATTTTTTATTTTTGCAGATTGTTTTTCGGAGAAGAAAAAAGAGGGTCGCGACATTCCAGAAATTTTCGCTATATTTATGAGAACAAATTTCATAAACAATATATATATATATATATATATATATATGAGTTCCTCTTAGAAAAACACCCAAGTTGAAAAAAAAATTGTCTGAAATGGAGTCCAAGAAGTCAAGATATTGAAGTTTTAAAATCTGTAATTTTTCAGGGTTTTTTCTACGGAAGACAACGCGATTGTTTTTATTTATGTAGCATATGGAGGATGAATTTTCCAAAAAAAAATAAATATCTGATTTTCTCTCACAATTTCACCCAATTTCAAAAAAATAAATCAGTCGAAACGGAGTCCGGGAAGTGAAGTTATGAGCATTTTGAATTTAACAGTTTTTTAGGGTTTTTCCAGAAAAGTCGCGATTTTTTGTCGTAACTTATTGTTCTATTTTTGGGGTTTTTCCATGAAGGATGCAGGACCAAAGAGTTCATAGGGTGCTCAGATGGATATTTCCTCTCAAACCCTCAAAGAAATTCTACAAATTACTGAAGCATTCAAATCTGAATTGTATGACACATTGGATGCTAGATTGCATGACCTTGCAGATGGTCTCAATGATAGTTTCTGTAGTATTCAAGATTCATTGGATAACATACAAGAGATATTTCTTATGGAAGACATCAGGGATGAATATAATTAAGAAATATATGCTCGTTGTGATTTTGAGGCCAATTGTGATGATTGGTATATGGATAGTTGTCATTTCTGGGATGACAACCACTTTCATATTTTATTTGATGACTCTAATCCACCTTCTGTAGAGAGAATCAACGTGACAAATTGAGAGCCAATGATTATTACCAGTGTCCATCCTACATATTATATAGTGGTATTATTCATTTCAGATTCTTCTATGACCCTTTTCCACTATGTGGATGGATCTTGTTATTTGGATCCACATGATAGGTGTCAGTCTTTGGAGCATTATTTTGAGTTAGTTATTGGGTTCCAAAATCTTCCATGGGGAGTTCACATGGGCACTTGGACATGGGACCCAGGCCTACAATGGTGGTTGGACTACTTCAACATGGTGGCTTCTCTTTCTACATGGGACCTTGGTTCTCCAGTCTTCTTCAACATTATGATCCACAATTATCCATGGGAACATGGTATATGGTTGTACATCAAGCATTGAGGACAACACTTTCATAAGGGGGATGGAATGTTAGGTAGATAGAGAGGTAGTAGTGGGGGCCCAGAGGGCCCATAGTGATAATAATGGAGGCCATTCAATGTAAGGTCGACTAGGTCCACTATATTATTAAATAAGACTCACTATGGTAGCTGGATATAATAAATGGGTAGTTAGATATAATAAATGTAAGAGGACTTATTAGAAGGTTTACTTCTAGAAGATTCCTCCTCTATAATGTTCCTAGGTGATGGTAACACTATATAAAGGAGTTCAAGTAATGTAATGGGATATGAAGAGAGTATTGTATTTGGAGCGGTATCTCAATAGGAGGATGCCCCCTCGAAGAGGCAAGTGAATAGGAGAGGATCCCTTCCATAATAGGATCTACAAATATAATCACAAAAAATACTGAATACACAATAGATCGATAGAGCAATATAGAAAAAACCACACTTTATTATTACCAAACCCTTGAGGTAGGGAAACACCATACAATAGATCATATTATGGAAGGGATACTCTCTTGTTCACTTTCCTCTTTGAGGGGGCATCCTCCTATTGAGCTACTGCTCCAAATAGCTAGAGACGTAGTAGTGGGGACCCAGAGGCCCCCCACTACTACCTCTCTAGCTACCTAATAGTTGTGCTATGTATATAGTTTATTTTAAATTCCTAGAATGATTTAGTGGTCTACCATGATTTTATAACAATGTTTTATTTCTTTAGATCATTGTCATAACATGTTGAAGGGGAGACATATCTCCCCCTTTTCTTTAAATTTGTTTTCTTTATTTTTTGAGATGTTTTTGGTGGCATATTTAACATTTAACCACCATCCTCCTTGTATAATCACCAATGTGTATATGCACATGTGGGGGAATATGTTACCCAAGAGGAGAAGTCAAAGCACATGTACAGGTCAATGGGTGAGATGTTTTGAATTTTTTATGTAGTGAGGTGATCACATCCTTGATATTATATCATTTCCATATGTAGGTATGGATTGGTAAGGATATTATGACATCTAATTGACTACAATCAACCCACTAAACATGGGAGTAATATTATTTTTATCTTTTGTTGATTTTAGTTGCATATGTTTTTGTCTTATTTAATGCACATGTATTGATTATAATTTTTTTAATTTTCTACTTATTGTTTTGTTTTATTTTTCACATATTGGCACATACTTTGCTAATATTCCTCATATTCGTCTTAATGTAGAGATGGATATGAAGATGAGATACAACAAGGGTTTATACCTAGCATGCCATAATGAGTAGATCATAGATTTCAGTAATGGGTTACAAATCCACTGGTCTCACTTATGTCTTACCATGGAGTGGCACCAATGCAACCTAGAGTCATTGCATAAGATCTTGATATTGCATATATCTATGGGAGTGTTTTCTATTGTAATATTGAGAGGGGCGATGAATCAATATGAGAACTTATTACAACTTTCAATCACAATATATATAAACTTTAAATTTATCAACAATGTTCAATAGTTTATCACTTATACATTTAGTATATCATTGAATCATAAACAATATCATTCATCATTGCATAGTAAAAAACCAAAGATACAAAATACACCAGAATTTACGTGGAAACCCAAATGGGTGAAAACCATGAAATTATTTATTATATATATATCAATAATACATTTATTAGAAGCACCAACTTCCCAATTCTCCAACACCAATTGGAAGGAGGCTCCAACCCCCTATTTATAGGCTCTAACATGAAGGAATATACAACTCCCCAAATTCTCTAGCTACAACTGGAAGGAGGCTACAACCCCTTGATTTATAGGATCCAAACTAAAGGAAGCTCCAACTCCTTATGTTTTCCAACTCCAACTGGAAGGCAACTATGACCCCCTGATTTACAGGATCCAACATAAAGGAAGATACGAATCCCTAAATTATCTTACACCAACCGAAAGGAGGATACAACCCCTTTTCCTTGCCCCATCCTATCATCCTAAAATATAAGTGTAGACTCAACCTCTCACTACCATTGATAATCCTATAACTACCATTGTCATCAACCAACATGTCATTGTCACTGTCACATCAACCAACCTATCATTGCCACTATCACATCAACCTATGATTGCCACTGTCACATCAACCTATAATCAATGATCAACCAATCATCCAACATGTCACTCTCTCTGAAACTGTCTTTGTCACTATCTATGTTATTGATATACCATTGTCAACCAACTATAACCATATCCACTCACATGGATACCAAAAACATCACCATACCATGTACATCAACCATGTATAAGAACATGTACCATACCATGTACATCAACCATGTAATAGATCCTATACCATACCATGTACATCAACCTGTACCATATCATGCATCAATAATGTACTAAACCTATACCATATCATGCATCAACAATGCATCAACCATGTACTAAACATGTACCATATCATGCATCAACCATGCATCAAAATTGTACCATATCATGCATCAACCATGTACCAAAACCTGTAGCAAGATCACAAAGAAGTGCCTCTATAAATGTACAATATCATCATCAACTCATGAACCATAACATCACAAATATGTGTCTCAATATCACCAATAATGTACCATAATACATGCCAAGTGTAGGTACCATAAAATCAATTATCAACCATATACCTCAATTGTATACCAAAGCTATGTATCATGTACCAAGCATGAACTATGTACCAAATGATGTGCCTCAACCAAGCACAAAAGGATGTGCCTCACACATATGCCTCCATATACTAAGTGTATACCTCAACCATGTACCAATATTACAAAGAGGTGCCTATAACAACCATGACATATACCAACCAGACACAAAGGTACACCATAACATTACTCAACTATGTATCCAAGATGTACCTCAAACCATGTGCCTCAAGCATGTACCAAGAGATACCATAAAACATATGTTATATAACTCATGATATTCATCAAGATTATACCATACAAAAAATGATATTCCAAGTATCCAATATGTTCCTCAAGACATATACCAAAACTCAGAAATACACCAAAGACGTGCCTCAAGCATGTACCATAACATCACCAACATGTAACCCTCAAAACATGCATATAGACATACCTTTAAACCTATATATGACCTGATACACAAGATTTCAAACTTGTAACTCTTCCTCAGCCTCAACAACCTTGTACTAGCATCCTCCCCAAATTTTTATTATCCTTGTGGGACTAAGAGCAGTCAACTAGTGGGGCCTCACGGGACAAGGGTCATACAAGCCACAAGGGTGCCTCACGGGACACCAGTAGTCTGACCCGTGGGGTCAACCAAACTAGGGTTTCTCATAAACCCTCGCTCTCCTCTACAATCCCAAAATTTTCTCCTTCGCACTTCCCTCACTTCCTTATACTTGCTACCTCATATTCTCCAAATGAATCAAGTGTGCTCACATAGAATATAGTCAATAAAGGTGTGTGTGTAAGAATTATAGGATTTTTTTTGTGTATTTATACTTTTCCAAGTGACTTATTTTCGTTACTTTAGGGATGACCTGTACTTTCTTTGTATAACCACTTTACCCTTTAATTAATGACTTGTAATTGTTTAGGGGATTCTTAACCATTATTTAGGGATTCCAAGTTCATGACCTCATAACTCCTTAACCATGAGGAACTACATGATGTTCCACCTACCATTTGAAATGGAATGACGAGGAATATCCATCTACGAGTGTGTTACATGAATTTACACTATCCTTCATGTCCTTATTCCTCAAACAACTTCGGGATTCATGACCACACCTCTGGGGCTTCTTGTAGACTTCTTCAAATGCACCCATCACATTTTATTACATCAATGACAACCACTTTTGTGTACATCAATGAAAACCAACTATCTAACAACATCAATGACAACCAACCAGGGATGATTTTAGGGGCTAAATTTCGCTCATGGGCTAATTTTACGTGGTTTTTCCAAAAATGAGATTCGCTATTTTAAAAATGATTCGCCCAAATTCTATAGGATAAAATTATTTTACCTTAAAAATAGCCAAAATATTATAAAAACTATATAAAATACTTAGAAATTTGAATATTTTTAAAAAAATATTGCCAAACATTTATAGTTTACATATGAAGGATTAGTAATATTCGCCAAGGTTTCTACATTTTAAAATAAATTTCCATCCTTAAAATCACCCTTGCAACCAACTATCCAAAAATATCCCCCTTTGTCATTGATGGTAACAATCACACTCCAACACTCATACTCCACCTGTGACTAATGCTCATGATATTTCTCTCATGTTTCTCTCTCCCTTTGACATCAATGGTAAAAGGTATCTCCCCTTGGGGATGCTCCCCATGTCTTCATGCTTTTAAAAATTTTCTTATGATATTTCTATTTCTCCCCCTTTGACATCATGGGGAAAAGGGTAACTCCCCTTTTTGGTATATATCCCCCTCTCTTCATGCTTCTAATTTGGTCTTTGTTTCTGATAATTTATCTCCCTTTGAATTTTCTACAAGATGCCAAGTGGATCAATGTGGGGTTTTTATACTTCCTTTCCTCTCTTGTAGGGATTTTTTTCCATTGTTTCTTCCTCTTGTAATTCACTAATTGTTGGATAGGTAGTTTTGGATGTAATTTTGGAGAAAAACCTAAGTACAAAGAAAGGTCACAGAAGGAATAAATCACATAGAAGGAAGAAAGAGTACAAAAGGTAAAAGGGGCATAGAAGGACAGACAATGCATAGGATGGAGATAGCACACAAAAAGAAAAATAAATAAAGTGAGTGAGAGAAGGAAGCGCAAAGGATGATAGTGAGACTTTCCATAAATATAAGAACAACAAAAAATTTGTATAAAGAGAGAGAAGTAGAATAAGGAAAACAACCAGTTAACTAAAGTTGGCCATGCCATGCATTGTAATAGGCTATTTTGGGATCTATAAGAATAGGAATTTAAGACCTAGATTTTGGTTATAAATATGTAATGGGTGGGGTGAAAGGAGAGAGTTAGAGGGAGATAGAGAGTGAGAGAGATAGTGGGATAGAGGAAGTTTGTAGAATCTATAGAGGTTGATATTATGTAAGAATCATGAATGTAATCAGTTGATACAATAAATAAAGATATAGTTTGAGAGATAATCTTGCATATTGTGTTATTTACTTATTTATGTGCATGTATGAATGATGGTGCTATATTTTATAGATGATATTTAGGGTACAGATTGATTAGGCTACAAGATTTATGAATGGCTATAGTAATCAGAAGCATATGTAATCTAGAATAAGGAATAATGATTAGCGCATCTGCTTCCCTTTTCCCTACTGCTGCAAAAACTTAGTTCTTGCAATCCCAATAGATACCTTGGGTGAGACTTCATCCTCATCAGAAGATGATGCTAAAAGGGTTGGTTTCTTGAGGGTTTGGTGGTCACAGTTGAACTGAACCTTGGGTCTTACAACCCATGCATAGATCAGTTTAAGCCAACAAATGGTTCCATTGTCGGGACCGAGAAATTGGAATTAAGGGAATTTGTTGGAGTTCGACTAAAAAATAAATCACAAGCTAGTTGGAACAAAAAGAACGAGAATTATTGCAGCAAGAGAGAAGGAACCCTCAAATGAATGACAAGCAATGGATGAAAAAGTATGTGTTCACAAATATAGATGAAATTTTCTTTGGATAATTCCCATAAATTTTGACTGAGTCGATAAGAATATTGGTTGAGAAGACAGGAAGGTTTAGTGTTGCAGCACCAAAGAATTGGACTCATGAATTGGTAAAATAGTTGAATTTGGTAAGTAAGCTAACTACTCGAGCAGTTTATTTTTGGATAGATAGTGTATTACGAGGTTATCTTACAAAATTTGTAATAGATTGCATTCAATCACATAGTGTTGCAGAAAGAAAAAATTTCAAATTTCCATATGAAAGGTTATTGAAATAATTAAATACGTGGATAAATATTTTTTTGTGTGAAAAACACATGATGATTATGAAGTCTGGTGGCTAAAGGGGATTTGTACACATAGGGGGAACCGGAGTATGACATGGCAATAATCTAGGAGAAGGAAGAAATGAACGAGGGAGGAAGGGAATAAGGATGTAAGAAGGTAGCATACCATAGGAAAAGTATGATTTTGGAGAGTTGCATGGAGGAAGAAGGTACAAGAGGCAAAAGACTGGGGTTGGGAGAGAAGAGAAACATAGTGAGCTAAAAGAAAGAGAACCTTGCACACAAGTCTGAATTATGGAGATACCATATTTAGGAGGAAAAGAAGAAGGTTCTTAGTCCATTCCAGTAATAGAGGATCCCATAAGTCCTACTTAGACAGGATCATGTGTAGAATACATGACCCCGTGTGCATCACCACATTCATATATAACAATTGAATACTTGTCAAAATCTATCATAATTAGTCAAGGAGTACATAATAGTAGTATTCATAATAGTGGGAGTAGTACGCGAAGTCAAAATTAGAGTCCACCAAAATCACCAAGAGGAAGTAATAAAAAAACCAACATGGCAGGTTTAGATAATACACTTAGAATTCCCGAATTCAAGGCAGTGGGATCAAAGGATCTAGAACAACACTTTTTTTTTACAAAATAGTTTGGGTCGCTAAAAGAATATATGATGATGTCATAAAAATAGTGGAGTTAGCAATGACATTTGGAGTTCGTGCACTGGTATGGTATATGAAGTTATAGAGAATTATGCCTATAGGATACGCCATAAACTTAGCAAAGATAAAGAAAGTTCTATTAAAGGAGTTCAAAAAGCCAAATTCAGAGTCATAGTACATCACCGATCTCAAAGAGATCAAACAGGTACAAACGTAGTCTGTATGGGATTTCGATCAACTCTTTATGGATGTTGTTGGCACGGAATTGATCAGGCCAAGGTCCTTCTCTAGTTACCAAAAAAATGGACCGAGTAGTCTAGAGCACTGGCATTTTCATCTCCTCTAAAGAGAATAAGTCTCACCCAAAGCGCAACCAAGAATGAAAGATAGGGAAGGGCAAGGAGAATAATTAGGTGGGTTTCCAAAATCTTCAAGATTCACCATGATCTTGCGCAAGATAGGATAACGACAGAAAATATATGAATACGTTCATATTGGAAATAAAGATACTCAAGTTGCGAAATCATTTGTACACATATACAACATATTGATATTATCAATCATAAATAAGTATTGTAAAGAGACAAGTCAAAAGCATGCACACAAAATAACACAGTAATTTCAAAATTTTAGGTCCTTCTTTCTATATTATCAACATAGCTTCTCAGATACAATCTCAGAGATACCAATCAGTTATATGTTACATGCTTCTGGCTCTGGAATCATGTCACATATCTCGAACTACCATTTCCCCAAAAATTTATACAAGTTACAGCCAAGGAACCCTTTCTCTATTTGCGCACTCTATATCATTTATGAAAAATCTCTACAGACAAGAAACTACACCCAACCATACCCAACAATAAAAATAAAAAAAACAACCATCCCTTTTACAATAATATGCATCTCATATATAAACTAAGGGGGATCTTTTGGATTTGGGCTCCACATGCTTTCTTGTTCTTGTTCTGTTCTAAATGATTTTTCCTTGTTGGCATTGCGTTGTCCCTTTTCGCAACCGATTTATGTTTCTTCACTTGCTCCACTATCCAGCTTCTTTTATAGCTTGCGCAGCTCGTGTTTGCCCAAAATTGGGACTGTACTCTTCCTTGTGCAACTCCGAACCAAAAATGAAGGGCCCAACTGGCTCCGGTCACAATCCTTACCCCACCCTCGAGTCAAGTAGTTGGCTCTTTCGCAACTTCTAGGACTTCATGTTGCTTTCCTTTGCCTTCCTTATCTGTTTTTATTTCATCTTCTACTTGCTCTTTCTCCTTTTCTACATATTCAAGTGAAGGGCCCAACTCTAGGACCAACTCTAAGTCCCACTTTATGACTTCCTAGAAACTTCCAATTTTATCCTGCCACTTCATGGCAAGGAGTGAGGCTTCGGCTACAAATTATTGAGTTGCATCTGTGATACATCCTTTAGGCTTGCATGTGACCAGAGAGTTCCATTCAGAGTCGGTTGTAGCATCTACCTGATGCATTTGCATATACACTATCTGAACAACAGGGAGAAATTCACGTAACTCTTTCTTGGCTATGGATTTCGCTTCAAATAGAGTGTTCAACTCATTGTTTGCTTGCTGGACTTGATTGAATTTCTCCTATTGCTCCATCAGGTCCATGGTGATCACAACTTCTTCATTGAGAAATTGGATTCTTGTGTGCACCTCCTCTAGAGTTTGGTTGTGCCTTGCCATAATTCACATCTAGTCATTGACTTCGTGAAATATCTTTGTGCACTCAGTTGTGCGCTTGTGTAGTGTTTCTCGAGAATTGTTTCCTTCTAGCACTACCTTCTCCATTTAATCCCACAACTTCTGAGGTTGTTGTTATGCTTCCTACTGAATTTCCCGCAACTATACTTCCATATTCTCTGCGAGAATGGCCAGTTGTCACCATGCTCCCTGGAGTAGTTCGATTTGATGCTCAGGTTCTCTTGTGGCACTAGATTCTGGTAGTTGCGGTGCTACCTTCCTTATTTTCGGCCAGGCTTCAATAAGCTTCTCTTGAACTCTTTCTAGTTTATGTTTCGCCTGGAACTTGGTGTATTCCTCCTTCATTTTGTGTGCTTGATCAAGGAGTGCTTCCTCCCTTTAAAACTCTGCATTCCTTTTGGTATGTTGGAGCCTCTGCTCTAGCTGATCAGTTGAGGCCACTGTGCAAGGTCAATAGAAAAAGGGGTGACTTCCTTGGGTACTCAGACCTGCAGCGGAATTCCATTGGTCATTGAATGCTTGGAAGGTGTGTCCACCTCTTCTTCTCTTATATATGGTCCTGGTGCAAGCCTCAACATCAACGACAATGGCAGGAATGTTAGTACCTATGTTATGGCCAGGAAGGGTTGCAACAACTCTACACACTGTTGTGGGTTTTGGAGGATGAGCTCCATTTGTTCCTGTACTGATGTTGCACTCTGGACTAATGCCCTATCAAGTTCCTATTGAACCTCTGGTATCTCTTCCTCTTTGTGAGCCTCAACTTCCAAAGTTGCACTTTTTCTGATAGCACCCTCGACCTTGGTTGTTGAGGAAGCGTGTTGAGGACTCAGGACTTGCGGCTTTGGCATAGTTTGCAACTCCATTGAAGATAGAGTGTCCTGAATTGGCACAAAGGGTATGATATGTTGGTTCTAGGATTCAGGGTTTGGCCCAATGAGTTGTATCCTTTGTTCGGGTATTTTTGGGTTTGGACTAGTGAGTTCTAGTCTCTGCTCAGGTATCTCCTAGTTTGGACTAGTGAGTTATGGTATTTTCTTGGGTATCTCTGGGGGATCCAACTACATGGGTTCCGAGTTGATCTTTTGGGATCGAATGGTGGTTTCTTGAGGTGGTGAATGAGTTTGTGGTGGATCTGGAGGTTGTTCAGTGATGATGGTGGTGGTTGGACTGGTGTCAGGCTCAGGGTCATCTTTAATATCTATAATATGGTTTGCTCGTGCCGTTGAGTGAGTGCGAGGAATGATGGATGAAATGGGTTGGGGGTTTAGAAATTTTCTTGGGGAAATCCCCATCCTATGTTTCTTATCCAATGGCTCTGTGATGATTGCAGCACTGAGAATTTCGTTGACATCCTTACCTGTCAACATAGCTTGATCTGGAAGTTGCGGGAACATGGGTATTTTTCTCTTCTTGTGCTCCAATGGCTATGTCTCTTCCTCCTCATAGGAGTTATTATATACTGGGGATTCTTTCTTCTTTATATTTGGGCCAGAGATCGGTCCCACCCCTGCTTCTTGACCCCTCTTCTTCAACAACTCCGTAGGCAGAAGTTAATGCATCCCCGACTTGTGCGGGTTGCATTTTACTCCAGTCCATGACATACCCTCCTTATTGATGCCCTCCTCATCTAAGTAGAATGGAAACATGCGTGAGTGGAATTCCTCTATGTTGGCATACCTTGGCCATACGAATGTACAATGGCAGTTCATGCTGAATGCAATGTTCTACGTGTTGCAGTTTAGCAATTCCTGCGGAATGCACAACCTTTAAGTTGCGTCAAGCAACCTGTTGTACCATTTAGAGAACGTCATGTTGTTGAAGGTATTATTATTTGAGTCTGACCTTGAGTGCAAAGGCTCAAACATATTTTCCAACGCTCCTTATCTGTTGGCGACAATGGTCTTATTGCAGGTGGAATCCACTTTAGCATTGTGAATGTAATGAATAAGTAGCCGTAGGTGAAAGTGCCACCCTTTTCCTTTGCTTCCTCGCAATCCACCAGGAGTTCCTCTAGTAAATCATTGCACCAGTTAAATACAGCGCCATTGGCATAAAAGTCTACCACTAATAGGGAATCTAGTGTACACTCTCCTTTGTAATAAGACCTCATGACCTTGCTAGCAATTACATATCAACCAGTCTTGACCATCTCAAGTAGAATGGGGTCTATCTTGGTTGTGTTCCCCCTCTCTTTGTGTATGGAATCACTCATATATATTGGGCTCCCCATTCTTCTTTCCATGCTTTCTGGGATTGTCAAAACCTTTGGACACATCCTCACCTTCGATGGACAGTCCAGTAAGTTGGCGGATGTCCTCTACATGAATTGTATATCTCCTATACACCCACAGTATTCTACCATGTACCCTACTGATGAGAAACTTGGTACACCTAGAAACTTCTCCAGTGGTGTCAAAAACTAGAAAATACCAGAGGTTCATAATTGTAGAGTTAAATAGGTTGATGAACTCCAGCTTTGGCATGAACTGCATGCCTCCCAACTCATCTAGAGTGACACTCCAGAACACATTGATGTTCATCTATGGGAATAGAACCTGGTCTGCCAGGTCAAGGTTGAGGAGCTTGACTTGCTCGACCTTCCCTTTTAAATCTCCCATGATCTCGACCCAAGGATCAAAGGGCTCGTCTGGTACTGCATCCTTCCAAATGATACTTTTTCTCCATGTAGCTCTGGGCATGGTGAGTATGAACTATCAACTAATTCAATAGACTAAACTGGGATTAGGGATCACTACTGAGAGCCAAGGGATTGCACGGTCTTGCTCACAATGCAGAATTCACAAATCGCTAAGTTCTCTCTAGGAAAAAATGCGTCCTACACCGAGTTCTTAGAGCCTTATACTTGGGCTTAGCTGGGAAGTTCTGTAGTAATTTTTATTCATCATTAACCCTATAGGCACAACTTGGATCTGAGTTGTCCGATAGGACTGGTTAACGGGATAAATATATTGGGTGATATCATCATTTACTGGGAAAGTTGGTCAGGGGAATGGCCAATTCCATACCTTACCATTTAACGGATGAGAATCTTGGCACGAATACCGATGGAATATTCACGTATCATGGATTTATAGCTTAAGATAATTCAGATGGGTTACCATAGCAGTAATAAAGGCTATGAATGGACTGGGTTCATGTGGCACATGGAATCAGATTGCATCTGGATTCGTTGTTCCTCTGACCACAAAGGGGTCCATGCCATATTTAATGGTTTTCATTAATAGGTTCATGACTCTTCTGATCTTATGATGTTGAGTAAGTAGTTTTGCATCAAAACAATACTTAGATAGAAAAATTAACTACATGTTGTGGTGCAACAATGCACTCTTTAAATTTATTAACTGAATTCACGGAAATTGAAAAAAAACTCAAATCTAACTACTATACATTCTCCTTTGGACTAGAGCAACAGTCATTTAGCTCATTTCTAAAAAATATAGGGTTTAAAGCGAGTGCCATTCACCCATCCTGGCCGCAACATACCATCCAGTTGTGTGAGTCTGACAACTCTAGAAGGTCAGATGTCTACAACAATAAATGGTTCCAACCAATGCATGCGCAACTTGCCTATATGTTTTTGGTATCGACTATCATAACGTAGGACCTTGTCTCCTTACGCAAATTATTTATCCTTAATGTGTCTGTCATGCCAAGATTTTTGGCTTGCTTTCTCAACTGATTAATGAAAGTCTCCTAAAAACTTGGTCTCTTCAAGTTCCTGTAATTCCATAAGCCTCTGCACAACTGATTCATCCTCTGACATGTGTGTAATTTGTGCAATATATAGACTCGGAGTAATGAATTTTGTAGGTACCACAACCTCTTTCCCATAGACTAGTTGAAATGGAGTATACCTATGGCATTTCTTTGTGGTTGTCCTGTAAGCCCATAAAACTGTTGGGACTCTGTCATCCCAATCCTCCCTCTTTGTGCAACAAACCTTCGTTAATCCTCTCTCCAAAATCTTGTTAAACGCTTCTATTTTTCCATTGGCTTGTAGATGGTAGGGAGTACTTTTATAATGTTGTATCATGAACTCTTCTGTAAGATTTTCTATTATACTACTGATAAAATACCACCCTAATCACAGGTCAGACTCCTAGGACATCCAAACTGAGTGATAATATTTTCAAAAATGAACCTAGCAGCAGTATCAGTTAAACAATCTTGGACAACTTCTACCTCAACCCAATGTGTAAGGTAATCGGTTGTGGTAATAATATACTTGGCCTTTGAATGCTTAGTTGTGGGGTTGATCGGCCTAATGAAGTCAACTTCCAATTTCTCAAATGCTTGTAGATATCGAATTGGATGAATAGGAAATTCATCTCGTCGTGATGGCTTACCCACTCTTTGAAAAATGTCACAAGATCTAGCATATGCCTTTGCATCATTAAAGAGCGTGTC
The DNA here is from genome assembly GCA_000966675.3 of Picea glauca. Taxonomy (NCBI): domain Eukaryota; kingdom Viridiplantae; phylum Streptophyta; class Pinopsida; order Pinales; family Pinaceae; genus Picea; species Picea glauca. The sequence goes on from JZKD02S1268036.1 coordinate 1,367,854, forward strand.
TCACCATAGTCCATCTTGGAGGAACTTCTGTGCAGTGGCCTTTCCTCCAACATGGCCTCCCGCAACTCCACTGTGGAACTCCCATAGTATGTATTGTCTTTCATGATCCAAAACACATCTCCTAAGGATGCTCTCTAGGCTCAACTTATACAATTTCCCCACAATCAACTGATAGTTCACTTCCCTAACCACCATATGACATTTCTAAGTTATGAAGTATGTTTCTGGGTAGGCCCCTATACTTAAGAAGACTACTATGTCTTCTAGGTATTCTGGTATGGCCTCAACCCAGAACAGGCCTGCATCTGGGAGTTTATCATCGAATTCTCTGCCACTTTCTCCTAACTCTAATATCGATAGGTGATTAGGCCCTGCATTTCATCTTCTAGGTTTAATGATCACCTCAAATGAAAATTCTTGAAACAGTAACAACCATTGACAAATTCTTCCTTCCAGAAAAGATTTTTTAACTAGATATTTTAACACAGAATGATCAATAAAGAACTTAAAATGGGAGCCTAACAAATAATGTCTAAACTTCTGCAAGGTGTAAATCATAGCTAAACCCTCCCTTTCTGTGGTTGTATTGTTGCACTCATCTTGTGACAACTTCCTGGTAGAAAAATAGATAGGACAATCCATGCGTCCCTCTCCTGGTTGTGCTAAGATGGTTCCCAGGGAAATACCTGGTGCATCTACATGCACATGAACCTCGTTTTCCCAGTTTAGAAATATAAAAATAGGTGTTGTGTTGAGATTTTCCTTCAAGATGTCGAACAGTTTATCACACTCTGGGGTCCATTGGAACACTTCTGACTTCTTTATTATATTTTCCATAGGTGCATTAATTTTTTCATATCGTCTGATAAACCTGTGATAGTACCCTGTGTTCCCTAGCGTGGAGCGCAACTTATTAGCGCTCGTAGGTGGAGGCATGTTCACAATAACCACAACTTTGGTTGGGTCTACCAGTACTCCTTCTCAGAATACTATGTGGCCTAACAAATTTCCATGTGGCACACAAAAGATACATTTTCTGAAGTTCAAATATATATGCAATTCCCTACATCTATCAAACATCAGATGTATTAGTGCTACATGTTCTTTTAGCAGACTGTATACCATCCAATCATCCATATAAAATTCTGTAAACTTGTGAATAAATTCTCAGAAGGCTGCTATTACAATCCAGGAAAAAACTGCAAGGGAATTCTTTAGGCCGAAGGGAATCACATTATATGAAAATGACTCCCATTCTGTTATGAATGTGGTCTTATTTTTGTCTTCTTCAACAACCCTTACTTGGTGATACCCTGAAAATCCATCTGTAAATGAGTAAGATTATTTCCCCGCAACCTGTTCTAGCACCTCAATAATAAAAGGTGTTGGGAAAGGGTCATGCACACATGCATAATTAAGGATTTTGTAGTCTACACAGGCCCTAATTTCCTATGTTCCTTTCTTTCTCTGGATGACTATTGGTCTAACCCATTATGCTTCTTCTACTACAAAACTAAGTCTATCTTCTAACATCTTGTTTATTTCCCTCTTAACCTTCTCTTTCACTCTGGAGTTAAGGCGATATGGTCTATGCCTTACAGGTTTTGATCCTACTTTTAGTTCAATTTTCATCTCTCCCATAGCTCCTTTAATCCCTTTTAGCTCTGAAAATGTTTTTGGGAACAAGTTCTCATACTCTTGCAATAGGCTATGTATTTCTTGGCTAGTTTTCTCATCCCAGTAATCTCCTACCATAGTTATCTTAGGTTTCTTTGTAGTTCCTATATTGACTTTATGCAACTTCAGTGGATAGTTATAAGAACCATCAGTCTGATGGGTATAATGTTCTGGATTTCTCTGCTTCCTTCTATTTTCTTAATGGCTAAGTTTCTCAATTCTTCTAAATCATTTGGATTTTCCAAATCCTTCTCAATTTTATAGCATTTTATAGGTATCTTGTCTAAGTTGAGGTGAAGTTTAGACTGAAGTTCTTGGCTATGCTTTTCACATACCACTAGGTCTGATTTTTGTTCACCAGTATCTGTAAAAAGGAATTCGTTAATTCTTTGCAAGACTACTTTAAGCTCATGGTACTTACCTATAAATGAGAATTCCTTGCAAAATTGATCTACCAATGTTTTCCACTCGTTGGTCTGTCTTTTGGTTTCTTCATGCATGTACCAAGATTTCATAATTGGACCTAGTGAATGGGGAAATACTTGAACCCATAAGCAAGATGGTACTTCCGTAACTTACCATTGTCTCATGCATTGTTCAATATGTGCTTTAGGATTAGACTATCCATTGAAAAATTGCACAACTTGGAAATCCGTCTGTATCTCTAATTCCAGCTGCACCTTATATTGAAATCTATATCGAATAGCTTGCTTCACATCATCCTAGTTCTCAACTAAGGCTTTGTGTTTAGTCCACCATCTAACAGGGGTGTCCTGGAGGGATAAATCCAATACTGAGATCATTTGATCCTCCACTGTATTTTCTTCCATGCTGACCATAAAATTGTCAATTTCTAAGGTACCATCATATATCAGGTGTTCTCTGACCTCTCTTCCAAACCATCTAGTTTCTTTGACAGTTGCGTATCTTCTTGAAAATATTTCATATGAACCTTGATACTAACTATCAAATTCTAGTTTTGAATATTCATTCACTGATTGTATGCTCCTCCAACTTACTTATCCATCAACAATATGATTTATGTAGTCTTCTCTCATTCCTATTGTTACAATGTACAACTATTCCAAGTATTCTCCCTCCATATTGTCGTCTTTTGGCTCCATGTAAGGAGGGCCTACATACGGATCAAAGGGTTGAACTACTTTTATTATGTGTGCCTCAAATGTCATAGTGTCTTTCTTTAGGTCAATCATCACATAGTTGTCGTAATCCCAATCAATACCAACAGTGCAGGATAAGGGTCCTTATCTCCCATAATTTTGATCACCTCAAAATCAACTACCTTCTTCACTCCCGCAACATCTATTTCCACATTCTCCAGTCTTCATATTGGAAAAATATAGTATGGATTGGACATTCTTAGCTGGATTGGGGAATATGTCAACTGGAGTTTTCCTAAAGCTTCCCAAGTCTTTTTAGGCATTATATTAACATCATATCCTATATCTAACATAACATCCTTAATCTCAAACTCATCTAGTTGGGATACTAATATAAACTCTTTTCCAGTCTATACTTTCCTTCTCTACACCCTCTGAGTATTCTTCTCAGGAAGATTATTCCTTATTCTCATTTTTGGAGATTCTTCATTCCTTGGAACTAGGTACAGTGCATTGCGCAAATTTTCTGTCAACTGTTCATTCCCAAGAATATAAAAAAATAACTGAAACCAAAGGTCAACTACATTTTGTGGCTGCTCAGGTTGTCTTATTGAGACTACATTTTGGTGAAGTAGGGACTTGCAAAATCCTAGGGTAAAAAATAGGTTGAGGGGGTTTCTCTTGCATCTTAGGGCCATGTATATTTTGAAATACTTCTATGGAATTTTTAAAGAACAACTTTTATTTCAGAGGATCATACATGTCCTCCTTAGGCGGTGCTTTCTCGATCTGAGGTAAATTGTCAGCATCTACGCTAGTCTTTTCTCCTCCTTGAGTAAAAATGTTAAGGTTGGGTAGTTGTCCCCTAATAACTCTCTTTATATATGAACTAATGATATTATTTCCTCGTTGACGTACCTGATCTTCTCATTTTTCAATTATCTCTGGGCAATCTTCAGTTGCGTGCCCATTGGTCCTGCAGTGAGAGCACCATGGGAACCTTGGGTGAGGAAAATCGCTAGCCATGTGGCCTTTCTCATCACATTTGTAGCATCTTGTTGGTCCTCTCCCCCTGGTCCTTAATCCTCTAAAGTCTCCTCTAGCTCCACCTCCTCGACCTCTTCCCGGTCCCTGAGGGGTTTCATTCACCCTGAATGATGTTCGATCCAGTCTATCCACAAGTGCATCATGTTGGGTATATATTATAATATTTTCATGAGTAGTAGTGTCTGTGTTGCGTCGTTCATGTAGGGGGGTGAAATTTCCTTATGTGGGGGTTCGGGGGTAGAGCCCCCGAGAAAAAAAATTCTTCCTCGGGAAACATGTCACATATTTAGGTGGTTTTTCAACACATGGTTTCTTTGTTGATATTTTTCTATTTATGGTTAAGGAATTAGGGTTGTTGACTAATCTAGGTCATTGGGTTAGGTTTTTTTGATGTCATTGTCTCCTATATGTATATTTTATTGTAAACTATGTAACAAGATGAATGAATATAGAACATGTTGGTTTTCCTAGTCTTGGTTTCCAGGGGAAAAATATCTATGTAATGCTTGTATTTTCCATTGTATCTTTTTTGTTCTTTTACAGAAAATTTGTTTGCAGTAAATAGTGTACAAGTTTAAAATCTACATTTGGTATCAAAGCTTTGTTGGATTCATGGGGATGCCTTTGTGGTCAATTGTTTGGCTTGGGACTGTGATAATCCTTGTTATAGTGGGAGATCTATGGTATTGATTTTTTCAGGTGAAAAGATATGGTGAGAAATTCGAAAATGGAGATCGAGAAGTTTAATGGGAAAATTTTTGAGTTTTGGAACCTCAAGATGGAAGATTTGTTGGTGGACAGAGATCAGTGGATCATGGTAGATCCAATTACAACACTTACAGGAACTTCAACAGATGACTGGAAAAATTTGGATTGGAAGGCGAAGAGAACAATCCAACTATGTCTCTTAGATTCAATATTACTAAATGTGTCAGAGGAAGCTACATCCAAGGATTTATGGGACAAGTTGGGGAAGTTGTATCATTCTAAGTCCCTAGTGAATAAACTATTCCTAAGAAAGAAGTTATATAACCTAAGGATGAGAGATGGAGACTCAATGGCAGAGAATTTGAACGCCTTCAATACTGTGGTAAGTTAGTTAGTATCTGTTGATATTAAAATGTCAGATGAAGATAAATGTATCAGTTTATTGTGTTCTTTACCAGACTCATGGGATAGTCTGTTTCTGGCAATAGGTAGTAATAAAAATTCCTAATTTTGATGAAGTGGTCTCATCCTTGTTATTGGAGGAGATGAAACAAAATAATATGGAAGGACAAAGAAAATATGTGTTATTTGCAAGAGGATGTTCCCAGGAAAGAAATAGATCTAAGCTATCAAGTGGGAGATCTAAGTCTAAGGGTAGATCTAAATCTACCATAAATTTTGTAAAGGTATGTTGGAGATTTGGAAAAGAAGGGCACTACAAGAAGCAGTGTAGATCCAAGGTTGAGAAAAAAAAGGGATTTGAATAATATCCTTCTACATAAGAAAATATCTCCAAGGAAGAAGGAGGGGATATGTACTTGGCTTCTTCAAGCACACATGCAGATCATGAGGCATGGTTGGTTGACTCTAGTGCATCCTTTCATATGAATCCCAACAGGGAGTGGTTCTGTGAATATGAAAGGTATGATGGAGGTAATGTTTTGTTAGGTGATGATTCGACAACCAGAATCATAGGACGAGTAAAATTAAAGTTGAGGCTCATAGATGGAAGGAATAGAAAAGTTCCTGGTGTTCTACACATCCCAGGTTTGGCCAGAAATTTTATTTATGTAAGCAAAATGGACGATGCAGGGGTAAAATAAATATTTGAAAAGGAAACCTGCAGGATGGTTCGCGCAACAATGGTGTTGTTGAAGGGATTTCGGTTTGGAACTCTGTATAAGATGCAAGGAAGAACTATTAGTGATGGGTGTAATATTTCCATTGTTCCTAATATTGCAGTTGAAGAAGAAAGAATTCCTATAGTCTCTAGAGAAAAGGTTATGTTGTGGCATCAAAGACTGGGGCATATCAGAGGGAAGGGTCTTCGACTACTACATGGTAAAGGTATGGTTAAAGGTATGTCTAAGTGCTCTCTCAATTTTGATTTCTGTGAACATTGTCTATATGGGAAACATAATTGGGTAAGATTCCCCTCTAGTGAAAAGAGAGCAGAAGGAATTTTATAGGTAGTTCATAGTCATGTTTTTGGACCTGTGTCGGTCCCATGATTGGGAAAATTTGTGTACTATGTATCGTTTATATATGATTTCTTGAGGAATACTTGGATATATTTCATCAGGAAGAAATATGAATTCTTTGACAGGTTTAAAGAGTTTAAGGCTCTTGTTGAAAACAAACAGAGAAAATAATTAAGGTATTGAGGATAGATAATGGCAAAGATTTCTACGGGAATGAATGTGAAGAATTATGTAATAAGTGTGGTATAGCAAGGAATAAGACTACTCCATCTACACCTCAGTAGAATGGAGTTGCATAAAGGATGAACATGATGTTGATGGAAAAAGCAAGGTGCATGCTCTAGGGTGTTGGGTTAGGGAAAGAATTTTGGGTAGAGGCAGTGGGTATTGCATGTTACCTGGTCAATAGATCACCCTCATTAGCGTTGGATGAAAAGACTCCACAAGAGGTATGGACTCATAATAAACCTTCTCTCACACATCTCAAGGTATTTGGTTGTGATTCATATGTTCATGTTCCAAAGGAAAACAAGAGTAAGCTATATAAGAAGGTTAAAAAGTGTATCTTTATTGGATATAAAGATGGTCTCAAAGGTTATAATCTTTGGAACCCAGAAACTAAAAAGGTAGTGTATAACCAAGATGTGGTATTTACAGAAATGAAGGATGTTGTTAAACAGGAAGTCCTACCAATTAATGAAGAACTGGAGAAAATAAAGTTTTATTTAAAGGAAGATGAGTCAGAATCTACAAAAGAACATGAATCAGAAGAAGAAGATCCTCATACTCTAGTATTGAGGATATCGGTTCGAGAAAGAAGGCTACTAGAAAGGTATACTCCATTTGATTTCCGTTCAAATTTTTCTTTGTCCATTATTGATGATGGTCCTAGAACTATCAGGTTGGCAGTGGATTCAAAGGATGGAAATCTCTGGAAAAGGTCCATGGATGAAGAAATGGAATATTTTGATAAGAATGAGGCTTCGGATCTAGTGGAGTTGTTGACTGGAAGAAATCCCATTGGCAACAAATGGGAATTTAAAAAGAAGATAAATGCAGGTTGAGGGAATTGATTTTGGTGAGATTTTTTCTCCTGTTGCCAAGTTAACCTATATAAGATTTATGTTATCTATTGTTGATGCATTTGATTTTGAAGTAGAACATATGGATGTGAAGACATCATTCCTACATGGGCATCTGGAAGAAGAAATCTATACGAAGAAACCAAAAGGTTATGTTCTGAAGGGAAAGAAGGAGTTGCTATGCAAGATGAAAAAGTCCCTATATGGTTTAAAACAATCACCAAGGATGTGGTATAAAAAATTTGATACTTATATGCTGGGACTTGGATTCACAAGAAGAAAAGAGGATCACTATGAGTATTTTAAATTAATTGGTGATCATTTTATTTATTTGGTCTTGTATGTGGATGACATGTTGATGATAGGAAACAACAAGGAGATTATCCAGGATGTGAAAACTAATTTTTCCTCTAAAGTTGACATGAAGGATCTCGGTGCTTCAAATTTCATTTTGGGCATGGAAATTAAAAGGGATCGGAAAAAGAGGAAACTCTGGTTAAATCAGAGAAAATATTTCGAGACAATATTGCAGAGGTTTAATATGCAAGAATGTAAACCGATCAAGATTCTTATTCCTTTTTGGGTAAAGATATCTGTGGATCAGTGTCCCAAGACACAGGAAGAGGAGAAGGACATGTCTCATGTTCCATATGAAAGTGCAGTTGGAAATGTGATGTATGAAATGGTCTGTACTAGACTGGAAATTTCACATGTAGTGGGAGTTTTGAGAAGGTATATGTCAAAACTAAGGAAGGAGCATTGGACAACAGTAAAAAGAGTTTTCAGGTATTTGCGTGGCACTGCTAGCTATGGATTGTGCTATGCAGGAAGACCAGGATTGGACAGAGTGGTGGATATACTTGTCTTTTTGGATGCAGACTAGGCGGGAGATATGGATCATAGGAGATCTACAAGTGGGTATGTGTTTAGCCTATTTGGAGGAGAAATAAGTTGGATGAGAAAATGATAGGCTGTAGTGGCACTTTCAACTATAGAAGTTGAATACATGGCAGCCACTCATGCAAGTAAGGAAGGAATATGGTTACAAATATTATTTTCAAGTATTGGGTTGGTCCAACAAGCTGTAAAGATAGATTGTGACAGTAAAAGTGCAATTTTTCTGGCAAAGAACATGGATTATCATTCAAAGACAAAGAATATTGATATTCAATATCACTTTGTGAGAGACATGATTGAAGAAAATAAAGTTTTGTTGATGAAGGTGGAAACTTTGAATAATGTTGCAGATTGATTAACAAAATCTATGAGCACTGAGAAGTTCTCTTGGTGTAGAGGATCCATGGGCATTGTTGCCCTGGATTGTTGACTATGTAAAAATGTAACCCCCTGTATGCAAAGAAAAAAAATAAGTGGGAGAATTTTGGGCATATGTTATATTCTTTTCATGAGTAGTAGTGTCTACATTGCACTGGGTGTGCAGGGGTTTGGGAGCAGCACCCCCCAGAAAAATTTGTTTTCCTTAGGAAACATGTCACATATTTAGGTGGTTTTTCGACACATGGTTTCTTCACCGATGGTTTTCTATTTCCGGTTAAGGAATTAGGGTTCTTGACTAATCCAAGTCATTGGGTTAGGGTTTTGGATGACATTGGATCCTATATGTATATTATATTGTAAACAATTGAACATGATGAATGAATGTAGAAAATGTTGGTTTTCTCAGTTTGGGTTTCCAGGGGAAAAATCTCTGTGTAATGCTTGTATTTTCCATTGTATATTTTTTGTTCTTTTACTGAAAATGTATTTGCAGTAAATATTGTACAAGGTTAAAATATACACATGCAACGCTATACACTGATTGGTAGCATGTGTGGTAGATGCACAAAAATCACAATGCACAGTGTTTGGTACTGTTGAATACTTCTGAATAATGGGGCACTGTCTTGGCCCATGCCCATGGATTCAGAAAATCTCGCAATACTCAACTGATGGCGTTGCTTGACTACCCAGAAAATAAAGATATGGGATTGGGGTATGGAATGGTAAATTCACGGATACTTGCACAACTCCTCCCATGGGTCCTGGTGAGGGTCCCATCGAATTCTAAGGAGGTCCCATTCCCCTCATTCGTGGACATTCGTTCACCAGATGTCCTTCTTTGTAACATCTGGTACACCAGAATTGTGGTCATCTTGGTCTGGGTATCATCAATTCTTGAATCTTTTCTGTAAGAGATGATATTTTCTATAATATCACTCGGTCGAACCGAATTGTATATGTAATATAAGTGTACTTAAGTTGGTGAGTAGTTTTGACATCATTTGGTAATGCACGCCATGTGGCATAGTGCATGCATGAACTGCACAACAAAATGATGTAGTATGTCCATTCCTGGATATCGCGCGCAGTAACTAAAGTGCACGCAGTATGGAGGACAATGAGCCTCATGTATATGATATGTGTTATAGGATGGTGACCCAATTATTATAAGTTGGTATGCTTATGTTTTGGTATTAGGATGGAACGCCTAGATGTCAAAGGCCAATGCGCCTATTTTGTACATGACTCATGATTAATATAAAATACATTGTTGCACACAGACCGACCACGATAAAAGACATGAGGGACTGAACTTCACTAATTAGGGAAAGGGAGGGCCAAAAGTCAAGGGAATATTATATTAATATTTCCTAAAGTATAAAGTATGGATAATTATTTTATCCTAAGTTCTAAAGTTGGGGAGAAGTGGACCAAAGTAACTTTTGATATGACAAGTGTCGAGTTGGGGACATGCATTCATATCATGGGGGACTTAGCTCATTTGGTCCCTTTTCATGGGGATTTTCTTACCAACATCTTAACCATCATTTTCACCATCACTTTCACGGGAGTTTCATAGTGATTCCTTCCTTCACTCAGTTATCTAGTCAATGATTCCATGACCATTTTCACTCACGCATTCCATTATGCTTGAGACAACCATTTCACCATTTCTAAGCATGTTTCCATAATCTTTTCCGGTTGGTGTACCTGGTTAGCTTGGAGCGGGATTGAAGAAGAAGGTTGTCAGGCCCGTGAGAAATTCTGCAAGTGTGAGAATTATTGGGGATTGATTCTAGAAGGTTCTAAATTGCAGATACAACGCTCTAAGACTTCCGGTTCGACCTGTTGTTGAAGCCCTAGAAGGGAAGTGGGGCAGCCGAGGGATTGTTGAGAAGAGAAGGGGCACACTTCCTTGGGTGGGATAGGCATGTGGCGAATGAGAGGTTGTAGGATGTTATTTGAGTGAGCACCTAGGATGGAGTCTTTCCTGTTGTCCATGAGCCTTAGCCTAGTTAGGAACCATTTACTCGGGTGGAGTTCAGTCCCAGCTTGGGGGTGACTCACTGTTGAGAGTGATGAACAGTGTAGTCTAAGGATGGGAGGTTCGTGGACGGTCTGTACGCATTTGGTGACAATATTTCCAAGATAAGTACCAATTATATGATAAAATGATATGTTGCATTGTTATTTACATGCTTGTGTTACAATTTATCATATATGTGATTATAATTTTCTATATGTTTATGGGTATTTACTTGTATATGATACATATTTGTGGTTATTGTTATTTCAATATAAATTCATATATTACAGAATGTAATGATTCATTTATGTTTATATGTAAAGCTTCTGCAAGAGTACTATCTATATGTGTTTAAGTTGCATGCAGTTTTAAGAGAAAGTTTATGTGGCATAGCTCAGTCAATTACTGGGTATGTTACCGTATGTTACACAGTAAGAGAACGAAAGTGTTCGCTTGAGTAGCATGGTCCAGCCTGTATAAGGTTGGGGATGTTGCCAACTATTGTCAAGGCATGAGAGATTGCTCTAGAGTGGTGACCCTAGCCCATGGGTGGCCAGGGGAATGCTACAAATTGGTATCAAAGATTCAGTTCAACACTGAGCCTGGATGGGCCAGAGGGGTTCAGTCGAAGCGAATATTCACATAAGAGTAACTTCGAAGTGACCAAAATTTGAGTCATAGAGCATCCATGGAAAATGTTGGTGTGTTGGCGCATGGTGTAAATTTTGGCACCGCACAAGAAAACGTTCGCATACAAGTGTGCACGGAAAATTGTGGCATCACACAAAAGATTATTATGTGTGGATGCACGCGCTAAATTTATCCCTGTGCGGTGAGCACGTACATAGCAATGTGCACATGGGGTGCACAAGTATGAGTATAAGTTGTCTCATGACAGTGTGTTCAATGGTGCACGTAGATAATTGTGTGCGATGGAACATATTGAACTTTGACATGATGCAATGCATGGGGCGAAATGCATGTGGAGTATCGGTGTGCGATACCAAAACTCTACACAGTGGGTATTGGCGCACAACGCAAAAGTAGTGCGTGTAAGTTGTCGATGCGACGGAGAAGAAATTCATAGTGGATATAGGTGCACAGAAAAGAGTTTTACCTTGAGATGTTGCTATGCACGATAAATATAATGTATAGGTCGAATTTTAGTGTGTGCAAAGTCGCTTGGAAGGCGATGAGTCTGAGTTTAAATTGCATAATATTAGAAGAAAAAGAAACAAACAATCGCATCGAAGCATTAATTAAAAAGAATTATGAGTTTTATATTCCTCCGATTCAGACAGATGAAAGTGAAATATAAGCTTACAAGAAAATCATACTATAAAAGAAAACAAGATTCATAACACCACCAGATAGAATTTTGTAATAAACAGTCTAAAATCCGCTTCTATATTTATATAATCGTATTAATCACAAAAATTACAAAAGGGGGATGATAACAGTTAGCCTGTTGTAAAAAGGGTCATTTAAGAATAGGCCTATCATCTCTGGTGCTCCTTATCTCTACTACCGAATGTTAAAAAATTCACTGAAGCATGCTTAATCTTAGTTGAATACTCACTTCATCTTAGCGATCTCCTCCTTTAAAGAATCTAACCAGACCGGTTGATTCTCTCTGACACTTTCGGTAGATTCAGTTGTGGATTCCTCCTTCTTATGTTGCTTTCTCCTTTTCTTCTTAGCGGCTATCCTATTGATGACTAAATCCTTCATAGTGGTATTCAACCCGAATTCCAACCGTGATTCTATAGCCAACTCTATGTGGAATTTAGTTGCTAGAATGTGCGCAAGGATCCTTCCCTCCCTATTCATAGGAACGTCTAGCATGTTGCCCGAATAACCAGTCTCACTCAATTTATCCTTTTCCATGTATCTCAGGTTGTGGATACCAAAATGCTTTTACAAAAAGAAGAAATTTGAGAAGTTTGGAGATTACTTCGGTTATGGATATGCAGATACCTTCATACTGGAGGATTGGTAGTTATAGAATTCCAATTATGAAGCGCAGAGAAATTACGTACAAGAGCGTTGGGTTGCCATGCTCGGCTAATCCATTTCAAATGATTAGATTTTGATTTCATTACATGGCGGTGTTCAGTTGACGTCACATGGATGTGAAGTACTGAACAAGTGAAGCAGGGTGATCTGACTAGCCGTCGCCCGCTCCACAAGTGGTGGATTTGACATGTTGAGACACGTGATACCACGTCTTGGAGAAAGTGGTTTTGGCAAAGCACCTTCTTGCATAGATGTATCTCTGAAGGCACTGTGCGTCTGTTTTTTCAAGCCTTGGGCCTTATCTAGAATTTTCATGGTCATAACACTAGGAAATTGAGAGAGATAATTCTGATGTATATATTGAACCAAAATGGCACATATTTTCATGAATTATTGAATTATTATCCTAATAAGTTTCAATGGTTGCACGTTTTGCAGAATTAACAACTAGATCAGATAAGACTAGTGTGGATTCCATAGGAATGGAAGAAGCATAGGGAAATTACAGTAAGCAAGATGAGAGCAGAGGGGTGGATGTCTATTTGGGCATTGAAGGAATGAACTCCAATGAATATGGAGAAGAAAGGAATGAAAATATGAATATGGCTAAGATGATTAAGAATTTGCAGAAGGATGTCCATAGTCATAAAGATAATAATTAAAGGCTTATGAAATCCAAAGAGCAACAGGATGACTTCAACATGAAGTTAATGGAGGGTTTGACCAGAATAGAAAATAAATTGGTTAAGGAGGGTGGCTTAAGTAAATCTAGGAGTCACAAGCCTTCAGAGGAGAAAATAAAAGAAAAAAGTGTTAGTAGACATCACCATCATTCCCCAAGGCATTCCAATAAGAGAGTAGGCAACAAATTTAGTCTATCCCCTATCAGAACGTATAAGATATATGGGGTGGATGAGCTACGAGGAGAAATGAACAAAATCAAACCTCCTACATTTGATGGTGAGCACAAGAAGGATGAAGATGCAGAAACATGGTTGTTGGGCATGAGAAAGTATTTTCAATTGCACAATTATTCTTCTCATGTAGAAGGTAGAATTACTATCTATCAGATCAAAGGAAAGGCCTCCATGTGGTGGGATCAACTTGTGCAGGTGAAACACATTGAAGAGAAAAGTGTTACTTGGAGGGAATTCAAGAAGTATTTTGAGAATAAGTACTTGACTAAGAGATACTATGACAAGAAAATAAAAGATTTATTTGAGCTCAATCTTGGAAGTATGACCATAGATGAATATGAGAGAAGGTTTTTGGAACTATTGAAGTATGTCTCTTTCATCAAGGATGAGATAGTCAAAATTCAAAGGTATTTGAGTGGATTGCCATTGTTCATCAGTGACAAAATACAATATGATGATCCCAAGACATTAGAAGAGACCATAAGGAGAGATAAATGCCTATATGATCATCAAAAAGCAAGGCCAGCTTTCCAAAAGTCTTGGGAAGACAATAAGAAATTCAATATGGATTAGAGGAAGAAGGGAGCTAAGCCGCCATTCTTCAGAAAAAATCCACAGGGATAGGAAATTCCTCAAGAACCCAAAACGATTGACATAGGGATTCAAGAGCCAAGGAATCCATCTATGCAATGTTGGGGTTGTAAAGGGGACCATAGGTTCAGATATTTTCCTCACGGAGGTGAAAAAGGAAGGGTTGTTCACAATGTACAACAAGCTAAAATAGTGTTGGACATGGGCAGATATGTGCCACAGATTTATGCATCCCTAGACAACAAGCAAGCAGAGTATTAGTCCCATGTGATTGAAGTGGAAGGTATGATCAACAACCAAACCATTGCTATTCTAATTAATTCAGGATCTATTCATAGTTATATAAACCCTAAGATGGTGGAAAGTTTGCAATTTCCAAGAAGCAAGCATGGGAAATCCCGGTTGGTGCAACTGGCTACAGGAGCCAGAAGAAAAGTTAATGAGATGGTTAAGTCATGCCTCATAGACATGAATGGACTAAACACCAAGGCAGATTTAAACATATTAACTTTAGGTTCCCATGACTATCTAATTGGGATGGATTGGTTAGACCAACATCACACTCTCTTAGACTGTCGCAACAAAGCATTTACTTGCCTAGATGAGGAAGGGAGACTAAGGAGAGTACAGGGAATTCCCAAGACAGTAACCATTAGAGAAATTTCAGCATTGCAGCTGAAGAAATGTTACAGAAAAGGGTGTCAAATAATTGCAGCTCATTTGGCAGAGACACCTAGAGATAAGGTGCCAAATTTGGAATATTATGCAGTCCTGGAATATTTTGAAGATGTGTTCAAGGAAGTACCTGGACTACCCCCAAGGAGAGACATTGATTTCTCTATAAATTTAATGCCTAGAGCAGTGCCAATATCAAAGACTCCTTACATAATGAGTACACCATAATTGAAGGAGTTGCAAATTCAGCTTGAAGAACTTATGAATAAGGGGTATATACGCCCAAGTGTGTCACCTTGGGGTGCCCCAGTCTTTCTTTTGAAAAAGAAATATGGAACATTGATGCAAGAACATCTCAAGCGAGCCAGCGCGGAGATAAAAGACAACTGGAAAAGCACCCAGTGAAAATTTTGAAAATGTCTTGAAACATTAATGAAGTCATCAAGTGGAGGCACACTTGTATAATGTAAAAAGACCTTGAGCAATCTGCTCTCATCCTTTGTAGATAGAAGGCATTTATAGTAGTTAATGCAAGTAGATAGAATTTAATGCATAGATTAGACAGTTCAGAATGAAAGAGGGAAACAAGATATAGACACCCTCATTGTGTATTGTAACGGGGATAATTATGTCAATTGAGAGCATATAGAATAGAAGAAAATAAGCAGAGAGTTGTATAGACGAATTCCATGTACAAAAGTTCTGGATTAATACAAAAAGGGTTTTGATTCAGACTCATGGTGTTCAAATATTCTCTGTGTATGCATTATTGAATGTTATGCTCATGAATGCTTTACTCTTTCTGTCATGCAATTTATTTTATGCTATGTATGAATGATTTCTTGTTGAATGTTTGAAATCTAAGTGGAAGGGTACAGGAATGAGTTTCAATTGTGTCTCTATCTGAGCAAGATTTCCTGCAAGGAGTGCAGTTGAATTGTTCGCAAGGAGTGCGTTGACAAAGGGTTCAGAGGTTTATCTCTAAAATCTCAGATAAGATAGATTTTGTTCTCATTCTCATAGAAGTGCAAGTTGAGCACAAGAGCCATGCCAAGTGTGCGCAGGCTGAGAAAAGTCTCAGAGTTTGCGAACCTGAGAAATTGTCGAAGGACTACTACTACAGGGAGCGCACAGAGTTGAAGGACTTCAATTCCTTGGAGTAATTGAAGGATTTTACACAAGGAGTGCGTGCATGAGTCTTCTTTAAGACTCAGAGTTGGAGAAATATCAGGAAGGATAAAGCCTTTGAAATTGTTGAAGAGAAGCATAGGAAGTTTGTGCATAGGAGCATTGAGAAGGCATCGCAAGTTTGTGTCGTAGGCGGTTAAGTACCGTTGAAAACCACTTTGGTAAAAAGTTGCAGAGTCCTTGAGAAGGAAGAGAAACAGACGGTCGGAATTCTCTGTCGAGAATTTGCGAAGTCCCGTGAGCCATCAGATATCCCATAGTAGCAGGGGAGTTATGGAGCGTGTTTTCAAATATTCAAGCTCAAGAGAGACAGAGCCGTAGATTCAAGCCAACAGGAGTCATTGGATTTGGTCGTGAATTTTTCGTTTCGGGGTTTCGGAAGTTGAGGGACCGAAATACTTGCATTAAGACTCGCGAAGTCATGAAGTGCAAAGTCCCGAAAGGGAGGAAAGTCCAGTTGTGGGACCAGCGTCGGGAATCATGTCAGAGTTTGATATTTTGGTATTTTTGGGAAATAGAGAGTCGGGATTTTGGAGGTCGTGGATCAAAGTTGCATGACATCGCAACTCACGAACTCACGAAAGACAAATAGCCGAAATTGACAACGGGGTTCAGGAATTTAGGGTTTTCATTGACAAGAGATTTTGGTATCGAGAGTCTCGAACTTCTGATACACGAAAATCTCATTGACTGTTGGATCAAGCGAGGAATCACAGCCATTGATTTCTTTTGGTGACTGAATATCGAAGTTCAGTAATTCAAGTTTCAGGGGTCTGAGGGATAAGACACTTGATTATACGATTCGTGAAATCGCGAAGTCCAATCTCCCGAAACGTGAAGAGGTAATTCTAGGAAGTTTTTTTGTGGGTGTCGATTTTACCAAAAGGGAAATAGAAGAGCCAATTGCTGAGATCTCTTTGGGCCAGTGGAAGAAGAATGATCCTATGTACGTGGACTTCTAACCTGCGGGTTAGGAGGGTTGTTTCATCTGTGGTGTCAGAGCTTAGAAAGTTTTCTTTGCTTTCTGTAGAAAGGAAAAGGAGAATTCACCATGCCACCGAGAAGAAAGGACAGACAAACACCCAATATGGAAGAGGAAGGGGCAGGGAGATGAAGAATACAGAGGTGGAAAGAGATATGTATGATATACATGCTAGACTCGTGGACATGGAAATAAGACAAAGGCACACAACTGATGTTGGAGATATCAGTGAGTCCAAAAGAGAAGATGAAGTTGGACATGGAGAAGAAGAAGTCACAACAGAAGATGAAACAAATGAACACTTTCTTAGAGCTGTTGCAAGAATGAGTGCAAGAGCCAAGATGGACATTCCAGTTTATGAGGGAAATCTGGATGTAGAGGAGCTTCTAGATTGGATTAGAGATCTAGACACATACTTTGACTATGAAGATGTAGAAGAGGACAAGAAGGTCAAACATATTGTCACAAGATTAAAGGGACATGCAACATTGTGGTGGGATGAGCTACAAGCTGATAGATGTTGCCAAGGTAAGCAGAAGATCAAGAGTTGGGACAAGATGATCACAAAGATGAAGGCAAAATTCATCCCCAAAGATTATCATATTACTCTGTTTCAAGGAATGCAGAATTTGAGACAGAAGTTGATGACAGTGAAGGAATACACTGAAGAGTTCTACAGGATAAACATTAGAGTAGGTCATCATGAAAGTAATGTTGAAAAGGTTTCCAGGTATATGAATGGCCTGAGATACAAAATTCAGGACGAGATGAGCGTGATGACCATCCGAACGGTGGAAGATGCTTATCAAATGGCTCTAAAGGCGAAAGAAAAGTTGAGCCGAAAACAAGGTCAAAGAGGCCGAGGAAGAAGTCAGCCCAGGGGAAAATCAGTTGTCCAAGATAGGAATCAGAAGCCTAAAGATGACTGGAAGAAACCTCAGACTCTAATTGAGAGAGGTGGAATCTCACAGCAAGGGAAATATGATGAACAACAAGGGAAATATACTGACCCAAGAGGAGATTATACTGATAATAATATTTTTCCTCGTACTAGAGGTAGAGGAAGAGGAAGAGGTGGAGTGATAAAATGCTTCACGTGTGGAAAGGTCGGACACAAGTCTTATGAGTGTCCAGAAAAAAATAAAGAAGGTGGTGAAACTCACATTTCCAAAGCACAGAGGTGAAATGTTGAGGCAGAGGATGCTGAAGGTGGAAGATTGCTAATGATGCAGAAATCTCTTTTAACACCAGAGAAAGAGGTGGAGAGTTCAGTCCAAAGAAACAGACTTTTTCAAACTGCATGCAAAACCAAAGACAGGGTATGCAAGGTCATTGTGGACAGTGGTAGCATAGATAATCTCATTTCAACAGAGATGGTAGAGAAGCTGGAGCTAGAGACGATTGAACATCCAAGTCCATACAGAGTTTCATGGTTGCAAAATGGACATCAGGTAACTGTCACTAAACAATGTTTATTTGAATTTAAGATAGGAGGGTATAAATATGAAATACTCTGTGATGTTATTCCTATGGATGTTTATCATCTATTGTTGGGTAGACCATGGAAATATGACAGGAATGTGATTCATGATGGGAGAATGAACACATACACCCTAGAGAAGAATGGGAGAACTCACATGTTGCTTTCAATCAAAGATAAAGAGGTGAAACCTGAAGTAAGTAACACTGTACTTCTCATGAGTGGGAAGGAACATCTTATAGAGGTTAAGAAGAAGGAGGAACCACAATTCACTATGGTCAGGAAACCAAAGATTGTTTTAACCAGCACAAGGGTAGATGATTTACCAGAAGAGGTTCAGGAACTACTGGAAGAGTTCGCTGACATAGTAGTGGATGAACTACCTCGTTCATTGCCACTGATCAGAAGTGTGAGTCATCACATTGATCTCATACCAAGAGATAGTTTGCCAAACAAAGAAGCATACAGATTGACACCACAGGAGAATGAAGAGGTCAAAAGACAAGTCCAGGATTTGTTGGACAAAGCTTTGGTCAGGGAAGTCTTGAGTCTGTATGTTGTACCGATAGTACTCAGTCTAAAGAAAGACAGAGGCTGGAGGATGTGTACTGACTCAAGGGTGATCAAAAAAATAACTATCAGCTACAGATTTCCATTGCCAAGGATGGATGATTTGATGGATTGCTTGAGTGGAGATA
Organism: Picea glauca; assembly: GCA_000966675.3. NCBI lineage: Eukaryota > Viridiplantae > Streptophyta > Pinopsida > Pinales > Pinaceae > Picea > Picea glauca. Next base: position 1,386,824 of record JZKD02S1268036.1, read on the forward strand.
AATATTTTTCGAAGATTTCTTTGAAGAGTGGTTATCACTAGATTTGCATGAGGGAAGGTGACGAATGGAAGACAACATTCAAAACCAATGAAGGGTTATACAAATGACTTGTCATGATGTTTGGTTTAACAAACACACTGAGTACTTTCATGAGGTTGATGAATGAAGTCCTCAAGGATTTCATCGAAAAAATTGTTATCGTATATCTTGATGATATATTGATTTTTAGAAAAACAAAAGTTGAACATCAGAAACAGTTGGCTACAGTAATGAAGAGGTTACAACAGGAGAAGTTGTTGATAAACATGAAGAAGTCCTCATTCATGAAGATAGAACTCATTTATTTGGGGTTTGTTATTTCTGCAGATAAGTTGAGGATGGATCCAGATAAGGTGGAGGTAATCAAGAATTGACCATCAACGAAGAATATCTTTGAGGTGAGAAGTTTTCACGGATTGGCTAGTTTCTACCAAAAATTCATCAAGAATTTAAGTGGGATTAGTGCACCGATGATGGACACAGTGAAGAAAAGACATAAATATTTTCACTAGATAGAAGAGGCTGAGAAGAGTTTTAATTTGTTGAAAAGGAAAATCACGGAACAACCAATCCTGGTGTTGCCTGATTTCCAAAAGACATTTCAAGTGAAATGTGATGCAAGTGGATTTGCAATAGGGACAGTCTTGATCCAAGAAGACAGGTCGATAGCATACTTCAGCGAGAAGATGAATGAAGCGAAAGTCAAATACTCCACATATGATAAGGAGTTCTATGCTATTATTCAGGCATTGAAGAAATGGAGACATTACTTGATTCCTAAAGAGTTTGTCTTATACAGTGATAATCATGCATTGCAGTTTGTGACTCAATAGGATAAGTTGAATCAAAGACATGTAAAATGGGTTGAATATATGCAAAATTTCACTTTTTTGATTAAACATATTTCTGGTACTGCTGACAAAGTTGTTGATGCTTTGAGGAGGAAGTGTTTTCTATTGCAGGAGTTCAAAGTCAAAACGTTGGGTTTTGATGATCTCAAGGAGATGTATCAAGCTAATCCATATTTTAAAGAGGCGTAAGAAGTAGCTGAGAATCCAATTCTTAGAGATAGAAGCCAATGGGAAGAATACATGATCCAGGAAGGATTATTGTTTCAAAGTAATCAACTTTGTATCCCAAAATGCTCCATGAGGGAGAATTTGCTGAAGGAGAAACATAGTGGAGGATTGGCCAGGCACTTCGGTCATGAAAAGATGTTCACAAAATTGAATGAATCATATTTTTGGCCAGGAATGCGAGCAGAAGTTAAAATATTTGTGGACAGATGTAGAATTTGTCAGCATTCGAAAGGCAAGAGGCATAATGCAGGTTTTTATCAACCATTGCCCATACCTGAGAGGTCGTGGGATGCAGTCATCATGGACTTCATATTGGGGTTGCCAAGAACACAAAGAGGGTTTGACTCAATCTTTGTGGTGGTGGATAAAGTTTCCACGATGGCACACTTCATTCCATGTCAGAAAACTAGTGATGCAACTCACATTGCGAATCTGTTTTTCAAAGAAGTCATTCGACTTCATGGCTTACCAAGGAGCATAGTTTTGGATCAAGACACTAAATTCGTAGGACACTTCTGGAGAACCTTATGGAAGAAGCTAGGAACTAACTTGTCATTTAGTTCAGCTTATAATCCTCAGATGGATGGACAAACAGAAGCGGTGAACAGAAGTCTGGGAGACTTGCTGAGAAGCTTGGTGATAGAACACCACAGCCAGTGGGATAACGTATTACCACATGCAGAGTTTTCGTATAATGACTCAGTTAACAGAAGCACGGGGCAGAGTCCATTTTAGATTGTCTATGGCATGCAGCTGAGAGTAATTTCTGAGTTGAGGGATTCAGAATAGACTGGGACTAGGAGCTCTAGTGCAGAAGATTTCGCAGAGGCGATGAAGGAACTTCACAGCCAGGAGAAGGAACGGTTTCAGAGTTCGAGCCAGGAATATAAACGAAGAGCAGATCAACACAAGAGAAAAATTCAATTTGAAGTTGGCGATTTGATCCTCGCACATTTAAGAAAGGAAAGGTTCCCGAGAGGAACATATAATAAACTGAAAATGAAGAAAATCGGACCATGCAAGGTCTTGAAGAAATTTGGGATGAATGCTTACAAGATTGAATTACCCGATGGGATCAGAATTTCTTTGATATTCAATATCTCAGATTTGTACCCATATAAAGATGAGGAAGAAAAAGCAATAAATGAACAACCATAGGTTCAGTGGCGAAAACAGATAGCCCCCCCGAACCCCGTAGAGGGGGTACACCCACTCTGCACTGCCCCGCGTGGAAGAGTGTACATACTTCTGGGGTGTAAATACTTCATGGGGTATAAACACGACTGAAAGCAAGGACCTCTGAATCTTGAAGATAATCAGGCTCCAGAACCAACAATCTCCCACTTGGAGACTAATCTCAACAACTCCACCACTACTATAAATGTTGGACTCTGAACATTCTTGGACCTGGCAAATTTCTCATTTTCATCTTCATTCTTGAAGACCAACTGAAACTGAGAAAGAACTCAGTTTCTCCCTGGTTACTCCCTTTGTTAACATGTCTGCAGGATTCTGGCTAGTGTGTATCTTTTCCAGCTTCAATTGTCCATCTTCCAAGGTGAATCTTATGAAGTGGTACCTCAACTGTATATTCTTAGTCTTCGAATGGAAGGCTGAGTTCTTTGCAAGGTGAATGGAACTCTGATTGTCACAGTACAACCTGTTGTTCTCCTGCTTCTTTCCCAATTCCTCCATAAACCTTTGTAACCAAATCATCTCTTTACTAGCCTCTGTAGCAGCAACATACTATGCC
>JZKD02S1268036.1:1393134-1451203 GCA_000966675.3 Picea glauca
CCTTCTAGGGAAAAAAACCCTAACATAATCTCTACCATTAGATCTGTGACCTTATAATGAACGGTCTAGATTTACAATGAAATTACAATATACTTTTACAAGGCAATTTTTTCTTCGGGGGCTTCTCCCTCGAACCCCCGTTGGGGGCCTGCTTGCCCCCAGACCCCCCAGCTGGGGGGATAGCCCCCATGGACCCCACAGAGGGGGTACCCCCCCTCTGCACTCCCCCGTGTGGAAGACTGTACATACTTCTAGGGTGTAAATACTTCATGGGGTATAAACACGGATGAAATCAAGGACCTCTGAATCAGGAAGATAATCAGGCTCCACAACCAATAGGATTTTCTGCAAAGAGTGCATTCAGGAGTCTTCTTTAAGACTTGGAGTTGGAGAAAGCTTAGGAAGGATAGAGCCTTCGAAATTTTCGAAGAGAAGCATAGGAATTTTGTGCATAGGAGCATTGAGAAGGCGTCGCAAGTTTGTGTCGTAGGGGGTTAAGTACCATTGAAAACCACTTTGGTAAAAAAAATCAGAAGTCCTTGAGAAGGAAGAGAAATGGATAGTCATAATTCTCCATGGAGAATTCGCAAAGTCCCGTGAACCGTCAGATATCGCAGAGTAGCAGGGGAGTCACAGAGCGTGTTTTCAAAGGTTCAAGCTAAGGAGAGGAAGAACCGTAGATTCAAGCCAACAAGAATCGTTGGATTTGGTCATGGATTTTCATTTCGTGGTTTCAGAAGTTGAGGGACTGAAATCCTTGCATTTGGACAAGTTTGTCATTGTCTTTTTAGATGACATTCTTATATATTCTAAGTTAGAGGAAGAGCATGAAAATCATTTGAGGATGGAGTTGCAAGTATTAAGGGAACATTAGTTGTATGCCAAATTGAGCAAGTCCTCATTTTATTAGAAGCATATCCATTATTTGGGGCATATCATTTCAAAGGATGGGATAGCAGTGGATCCTGAGAAGAGAGAGGCCATTAGAGAATGGTCAGCGTTGAAGAATGTGACGGAGGTGAGATCATTTATAGGTCTTCCAGGCTACTACAAAAGATTTATTGTAGGATTCTCAAAGATTACACACCCAATCACTTATTTGCAAAGAAAGGGAGTGAAGTTTCAGTGGACACTGGATTGCGAGAAGAGTTTCCAACACTTGAAACAATTATTGACAAGTGCTCCAATATTAAGGATCGTAGACCCAGATGAAGACTTCATCGTATGCAATGATGCATGTAATGAAGGACTTGGTGGAGTCCTCAATCAAAATGGATTTGTCATATGTTATGAATCAAGGAAGTTGAAGGATCATGAAAGAATCAATGCCATTCATGATTTGGAGGTGGAAGCCATAGTGCATGCCTTGAGGAAATGGAGACACTACCTCATGGGAAACAGGTTTGAGCTAAGAACGGACCACAATGGTCTGAAATATTTATTTGATCATCCAAATCTAAATTCTAGGTAAAGAAGATGGTTAGAATTTCTAAGAGAATATGGCTTTGATATAAATCATATCAAGCGGAAAGAGAATAAAGTGGTTGATGCACTCAGCGGGAAGGTACATGAATTACATGCTACAACCATTAGCATGTATAAAACTTATATTAAAAGAAAAATTTAGGAGGCCGCAAATGTAGATATGCAATACAAAGAATTGGTAGCAATGCTATAGTAGGGTAAGATGCCACAAAAGGGGAATAATTATAATTTGGGAATAGATGAAATACTATTGCACAAGAACATAATTTTTGTTCCAAATGTCCAGGACTTGAAACGTATGATTTTTCATGAAATGCATAATGTTCCTTATGTAGGGCACCCTAGATATCAGAAAACCATGGCAGTGATTAAGAGCCATTACTTTTGGCCAGGTATGAAGAGAGAGATCGCTTAGTACATCGCTATATGTATGGAATGCCAGAAAGTTAAAGCTAAGAATAGGCACCCAACAGGGTTGTTGCAACATTTACCCATTCCTGAATGGAAGTGGGAAGTGGTGACAATGGATTTTATTACGGGATTACCTAGAACAGGAAAGCTGCATGATTCGATCATGGTGGTGGTGGACAAGCTTACGAAGCCTGGCCATTTTATTCCATGAAAACTACTCACAAGGTAGCAGATGTTGTTGATATTTTTATGAAGGAAGTGTCACGATTGCACGGGATTCCTAAAACAATTGTGTCCGACAGAGACCCAAAATTCACCTCGAATTTATGGAAAGGATTGTTCAAAGGATTCAGAACAAATATGAACTTTAGTACAGCTTATCATCCTGATTCTGATGGAAAAACAGAGAGGGTGAATAGAGTGATAGAAGATATACTGAGAATGTATGTGATGGACAAACCATTGAAATGGGAAGACTACCTACACTTGGTAGAATTCGCTTACAACAATGGGTATCAAACATCATTGAATATGACCCCATTTGAAGCACTTTACGACAAAAAGTGCAATAATCCAGTAAGTTGGGATAATCCAGCTGATAGGATAGTAGTTGTGCCAGAATTTCTCAAGGAGAAGGAGGACCAAATGATACAAATTAAGCAGAATTTAAAAGTTTCCCAAGGCAGATAGAAAATTTATGCCGATAAGAACAGAACCCACATAAAATTAAAATTGGGTGAACATGTTTTCCTGAAAGTAAAATATAATAGGAATTCCCTGAAGCTGGGAAGCTGCGCCAAGTTGGCAGCCAGATTTTGTGGGCCATTTGAAGTCCTAGAGAGGATTGGTCACGTTTCTTATATGATTACATTGCATGCATCTATGTTTGTTCATAATGTCTTCCATGTATCATTTCTAAAGAAATATATACCTGATGCTAATCATGTTATTGACTGGAATGTGATTCAGGTGGAGCAAGAAGGTGCTTTTCAAGGGCATCTGGTGCCCATTTTGGACTACAAAGACAAGAATCTCCAGAACTGAGCCATAGGGATTGTAAAGGATAGATGGACCTAGTACGGTCCTGAGGATGCTACTTGGGAGCATGAGGATGCAATGCAGACAGAATACCCACATATTTTTTAGGACTTTTGAAAAATCTATTGTATATGGGTGTATGATGCACTGAGGATAGTGCATAAATAAAGGGAGGGGATTGTAATATCCCTCGTCCGAACCCAATTGTAAATGTAATATAAGCGTACTTAAGTTGGTGAGCTGTTTTGACATCATTTGGTAATGCACGCCATGTGGCATACTGCGCGCATGAACTGTGCAATAAAATGATGTAGTATGCCCATTTCCGGATACCACGCGCAGTAACTAAAGTGTGCGTAGTATGGAGGACAACGAGCCTCATGTATATGATATGTGTTATAGGCTGGTGAGCCAGTTATTATAAGTTGATATGCTTATGTTTTGGTACTAGGCTGGAACACCTAGATGTCAAAGGCCAATGTGCCTATTTTGTACATGAATCATGATTAATATAAAATACATTATTGTGCACAAAACGACCACAATAAAAGAGATGGGGGACTGAACTTCACCAGTTAGGGAAAGGGAGGGCCAAAATTCAAGGGAATATTATATTAATATTTCCTAAAGTATAAAGTATGGATAATTGTTTTATCCTAAATTCTAAAGTTGGGGATAAGTGGACCAAAGTAACTTCCGATATGAAAAGTGTCAAGTTGGGGACATGCATTCATATCATGGGGGACTTAACTCATTTGGTCACTTTTCATGGATATTTTCTTACCAGCATCTTGACCATCATTTTCACCATCACTTTCACAAGAGTTTCACAGTGATTCCTTCCTTCACTCAGTTATCCATTCAATGATTCCATGAACATTTTCACTAACGCATTTTGTTATTCTTGAGACAACCATTTCACCATTTCTGAGCCTGTTTCCATAATCTTTTTCGGTTGGTGTACCTGGTTAGCTTGGAACGGGATTGAAGAAACGGGTTGTCAGGCCCATGATCAATTCTCCAAGCATGAGAATTTCTAGGGATTGATTCCCGAAGGTGCTAAACTATATCTATAGTGCTCTGAGACTTCCAGTTCGACCTATTGTTGAAGCCCTGGAAGGGAAGTCGGGAAACCAAGGCACTGTTGAGAAGAGAAGGGGCACACTTCCTTGGGTGGGACAAGCATGTGGGGAATGAGAGGTTGTAGTTCGTTAGTTGAGTGAGCACCTGGGCCGGATTCTTCCCTATTCTCCATGAGCCTTAGCCTAGTTAGGAACCCTTTACCCAGGTGGAGTTCAGTCCCAGCTTGGGGGTGACTCACTGTTGAGAGTGATGAACAATGTGGTCTAAGGCTAGGAGGTTCGCGAATGGTTTGTACATAGTTGCTGACAATATTTCCAAGATAAGTACCAATTTTATGATAAAATGATATGTTGCATTTTTATTTACGTGCTTATGTTACGGTTTATCATATATGTGATTATAATTGCTTGTATGTTTATGGGTATTTACTTGTATATGTTGCATATATGTGGTTATTGTTATTTCAATATAAAGTCATATATTATAGAATGTAATGATTCGTTTATGTTTATATGTAAATATTCTACAAGAGTATTGTGTGTATGTGTTTAAGTTGCATGCAGTTTTAAGACAAAGTTTATGTGGCATAGCTCAGTTGATTACTGGGTATGTTATCGTATGTTCCACAGTAATAGAAAGAAAGTGCTCCCTAGAGTAGCATGGTCTGGCTTGTATAAGACTAGGGATGTTGCCAACTGGTGTCAGAGAATGAGAGATTTCTCTGGAGTGGCGACCCCGACCCGCGGGTGGCCGGGGGAATGCTACATTTTCCCTTGTAGTTGCACCAAATTTTCATCTGTTGGGGGCCTGGTCACACTCAAGCTCCTGGGATATACTGCTATCGATTTAATCTTCATTGATTGTTCCAAGGCATCTATCAAAGTGGCTATATGTTGTTGCGTTAACAAAATCCATGTCAAAGGTAACAATCCCTGGATATACCATTCTCTTTGATGTTCCTCATGGATCAGATGTGCTAACCTCCCTATAGCATATTTAAAGTTATGGCTATATTCCCAGGCCGATTCACCTTCCCTTTGCTAAATTTCGTGCAACACAGACAGATATTGTTGTTCTGACTGAGGTAGCTTAAATTTCACTATGAACTTTGTCTATACCTGGTCCAATGTGAATGCTTGATCTTGCACTCCTGTTACTCCTATATCAATGGCCTTCATGTACCATTTGATACCATGGCCTCTCAAGGTAGTCTAGAACTAAACCAATTTATTATCATCCAGATTCCCTCTGGACCTCTAGATTGCTTTGCATAAGAACCAATGTTTCTCAACATCCTCATCTCCCTTACCCCAAAATTGCGGTTATCGAACAATAGAACCTCCTGTGTTACCATCCATTGTTTATCTTACTTCTCCTACCAAGATAAAACCTAACGGTCTTGGTTGTGATCTACGAGGGGATCCCAATATCCTCCCATTTTTTGTGCTTCTCGGTTGTGGTTGACTGGATAAATGTAATAGAACAGGAATAACATAAGAAGGTAGTATATCATTTACCACTGTATATAATGCACTTGGGGTATGGGTGATTCGGGGATGGTTCCACTGGCTTCGGGTGGGTTTCTTTGATCTGGAGGGTCTCGTTCTCATCCTATGGAGTGTTCTTTTCAGTAGGATTCCCGATCTTTCCTAGCATCGGGGCTGAATATTCTCTTTCTTTTTCAAGATCCATAATGAATTCCTTTTCTCATTCTTCTACACCTTCTTCTTCTTGTCCACCCTCTTGGGGACTTCTTTCTCTATACGCTTCTCACTCATTTAATCTTTGACTGGCCAGTCTTTCCTATCTCCTCATCGTTCACAACTCTTCCATCTGTCCTTCCTCTACTTCTCTCGGTCTGACTTCTTTATACAACTTATCGAACTATTTTATTGATTTATTTATCTTACCACGCCACCACTTCTAAACTATGGCAACTCTTTTCAAGGCTTGATCATCTCTTGAGTCCATTTCTTATTGATCGCCCATTTTTTAAAGAACCCTCTCCCCTCTCTTAGGCCATGACTCCACCCAAAACGCATCCCACCCCAAGCAAGGGTGTTTACACTGCCATCTCATTCGGGGACATAGTCATCATCCCCTCCTCCATCAAGAAAACCTTAATCCATAGGGAAATTTCTCTCAACAGTCTTCCCCTTGCATATTTCTTGAAATCCTCTTATTCCTATGAAAAATATTGGTGGTTCTCAGCTACAAACTTGACAATGTATCCTTCTAATGTTTCATTGACATAGAAATTGATTGCTTGTGTTACTGGATGATCCATCAGATGAAGTGTTGCAATGTTTTCTGTATCCCAAGGGCATGTCTTCTTGACTTGTTCTTGGAATTCTGGATCTTCCTGGAGCCTATCTATCCAGTGAAATAGTTCTTTCGGGAACTTAACCCATAATATCTCGTACAAGTTGCTTGATATTTCTAAGTAAAAGACAACCTCTTATGTATCTTTCAAAAAATTTCCTCTTAGCTCCGCTTCTTTCCATATGAAGGTGTCACAATTTCTCTCCCACCACTGGTGAATATCAGATCTGGGAATCTGTAGAATAATTCTCCCGACAGGTTCCCTTTTAACGCGGGTCCTAGCAACAAAGCCATTTTTTTGGTGCGGAATTGATTAGAACAGGGTCCTTCTCAGGTTACCGGCAAAAGGAACCAAGTATTCTAGAGTGATGGCATTTTCATATCCTCTGAAGAGAATAAGTCTCACCCGAAGTGCAACCAATTCAGAAAGATAGGGAAGGGAAAGGAGAATACTTAGGTGCGTTTCCAGAGTCTTCAAGATTCACCATGATCTTGCACAAGATAGGCTAACCACATAACAGATCTGAATATGTTCATACTGGAAATAAATATACTTAAGTTACAAAATCATTTGTACAAAAAGACAACATATTGATCTTATCAAGCATAAAGAATTATTGTAAATAGACAATTCATAATCATGCACACAAAATGACACAGTAATTTCAAAATTTTAGGTCCTTCTTTCTATATTATCACATAGCTTCTCAGATACAATCTCAGAGATACTAATCAGTAATTTGTTACAAGCTTTTGGCTCTAGACTCATGTCACAGAGATCTAACTACCCTTTTCCCAAAATGCATACAAGTTACAGTCACAGAACCCTTTCTCTATCTGCACGCTCTATACCATCTATGAAAAAAATCTACAGACAAGCAACTACACCCAACCATACCCAACAATAACAACAAAAAACCAACCACCACTTTTACAATAATATGCATCTCATATATAGGCTAAGTGGGATCTTCTGGCTTCGAGCTCCGCATGATTTATTGTTCTTGTTTTATTGTAACTGCTTTTGCCTTGCTAGCATTACACTATCCATTTTCGCAATAGATTTATGTTTCTTCACTTGATTCGTTGTCCAACTTCTTTTGTAGCTTGTGCAACTCATGTTTGACCAAAATTGGGACTGTAGTCCTCCTTGCACAACTACAAACCAAAAATGAAGGGCCCAATAGATGTAATGGGGAGATTGACGTTCCAAATTATGGATCAACAACATCAAGAGTGGTTTATTTCTGGACTTCTACCACACATCTGGAGGCCCCTCATTCAACAGAATATTACATCGTAGCCTGACACACTAGATATTTCAATGAAACTAGAGGCATCTCTAGTAGGATACACAATATGAATGACACATTTCAAATGCATTTGGCTGCATTAGCAATTCAATTGGCCGATCTTACCAAGGTAAGGGAAAAATGAGAACAAGTTTGGTCTACAAAGGGCAAGATGGAAGGTCATCACAAGGACGAATTCCCAACATTCGTGTATTATTTGGAAGCTAGAGCGCTGACTCTCCTACCTAAAGGAGGATGCTATGAGATTTATAAGAAATGGGGCCATCATCCCACTGAGTGTCCATTACTCCAGAAATATCAGAGTACTCCAAAGAATTTGTTTTGAAATTTTTACAAATTGGTATGGCATGAAGAGAAGTATTTTTGCGTGTTCGACTTACTAAGAGAGTGCACATAATATATCTATAGGATCGAGAATGAGAATATCGATGCATATTGGAATAGTGCATATTATAATGGTTAGAGAGGTTTTAATTAGGGGAACAAAGAAAAATTTGGTGGAGGTTGAGGTAGAGGGAATTTTGGTAGAGAAGGATAAGGACCGATTATTTGTTATAACTGTAATCAACCCAAAGACTTAGCCAGATATTTCTAGAACCCATGTACCACATGCACATATTGCAGACCATTGGATCATGCAACAGAAGACTGTCCCCAACTAGTTGCAAAATGGTAGACCATAGGAAACCCAAACCAGAATCAACATCAGAAACAAAATGTACAGATGATATCATTCAAAAGTCGCAGTGAAGGACCAAAAATCCCAGTTGTTACACATGGAGGAGTTTGGACATGCATGGATATGGCACCTCAAGGAAACCAAATGGAGCAGTGGGTAAGAAATTCAACATGGCCTATGCCAAAATTCAATCCTCAACAAGAAAAACAAACATATCAGAGCATAAGAAAGGAAATATTTGGACCACATGGGGGAGAATCAACATCATCACTACCTCCTATATAAGACCCAGTGGTACCTAAAAATTCAAGTGCGCAAGTAAGTCCACTAACCAAATTATTAAAGAGTTGTGTAGAATTGATGAAGGTCAGAAATGTGCTCAATATGTAATATAACATAATTGATCACTATGCAAAAGGAAGGGATACCCATGCCACACAAATAATGGTAAATCATGTACTGCACAGAAAGAGAACCAACATTTTAATGTGCAGATTGGTGAATAAGATGTGGATAATGTTATTATGGACTTAGGATCGAATGTGAATTTAGTACATAAGAAGACATGGGAAATGATGGGAGAATCTAAGATAATATGGTCCCCTATTGAGTTAAGGCTCACAAATTACCATAATATAGTCTCGACTGTGAGACTAACAAGAATACCCGTGAACATTGATTTGGTGCGCAACATGGAAGATTTTGAATTTATTGAGATCATAGATGATACTCAACCATATCCAATCTTAATGGGATTGGAATGGGAGGTTGATAACCAAAAAAGTATTAACTTGAAAAGGAGGGATATGATCTTATAGGTTGTTGATCTAAAGGTTATTGCACCTTTGGACCCATTAGAAGGGAAGAGATAAACAGATCCAATAAGAGGAAATGACATGGAAATTTTAGATAATATGATTGTATGGATGGAGGATTATGTCAAACCAACAATAGAAGGTGTGCTAAGTTGGAGAAGTATCATTTCATGTGCATCATATTCAGAATTTTGTCTAGAGATTTGGTAGCAGGGGATGCATGAAGTGTCGACTAGATGATGTGTGTGTATAAACTGATCCCTGTGCTATATTAGTACAGAGCTATGTGACCCACCCAGGTACGATGGACTAACTGAGATTGGTACGTTTATAGAAGAATTTGAGTTACAGTTCCCTGAACAATAGAGGATTTTTGCACTAGATGTCATCTTAAAAGAAACTCCATATAGATGGTGGGTCGTGCATAGAAAGGGAATGAAGAACTGGGCACAGTAAAATAGACTTATGAAAATACACTTTGGGCTTGAGGAAACAAAAAGTGCATAGATATACATAGGAGAGGGTGACCCGAAAAGTCACCTAGACATATGTAGAGCTTTATGGCGCTCAGAATTAGACACAAAGTAAAAACACTGATTCATACACACATTGGACACAATCCTGAAGAATTGGTATTTAGAATTGGAGATGCATAGGGAGACAACAAAATGGGAAGGATTGGTCCAGATATTCAAAATCAAATTCACATTTGAACATGAATCCCCCTTCTTACATGCATCACTACAGGCCATCCGAGAAAGGATATTCTCGAAGGTAGAATCAATGAAAGAAGTACCATTAGGGAGTGCGCACAAATCCAAGATGAAAGTCCATAAGATATTGGAATGCTATAATGTCACAGAGGAATTATATGAGGAAGAAGATCCCAGGAATGTGAAGGTATTAGAGACAGAAGGAACACGCACAGTAGAAGGGACATATCTTGTATCTTCCATGGACACATGGCCTATAAAGACAAAGAAAGTGAACATTGGGACAACGAATAATCCTACGTTTGCATAGATAGGATACTATTGGAATGATGAGATAATTGAAAAGGTGGAAAACTTATTACTGGAATATTGATGCTTATTTCCAACCAAATTCTCTAATATGAAAGGGGTAGCAAATGATTTAGTCGAGATGAATATTACACTGAAACCTAAAGCTAAGCCAATATGGAAGAGAACTCACACATTGAACCTGAGGTACAAGGAGAAGTTTAAGGCTGAAATAGATAGTATGATAGACATGTGAATTATTGAACCAATGGAATAATATGAGTGGATTATCCCAATGGTGGTGTAGGAGAATAAGACCATAGGAATTAGGATCTACGTGGATCTAAGGAAGCTAAAGTATGCATGCTTACATGATTCATTCCCAACATCATTCATGGATGAAGCATTGGAAAATGTAGGAGGTCAAGAAACATATTCAGTTATAGATGCATTCTCTGGATACCATCAGGTAAAAAATGCACAAGAGGATATACAAAAAACCACATTTGCGAGATAATGGGGAAGTTATCAGTGCACAGTGATGCCATTTGGATTGAAGAATTCCCTCGCGGTGTTTTCTAGAGTAGTAGTGGCAACATTCAAGGAGTTCATCCATAAATTTTTGGAAGTTTATTTAGATGATTGGACGATGTTCATTATACTATAGGATCATACAGAATTACTTTGACTCATGTTAGATCGATGCAGGCAATGTCAGATTTCGTTGAACTTGAATAAATGTATCTTTTTCCCACCATTTGGAATTCTACTAGGATATGTAGTATGCAAATAAGTATTATCGGTTGACCAAGCTAAGATCACAGTTATTTTGGAGTTGGAGCCTTAGAAATTAGTCAGACAACCAAGGAAAATTTTGGGTCATAGAGGCTATTACAAGAAGTTTATCGAAGGATATGCAAAGATTACAACACCCATGGAAAAGTTACTAAAGAAGGAAGCCAAGTTCCAATGGAATGAGGATTTCCAAAAGGGGTTGGACACGTTGAAACAAATATTGGTCACTGCGCCCATTTTAATATTTTCACACTAGATAAAGGAGTTCCATTTCCATGTAGATGCATCATCCATTACATTGGGTGCAATAATATCCCAACCAGGAGAAGGATACATTGATCATCAAATTGCGTTTGCAAGTAGGAAGTTGTTTGTATCTAAAAAAAGTTATACCACTACAAAATGAGAAGGCTTGGCCATGGGCTATGTGCTCCAAAAGTTTATACATTACCTACTTGGGTCTCACTTCAAGACGTACATATAGTATCATGCTGCATTAAAGTACTTAGTCAATAATCATGCATTAGGAGGAAGAATATGAAAATGGTTGTTACTATTTCAGGAATATGACTTTGAGGTCATAGTAAAACTATGGAGGTTGAATAAAGGACTCGATCATCTCTCCTGCATATTAACAAGAGAGTCTGTGGATGATTACTTCATGGACATTGTGGAGTTTCTAAATATAGGTGTGGCCCCCTCTGACATGACAGTTGCGTAGAAGAAACAATTGGTAGTGAAAGCAACATATTATCAGTTGATTGCAGGGAAATTGTATAAGCTAGGAGTAGATAGAATATTGAGTCGTTGTGTAATGGAACTTGAAAGGTCACTAATACTGGAGGAAGCACACGATGGAATTGTTGGAAGACATTACCCAGGAAAAGAAATGGAAAAAAATATTTTACACATAGGGCTTTGGTGGCCTACACTGCACAAAGATGCGAAGGAGTATAGTGAGTCCTGTGACATTTGTCAATAGGTGTTGCACGGTTGGGAACCTTGGATGGGAAATTCATGGAAAGAATGGTGAATGGAAGTCAATTGAAACTCTACAGAGACATTCAACTGTATGTGAAGTAATATGGGCTACACCAATATCCCTATATTATAGTAAGTGTACCATAGTAACAAGAAAAACAAGAAAAGCCCAATAAAAAGTAGAAAAGGGAAAGAAAAGAAATAAAAAGGTAGTGATAGGAGAAAGAAAAAGAGTGAGTGAAATCCCAAGGTATCAAAACTTGTGCAGCTAGAGTGATCATCTCATGCCAAGATAACACTATGCCAATTTCAAAGATAAGATACAGATAGGACCAACTGCGACGGGTAATGCACTATTTCACGATTGGCATGAAGAAACCATCAAACTCAGTTAGGAAGGAATTAAAAATACAATTGGATGGTCGTTGCGGTAGGTCATAAAAGTGTCATATAAGAATTCACTTAGTAAATCCACTAGACTTCATGGCTGATCGGAGGTATGAGCGAGAAATCCCCTGATGGATTTTGTAATTAAGATGCATTGATAGAACAACTCAACAAATATGGTGGTGGATGGGATGAGTAATTAGTTAAAACAAGATGGGACAGGTACATTCATCATGAAATCACACAAGCATAAGAAAATCGTTAAGTGGAACTCATTCTTTCATACCACTGTGAGAAAATCATAGCGACCCAACGAGAACAAAACCGAGCTACAGCTAGTGGACAATGCACATGGGGATAATTCAGGAAGCACTCACTCTAGATGAATGGGAAAATATCCTCTAGCACTACCATCGGTCCCCCATGGGCTAAGTATGGAAGGCGATATGTTGGGAAATCCTACTAACCTAAATTTTATGGACTAGGACATTTTCTATGAACAAACAGTTCTGGAGCTAGCTAGGGACCAATACTCATGTGATGAGAACATACCACATGTAGGGACTCGCATTGTTTCCAACATAAAGTTTCACGAAGATTGGACCAAAGTCAGTATTAGGTTCGAGGGTTATGAACACTTCATGACAATAAAATAGAAGGAAATGGCTCAAGATCCCATTGAAAGAGAGGTTGCCCAAAAATTTGCCTCGTATATGATACCCAAACTAAATTTGAATAATTTTCCAAAGGCCATAGACATAAAGGAGGATGGTTTAGTCCTCAAGCAACCTCAACAAATTATCACCAGAGAACATGATTACAAGAAGAGGAGGCTTAACAATTATTTTTCCTCCAAGAAGAAATGTTGCCTCCCTTGGCAACATGATTCCTTATGTCATTGTCTGGACTTAGGCCACCATGAGCTGGGAAGAGGCCTTCAAGAGGGAAATTTTTTACCTCTAAGGAATATTGAAAATAATCATAAAGAACCAAAGGAATAATCCTGACTAGTACTTAGAGGCATGGCATAGATGACCCAAGAAATAGTTCAAAAAGGTAACTGAAGTAGTTCCATAGGTAGAAGTGGCTAAGGCTCCTGCGAAACAGTTCATTGCAGAGTGGAAGAATAGGAAACATGCTTGAGTGGCTTGAGACGAGAAATAGGTGAGTGTTGGGGGACTTTTGGACAGGAAGTTTTGGATGTAATTTTGGAGAAAAACCTAAGTATGAAGAAAGGGCAAAGAAGGAAGAAATCGTGGAGAAGGAAGAAAGTGGGAAAAATGTATAAAGGGTGAAAAGGATAGAAAATGTGCATGATGGAAATAACACACAGACGGAAGGATAAAGAAAGTTAGTGAGATAAGGAAGCGCAAAGGATGATAGTGTGACTTTCCATAAATAGGAGAAGAACAAAAAAGTTGTATAAAGAGCGAGAAGTTGAAGAAGGAAAACAACCAGTTAACAAAAGTTGCCCATGCCATGCATTGTAATAGGCTATTTTGGGATAGATAAGAACAAAAATTTAGGCCTTAGAGTTTTGGTATAAATGTGCAATGGGTGGGGTGAAAAGAGACAGCTAGCGAGAGATAGAGACCGAGAGAGATACTGGACTAGAGAATGTTTTTATAATCTGTAGAGGTTGGGATTATGTAAGAATCGTGAATGTAATCAGTTGATACAATGAATAAAGATAAAGTTTGAGAGATAATATTGCATCTTGTTTTCTATACGTGTTTATGTTCATGTATGAATGATGGTGTTATATTTTGTAGACTAGATTTAGGGTATGGATTGATTAGGATGAAATATTTATGAATGGGTTTACTAATTAGAAGCATACCTAAGCTAGAATAGAGAACAATGATTAGTGCATCTGCCTCCATTTCCCTTACTTCTACAAAAACCTCGTTCTTGTAGTCCCACTAGATACCTTAGGTGACACTTCATCTGTGTAAGCAGGTGATGTTGAAAGGGTTTGTTGGTCAAAGTTGAACCGAACCTTGGCTCTTACAACCTATGCGCAGGCCATTTTAAGCCAACACTGAGATATATAAAAATAACTCAAAGTTACTTGACTTCAAGTCTTCATGGCTTTTCAAGTTCACATCAATGACCATACTTTCCTCTGACGATATTGTTCCTACTGACGATTTCTCTTCCCTTGTATTGTTGTGCCTTTCATTGATTTCCTTCCTATGACTAACTAGTTCCACCTATCAATATGCTTTCATCCACTATTATGCATCTACTCTGACTTATGTCTTGTGTACCTTCCAAGTGTCTCATGAATTCATCTATGTCCATATCTCATAAAATTGTCTATAATTTTGTTACTCAATTGTATACAATGCTAACCCATATGTCACTTTACTCTTTTGAAGACTTCTTCGAATTTGATGTAACTGAGAATTTCATATTCCTACTTATCAAACTGTCTTCTCAATCTGTAAATCAAACTTTACATGTCTAGAAAAATATGTAGTGAAAATACCCTTGTCTGAATACATACATGGAATAATCTATACAATTATGAACCTATGGCAATGATATTCTTCATAACTGTCAGTTGATACCTGCATGGGAATGTGTTATGAAAGTTTCTTCTTAAACAATCAAATTGTCACAAGACATTCTACACTTCTGTCATCAAACCACTCGGAAATTTCCTTTCCAAAAACTGCAAACTCTTCAAACTACTCGAAAGATATTTCTCTAATCTATATAGATGTTTCTTAGAATCCCACTTGTTATCACTGAAATTTCATCCACAAATGGTTACAAGAAGTCAGCATCGTCAAACAGTTATGAGGTCACCCATGGACTAGAATTAACACAAAATCACTTCCAAAGGGTAAAAAACTATACAACTAGTGAAAAAACTAAAGGGTGCTATGAAGACACAGGGTGCGCGCACACATGTACAAAACATAAATGCAAGAATCGCGCACATGAGCACGATGCACGACTGTTGTCACAAAAATTCGCGCACCTGAGAAACAACGCATTTATGAGAGTGGTCGACCTCCCACCCACTTTTGGTTCAGCTTTCAATTTGATTTGACACTAAAATCTGGACTGGATTCGACTGGGTGGCTGGTCAAAGACCTAGAAATGCCCTTATTAGCCTCTTTACACACTACAAACTAGTTGGACAATACCTCAAAGGAATGTTATAAAAAGGCCATGGATACACTTCATTTTTCAAGGAATTCATAGAAAATTTATGCTGCCATTATTCTCTTAAGGAATCTTCTATCCTTACCAAGAGTATACTTGCATCATTGCAATGGGCAATCTATCTCACCCCTTGAGTGGATTAGCAAAGAATTCTTTCACCATTTTCATTTTCATTTTCATTTTCAAAGTTGTAAGAAGAGCTTATTTGTGGGGGTCCAAGAGCCCTCCCTTGGAGGAAGAAGGGACTCATAGTCCTCTTTCTTCTCAGTGTTTTCTTTCACTAATATCATCCTTATCATTGGTGACATGGGTCTAATTGTTTATTTTGTCCTTATGTCCCTATGCTCATTAATTTAGTTGTTGTTTTGTTTCTTAGTTTAATTCTTAGTTGTTCTTTTATATTTCTTTCTCTAACCCTTTTCCTTGCATCTGTCCTGCTTAGCAAACCCAACTAAGCGTGCAAGCAACTCTATTTTTCTCACTAAGGTGGTGAAAGAGGCGCAACAGATTGGAAACTACACTGGGGAAAGGTATCAATTTCATACCCCATTTGGGTTTTTCTAGCTCTTCTTTTGGTTTATTTAACTTGCAGGTGCATTAACCGGCCTAAGATGACCTGCCAATCATCCAATTCCAAGTTGAATTGGGAGAATTCCATCCGAAATTTTCAATCACAGCCGTGTGTCACCTGTGTGTGGGTTTTTCGACCCATAGACGCACATTGTGCGCACATGCGCTTAAGTCACAGTTATGTTCTACGCACTTGCGCTCATTATCTCTTTTCGATCTGTGCACCTCTGTCTCCACTGAGACCCGTGCACCTATGCAAAAAATTCACATTGTAAGGTTTTTGAGATTTGGGGAAGGCCCTTAGCCTTCTTAAAAGTGATTTTAGGCATGTTTTAAGCGGCACCACACTTAGTCCCCTCTTCATATAAAGGGATTAGTCAAAACACATAAGCACTTAGGGGGTTAAAATTGTTATTTCCCCTTTTGCTTTCATTTTCGCCACATGGATGGCTTGTTTTGACTAAAAATATAAGTTGGAAATCATTTGTAATCACATATAACTTGCATTGGGACTAGAAGTTGGATAACAATCGCTTAGTATGCTCTTCTCTAGCGCCTCCAAGCGACCTTGAGAATCAGAAAAAGATTGTGAAACAATTTCATCTCCCTTAAGAACATTAAAACCTTTAGGAGAGGACAACAACCCTTCTTAGGGACTCCTCTTAGTTTGTTTTTTCAAACACATATTAAGATTGTAACGGGCCCATACATGCTCACATGCGACAAAAATAGGATAGTGTTGAAATTTACTTTCTTAGATCAAATCACTAGGGAAGTTTAAAGGTTTTGTAATGGGCCCACACATGCCCACATGATCACAATATAGGATAGTTTCAATGATTTTCTTAGATTAAATCACAATAGGGAGTTAAAGGAATAGTAACAGACCCACATGTACACATGCTAGCTTCCTAGGGACTTTTGAATTACGCAAGGTTGTACCAAAGGAACTTAGGTAATTAGGTAATCAACACTTGTAAGGACCAAGCGAAGTCCACATGCAGCAAGGTGACACCTAATTCATTAAAAAATTGGCACACTTTCACTCATTCACATAAAAAAGTCACTTATCACTCACATAGTTTCTTCTTGACGAAACTATCCACTCCCATTTAATTTCAACAAGGTTGGTTCACACCGCCAATCTCTCAAACAACTACATCTAAATTTTTTCTAAAAACTCACTAAGTTTTCCTCCATAAGAGGTGCCAAAAGAAATTTTTTAGTCTAGGTAGGATTTCGAGGATAGGCATCCAAATAACTCCCCATTATTTGGTTCTCACATTGTCAAAACCATAGAAGTTGTCAAATAGGGAACTGAAAATCCTCCAAGTCAAGTGTTCCTAAAACCATAAGGTAGGGAGATACCCGTGAAGGGTTGAAGGCCAAGGTCTGGTTGTTCAGTGCATCCCCCCTTGAGGCACCCACCTCTTGGACGGGAACCAGCGCGTGACCCATTTCTTAGGCCGAAAATCTAAATGTCACACTTTGACCGAGGTACCTAGTGACCAAGTTTTAGGACATCTACCTAGGTGGCAATTGTGGGTTGCAATTGTACCATGATTGAATTTTGTGTGGTTATTGGGAAATATCGCTAGATATTTTGGGATATGCCCCCTTTACCCCTCATTATAATTGATTATTTCATCCTTCAATAGTTTCTCTTCCGATGACTTCAGACCCCACTGTTGAATACTATTGGAAGGTCCAGTGCTATTTGAGAGGAAGGACGTTATGTCTTTCAGGACACGAGCATTTGTTTTCTTTGATTCCCCATGCGGACAAAACCCACTTATCCACATATATGATTCTTTTTCAAACCACTTTATGTATGATGCACTTCTGATTACATTTTGATTTGGATATATATATTGTGTAAAGTTCAAAATTTACAACAAAGGTTCTTGTTTACTTTCTCTCATCACATTTCGCACACATCCACTTAGTGAGTCAGACATCATAGGGGACCCACAGAACCCCCATCATTCTAGATGCTTACTAAATCTCCCTCCTATTTTAGGGGGAGTTCCTAGTCTTGCCACATCATCGACACCACCTTCACACACTCCTGTGAATGCTACTTTCTTAGGATCATCTTTGCTTGGTTCCACATTACTTGGGTCCACTTCCCAAATCCCTCTGTCCACTCGCTCTCCTTTACATGGAAGCGGAGGACCCACTTCCTCTCAAGAGGGAAGTACCAACCCACCTAGTCCCCCTCAAGGGTTAGGTTCACAACACACTTACACCATGGCTGGAGCTAATCCTCCCCCCCCCCATTGCAGATGCCATATATGCCCTCTCTTAACATACCAGATCTAAGCAAACTCACCAATGATCCTATATTGCATGACCCCACATGGCCTGCAATGCCCACCAAACTACCTTCAGACATCCCTAAGTTTGAAGGAAAGGCAGGAGATGACCCTGCCAACCATGTTATGACTTTCCACCTATGGTTCTCTTCCAACAGCATTATGGATGATTTCATCAGACTACAATTATTTCAACGCACACTCACTGGCCCATCAGCCAAATGGTATGTAGATGAAAAATCAGGGTCCCATGCAACTTTTGAGTCCTTTGCCAAAGTATTTTTGACCTTCTTTCAATTACCAATCGGCCATGACAATGGTCTTGACCTACTCTCTAATTTCAAACAAACCTTAGCCACACATATCGCCGATCACATTCACGAGTGGCGTAGATGACGTAGTTTATGCAAAGATGAAACCACCAAACAACAGTGTCTTGACTGGTTTCTCAGATCACTTGTCTCTCTCCTTGGTAAAGATGTAGCTTCTAGCTTACCTTAGTCCGAAGAAGAAGCCATCAATAAGGCTCAATAATACGACCTCATCTAGTCACAATCAGGATACTTATACATAGCACTTCCTAACCTCCCCAAACCCGTGCCATTTGTTCAAGACAAACCCAGGATGTCTCACTCAGCAGATGGATTGATTGGTTATACCACACACCATAGTCCTCAACCCCCACCACCACCAATGTATGGCACCCCTCAATATTTGACGGTGTATGGGGGAACCGCTTATTACCCCCCACCACCTTATCAACAGCCATACCCTATTTCTATTCCTCTGCCCATCAGTGGGCCACCGCCGGCACCCCCACTACACCCGCCTATCCAGACAAGTTCTGGTACCCCCTCTACCTCATCTTATACTATGAATACTAGTGAAAGAACCATGCCTTCCTATGTACCTTTAAGATCACAACCCCAAAGAATCCATACTTTCCCTTTCCTGGCCCTCCATAGCCCATGGCCCCCACACACCCTCACGCTGGGGTAAATTTTGTTCAACCCTCTCCCGTTCAGCAATATCAAAACTTTGAATAGCTGAATACGAAAAATCTGACCCATCCGTCGAATAATGCCAAAAATAAAGGAAGGAACAATAACAATAACAACCCAGGCTAAGGCAGAAATCAAACCCAACAAAACCAACTGACTGGGGACAAACAGAACCAAGGGAATCAAAACCCCTAGGGGGGAAATAACAACAGATGTCAAGGGAGAAATAAAAATACTATCAAAACCAATTTCCCTTCTACCCTTTGCGGTGAGTTCAGTCATTATACTCATTATTTCCCCTAAATCATTGATTTTAAATGGCTAAAAGACTCAGGCAGTCTAACACATCCTCCAGCACCGCCTGCCCCTCAACAGGCCCCACAACAATACATGCAACAACCCTCCCCCCCAACTGTGCTGCAAAATCCCATTCCACACCAAGGTGTGATAAACACCCAACAGGACATGCAATGTCCCCCACCTCAGGTGGGACAGTACCTCAATCCAAACAATCCAGCAGATCACACAATCCTCCTCACCAGTGAGGAAGAAATCCTTCTGCAAACACATAATCGTCAGTACCATGCACCTGCTGAGTCCCCTCCCATTCCTCCAGAAACAATTCCCACACCAACAGGACCCCCATTGGTGATCCCTCGCCCTAACACAGAACCACCTCTTCACATTCGTCACATCCCATTGCGCAGGAATGTCCACAACCCACAGGCTAGGGCAGCTCATAATTACAGTTTGGTTGATGACTTAGCACAATCCCTAGCTGCCATGTCAGTCTTAGAAGTCTTTTAGACTTGTCCCACTCAGCAGAAATCATTACTTTCCTCCTTGGGGGCATTCGACCATGCAGATACTCGACTCATTACATTTGATCTCGACAGTAGAGAACCTCGCCTTCCCTCTTTGATCGCTTTCCAAATCCTAGTGAAAATACGAAACATTACAGTTCATTGGTGTATCATCGATGAAGGCGCATCTACATGCATTATGTCCAAATCTGTATGGTAGAAACTTGGTTCCCCCGAACTCATACCCTCTGCAATTACCTTACGATCTTATGATAGACGACCATCCTCTCCTGAAGTGCTCTTCCAAAATGTCCCCATAGAACTCGAGGGAAATACTATTCTCATCGACATTGAAGTTATCGACACCCCACTCGATTATAATATCCTGTTCGGTTGTAGCTACATGTACGCTATGAAGGTAGTTGCCTCTTCTGTCTTTTGAATAATGATGTTCCCCCACAATGGGAAGATTGTTACCATTGACCAAGTCTCACATTACGAGCCTAACCCATCTGCCAACATCAATAACATTCTCCCTCTCATCCACATGATTCATGACGCATACCCACTCATGAAAATGCGTCTCAAAATTTTCAAAGATCCATCATTGTTAGGAACCTACCATGGAGCACCACCACTCCTTCATCCTTCCAATCAAGTATGCACCGTATCATCTAACGGAACTGACATAGAGGATACCCTTCTTCCTAGGGAGGCTTCTATCATATCTAATGTCCCACTAGTCACAAAGTTCCCCCCTCATGAGTCTCCTACGAACTCGTCGACCCCACCAGTCCACAATTTCACCTCTCCCCAAGGCCATATCCTAGTTTGGGAGACAGTTCCCCAATACATTCCTCAAATCCCCTTCTTTTACCCTCCACCTGGCATACAAGCTTTCCAAGTTGCCGCAACACTTAAGCTCCCTAATATGGTGTTAGAAATTCCAGTTTGGTATTTACATCCACTAGAGATGGTCCCTCGACCATCCCTCCCCCCCCAAATGGAAGGAATCCCAATGATGATTCCCATACTCACTCCCACCATAACCTCTCCACCCCCACTAACTACTCTCCCTGCTACAGCTGGGGGCAGCAGAAAGAAGAAGGAGCCCACAGCTCCACTTCCCCCATGCATCCAACCCCCTTGCACGCTATGTGAGAAAGATGGACACCAAACCAACAACTTCCCATCTCTACCAGAGTTACGGAACTTGATTCCACTCAATCAAAATCCATCAAAACTCACCACCGTAGCAAGTAGTGCCATTACCGCCCCTCACTCAAGTAGTAAAGGGCTGCGAACCAAATTTGCTTGCGCTATACGTTCAGAATATGGCCATTATACACACCATTTCCCAACATTGCCATGCTTTTGGCAGACATTAGCCGTAGTACGCCAAAGCTTCCAGAGCGAACCCAGTCCAGTTACATCATCCCTACCAAAAATCACTGACATCCATTATGTCACAACTTCAGTCAATGAACATATGAGATGCCCTTGCTCTCTATGTGAATCCTTAGATCATTTTACATACCAGTGTCCTATGTTCATTGAATATAGGCAACGCCAATTGACCCTGCTTCAATGACCCACAAAATCGATGGTTGACCTTACCTCGTCACTAGAGATTCTTCATCTCATTTCTCCCAAACCTGAGGTCCTCCCAACACCTCCATGGTTCTTGGATGACTTATCCGAGGATTCACCCCCAAATCCCTCCTATTCTCCTGCTCATTTCCCTATGGAGAGTTTACATCCAACTACCACAGGTACTCCTCAATATTTCGATATTTGGTTTATGTCGAGTGAACCATCACAATTCCATTGCAATGTTTCCCCTGCTTCTTCATCACCAGGGGGTAGCCACACAACAACAGTCGCCAATATCACTCTTCATGACCCCTTGTATTCCCACCAATTCCACTGTGACGAGGAAATACTCGAAGAGTTAAACACCCCCGACTACCCATGGGATGCGCTACACCACCGAGCGCTCTTATTTCTGCACGACGCCTCCATGACTCCTAACCAACACCCCATATACGTGGTCGAAACCAAGGATTTTATCCCATCAAGGCATATCGACTAGTTCAACAAACCCATTCCTGCCCCTGATGCATTTGAAGAAGGCAACATGGCCAACATTTCCTCGACCATCAAAATCGACATTTCCATCAAAAATGGCATCGTCGAGGAAATCACTATTGGAGCCGCTTGCACTCCTCAAGATATCACCGCCTATAAAACCCTCTTCCAGGAATATCAGGATATTTTTGCCTAGTCATACACAGAAATGTCTGGCCTTGATCCCTCTATCGTCGAACATCGCATCGACACCTGGCCCAACATTACACCCGTTTGTGAAAATCAACAACCACTACACCCATCCAAAGCAACGACCATCAAAGCCGAGATTGACAAATTACACGCAGCTGGGTTCATCTACCCCATCGCCTATACCTCATGGATTTCCAATCCTATACCCGTTAATGAAAAATAGGGCAATATCTGCATCTGCACAGACTTTCATGATCTCAATCATGCATGTCCCAAAGACAACTTTCCAATGCCTTTCATCGATCAAATTGTCGATGACTGCGCAGGCCATGAGGCTCTATCCTTCATGGACAATTTCTCTAGTTATAATCAAATCCCAATTCACCCAGCCGATAATTACAAAAACGCATTCACTACCCCTTGGGGTACTTTTGCATATTGTGTCATGCCTTTTGGCTTAACGAATGCTGGCACAACTTTCCAATGGGCTATGACATACATTTTCATGATCTGGCTCATATCATCCTTGCATACTTGGACGACTTCACAGCTCGATCCAAGAAATGCACCCAACATCTTGATGATTTACGCATCATCTTCCAACGGTGTCGTAAGTACAACATCCGTTTGAATCCCCTCAAGTGCATATTCTGCATCACTGCGGGGCGCCTCCTCGGATTCATCATTTCCCAAAGCGGTATTACTGTTTACCCCCTCAAAGTCCAAGCTATCACCGAAATTCCACCTCCCCGGAATTTACGTCAACTCCAGAGCCTACAAGGAAAGGCTAACTTTCTATGGCGATTTGTCCCAGACTACGCCACTCGTGCACACTGTTTCCTTCGCTTACTATGCCACGACATCCCATTTTACTGGGATGAACATGCCCAAAAGTCATTTGACGATCTTAAAATGGCACTCTCCAACGCTCCTTTAATTAGTGCACCCGACTACAATCGCGACTATATCCTCTACATATCATCCTCAGCCGTCTCAGTAGTAAGAGTTCTCATTCAAATCAGTGATGAAGATCATGAGCATGTCATTTATTATGTTAGTAAAAACCTCTTAGGGCCACCCCTGAGGTATAACCATGAAGAGAAACTAGCCCTTGTATTCATCCTTACAGTCCAGAAACTAAGTCATTACATTTTTCTTTACACAACTAAGGTCATAGCAGATTCCAACCCTATGCAATACTTGCTCAATCGTTGCCAAATTAATGGAAAATTTGCCTGACGGATTGTTATCCTTCAGGAGTACAATATTGAATTATCAACACCTAAGAGTAAGAAATCCCTTGTCCTCCCCGAAATTGTCACAACCTTCCCCTCTGATACAACCAGTTCCCCTGTCAATACCGACTTTCCCGACGAACACCTCTTTTACATCAATTTGGATGATCCTTGGTACGGTGACCCCCTCGTCTACCTCTGAACTCAAAATTTCGGTAACCACCTTTCTCAAGATGATCATCATCGTACTCACCACTAGGCCCCCTTCTACCTCCTCATCGGAGACATCTTATACCGGGCAGGGGTTGACACCATTCTTCGTCGATGCCTAACCATTGACGAGGCCAACAGAGTCTTTAACGACTACCATAGTGGCGCATGTGGGGGCCATCTTTTGGGAATTTCCACTGCTAAGAAGATCATTCGAGCAGGTTACTTTTGGCCTACCTTGTTTCACAATTGCATTCATGCCGTGAAATGGTGCGAGAAGTGTCAGCTCTACGCCAACAAAACCTGAGCACCACCTTCTCTTCTTCATCCAGTCGTCACTGCTAGCCCTTTTTGTAAATGGGGCATCGACTTCACAAAATACATTGTTGTAGCAGTCGATTACTTCACAAAATGGGCGAAAGCTATGCCAACCTTCAACAATACCACTAACATCGCAACGCATTTTTTCTTTAACCACATCATCTCCCACTTTGGAGTACCACTCCAACTAGTTTCCGATCACGAGAAACACTGTGAGAATGAGATTTTCATCGAACTCTCATCTCGGTTAGGATTCTCCCATGAGTTTGACTCACCATATTACCCTCATTCTAATGGATAGGTCGAAGCAGTTAACAAGGTCCTCAAGACCATGTTATAGAACACAGTTAATAAACATAAGACCAATTGGCATCATATGTTATTTTCCGTGCTATGGGCTTACCGTACAGGTATGAAAACAACCACTATTTTCACACCATTTCATCTAGTCCATGGGGTTGAGGACTCTCTGCCCATCGAGTGTGAAATTCCCACCTTACGCATCACAATTGAGCTATTACCCGACATCGCTCCAATGGAGTAGTGCTTGCTGAACTTAGAGTCCCTGGATGAAGATCATTGATCTTCATTACAGAAAAATGAGGCAGCTAAAAACCGATCAAAGGCCACATTTAATCGACATGTCAACCTTCGCTCATTTCACGAAGGTGACCTCGTCCTTGCTTATGATATCTCTCACGATACCTTTGGTCATGGAAAATTCGATTCACTATGGCATGGCCCATACATTATCCAACATTGTCTCACCAAAGGCGCATACATCCTGGCCTCTCCCGAAGGCCTCTCACTCAAAGAACCCATCAACGGGTTATACTTAAAGAAATTTTATGCCTAACCGTAGCAGTTCTACTTTAGATCATTTATTTTATAGTGTTTTTAATCTTTTTTTCCATCCCTCACGTCTAAACTATCATGTGTGCTATTAACAGATGCTTCCTCCACTGTCCTACCACATCGGTTACACCGACAGTGCCAGCCATTGGACACAAAATCTCACTTTGGTAGCTTGGGCCCTCTATACCCCCTCACATGAAATGCTCCATTCGAACGACATATGTTTGGGTTTAGCCACCAACAACCAATCCAAATACGTTATCATCATTGGCCTCCTCGCCCATGCCCAACATCATCATATTTGTCACCTTAGTGTCTTTCTCAACTCTCAACTAGTCGTTCTCCAGCTCAACAATGTGTACCGCGTACGTGATCCTTGCCTCTTTCACAAATACCTGCAGGTTAGAATTTTATCTCGACATTTTGATTCCATTACATTTACACATATTCCACGACAATTGAATCAAATTACAGATAACTTAGCTAATATTGTGTTAGACTGGCATATATCACATCAAGGTACCTCTACACATACATAAACATATCAAAAACCTGTCACAACATATATAGATTAGACATCATCAACACATTAACAAAACACATGTAAACATCACATAGATCTCAAAATGTATACTCATGTATATATAAGACGGTCCACAGTGCCATCCAAATGTTTACATACAAAAATACAAGTATCCGTAGGCCAGTGAAGCAACTTGGTACAAAATGGGCTCACCATCCTATATACAAAAATAAAAAAATGCATAGAGCACCACCTCCTTCCCCTCCCTCAGGCGGTGGTCCCCCACCCACTACTGGTCCCTCCTGGCCAGGAGGTAACCGTCTAGTCATAGTAGCACCTGCTATTGCTGCTCATCATACCACGGCCCGCCACGGCGATGGAATCCCCACACACTACTCTAGGATGCCCTCATCCTGGATACAAAACCACATGCCCTCAGACATGCCCTGTAGCACCGCCTCCAGGAAACGACACATATCCTCAAAATATGCTTTGGCATCCATCGGAGGAGCATGTGATGGCCCAACACCTGGGTCATCAAACCGTCCCCTCCTTGCTGCGCTCCCAGGCTCAGCTGGTCTCGCCTCAGCGTCCTCACGCTACCGTCTCTCTCCTACCCGCGACCCTCCCCGTGGCTATCACCCCGGCTCTTGGCGAGCCGACACCCTTCACAACTCAACCTCGCGCCCGCGAGGTGCCACATCTGCACATACAAACAAACAACAGATAGTATCAACATCTATACCAAATACACATGTCATGCTATCTCAAACAAAATCACTACATATCAAACTCATCAACATACCTCGATGATCAAAAACCTCCCCTGGAGGTAACACCATGTCCGAATCATCCTGGAAGTCAACACCATCATATGGGAACTGCAATATCACCTGCAGCATCTGTCGCCACACCTGCACTGCCTCAGTTGTGAAGAAGTGGCCACCCTTGCCACCACCATGGTGAAGCAAAATAGTTTACCACCACCTCAATTGCATCTCTCGTTCCCCAGGAGCACCCAATAAAATCCTAGGGTGCAACATAGGCACCCTCTCCAAAAACTAGGCCACTAGGATAGACCCAAAGACGAACTCTCCTATATCAGTGGACCAACAATGGTCTAGCTTCCCTACCATCCTGGCATGCAACGTAAGCCCGTAGGCGAAGTGCTCACTAGCCAATACCCTCTCCATCACACTCAGCTAACCACCACTGATCCGCTGAGTCGCAAGGGACCCATACACTCTCACAATCATCGTTGCTATACAACGTTGTGCTAGAGCATCCATCGCCTCAATGCTCACAACAAAGCTCGACATAAATTTCACCCTCGAACAGAACCTCCGACCCACTATCACTAGTGCCACATCCCTAGGTAACACCGGCTCCACCCGTAGGGGCTTTTTCCGAAACGAGATCCTAGTCAAAAAATATATGTCATCCACCGCAGTGAAGGCAATCTTCTCTCCCTGCACCATGAAACAATGTAGGTCCAGACTCCACATCTAGATAAGGAACTGCAGGAGATACTCTTGCGCACGTATCAATGGGAATTCAAAGAAATTCAACAACCCATAGGCTGCAAAAGTTGCATGAACCCCCGGATCCTGAATCGCCACAACATCCCTCAGCTGAGACCAATCCCGCTCTTGCCAACCGACTACCATCGTGCACAAATATCACCTACAACCACATAAAACAATCCCAGGTCAGCCACATTGGCCATAAAAAACTAATAAAAAGATAAGTTTTACACCCGTTAACCTTGCCTCCAAGGCGCGGTTGTTTAACCCATAGGCACACACACATGCGCACCAGGTCACCCCACAGGCATGCACATATGTGCACCTATTCACTCCACATGCGCACACTCATGATCACCTATCCATCTCATAGGCACGCATGTAGGCACACCTACTCACCCTATAGTGGCACCTCCATGTGCCCCTTGTCAAGAACACAGGCACGCATCAAAGCGCGCCTATCCACTACACAGTCGCGCACACATGCACAATTGTGTAGCCAACAGGCGCGCATATAATGCGCACCTTAGTCCCCCTTACGGGCGCCCCCATGCACGGCTATCCAAATGGCATGCGTGCACTTGTGCATGCATATTTCCATATTGTCCGTGCACTTGGGGGCCCACATCCCTAAAAACCCCCTGTATGACCCTCCGTACAGCCCCTGCCCAAAAATGGAAACCCTAATTCTATGTAGGATGATCATAATACTAACCTAAAGCTCATTGGTCCTCGATCAGATGCCTCATCCTCCCGAAATCTCCAAATCTCCTCTGAATACTTCTCATCTAGTCACTATAGAAGCAAGTACAAATGAGGTGGTAATGTGGGCCCTACAGCTATATATAAGCCTTTTCGTCCAACTTTCATTCACCATTTCGGGAGCTCCGGGTGTCCATTCTTTGATCCATCTTCAGCCATGGGATCAACATCTCGTCATCTACATCACAACAGTCCCTGGGCCTCTTTTCATCTTGAGCCCCTGGGGCACCATTTTTTCATACCCCGACCAGGTACGCATGCGCATATTCAAAATTATCAAATAAATGCTCGTATGTTCGATTCTCTTTAGATATTGTTCACATTGGGTATTTGGTTTTCATGTGTGCAGGTACTTGGTCATCATACATCAACACAACCCCTTCAGGTATATACTCAGCACTGGCATGTATTCATTCCCTCTGAATCTCACTTGCATCTCTAGTCACATCCTCTGCAAATTTCCCTTCATTTCACCTACTTCATACAGAAACCCACCCATGGGGCCCCCACCCTCCACCAGTTATCCAAGAAAATTGTGCCCTACCCAGGCCAACCATGTTACATTGGGGCACCCATTTCTGTATTTGTATACTTATCCCAAATTATTCTTTATTTATTGTACAAACGCCTTTGTTTCCAGCATTTACATTACCTTTTTGTCATCACCCTTGGCGACCTTCTTCCCATTTTTGGAAAATGCAACCCATGTCCCCCTTGGTTGGGGAACTCCTTATCATCTACCCTTGATGACATCATCCATATCCTTCAAGTATCCCATGGACCACTTACCTATGCCCTCTGAGTTTGTTCACTTTGTCCCGCCTCTGGCACAACTTATTCCCTGTCTTGTTGTCCCCTTGACACTCGACCTCGTTGAACGGTTGCGGCCACTTTTTACCTCACATATACCCCCAACCAAGGGCATTCTTGAGTCTTCCTACATCTTGACTTCGTCCATGTACCTCTTCCAAATTCCTAAACTCACCTAGTAGATTTCACGAAGCCCTTTTCTTCTGGGAGTTGCGTCCCCCTTTTGTCAACATCAACACAGTTTTCCAGAAGGGCGATAGTATCTTGAATCTCATTACCTTACCAATGAGATCTCTTGGACGGCACAGGGAGAACCAAAATTTCTCCCTACTATCGTTGACCCACATAAGATTCAACGTCAACACTTTCTCATGTTGCGGTGGGTCTTACATTGAAACTATTGCAGTTATTTCTTATATTCGTCGAAGACCTCTGAACTTGGCTGGGCTATCAATGCCTATAGAATCTGTGATACTCTTTACAGATATCACTGCCTACTGTTCAGAGTATGTTCCTCCGTAGAATTGTCTTCTACCTTTATCACAACCACCCCCGAGGGCGCTGCAGTTGTCTACATCAACACTTCATTCCTTTTTTGAGTTACATGACATGAGCATGGGGCATGCCCGCCTCATTTGTACATAGTTTATTTTTACACACCTTATGGAAGGTTGGGTTCTACAGGTTCCCTTCTCCCTCCAACGGGTAACTCTTGACAATCCTACTATCACTCTCTCTTACAACAACACTCTCAGTAGAAGAAACATTGATGGATTTTGGCTATACGTATGCTCCTAACCTCATCCATTAGGGGGCATCTGTTATCACTAAAATTTCATCCACAAATGGTTACAAGAATTCAGCATCGTCAAACAGTTATGAGGTCACCCATGGAACATAATTAACACAAAATCATTTCCAAAGGGTCAAAAACTATACAACTAGTGCAAAAATTAAAGGGCGCTACGAAGACACAGGGCGTGTGTGCACATGCGCAAAAAAGAAATGCAAGAATTGCGCACATACGCACGATGTGCGACTGTTGTCGCAAAAAGTCGTGCACCTGAGAAACGACGCATTTATGAGAGTGGTCGGCCTCCCACCCACTTCTGGTTCAGCTTCCAAGTTGATTTGACACTAAAATCTGGATTGGATTCGACTGGGTGGCTGGTCAAATACCTAGAAATGCCCTAATTAGCCTCGTTACACACTACAAACTAGTTGGACAATACCTCAAATGAATGCTATAAAAAGGCCATGGATACACTTCATTTTTCAAGGAATTCATAGCAAATTTATGATACCATTATTCTCTTGAGGAATCCTCTATCCTTACCAAGAGTATACTTGCATCATTGCATTGGGAAATCCATCTCACCCCTTGACTGGATTAGCAAAGAATTCTTTCACCATTTTCATTTTCAAAGTTGTAAGAAGAGCTTATTTGTGGGGGTCCAAGAGCCCTCCCTTGAAGGAAGAAGGGACTCATAGTACTCTTTCTTCTCGGTGTTTTCTTTCACTAATATCAGCCTTATCATTGGTGACATGGGTCTAATTGTTTCTTTTTTCATTATGTCCCTATTCTCATTAATTTAGTTGTTGTTTTATTTCTTAGTTTATTTCTTAGTTGTTCTTTTATATTTCTTTCTCTAACCCTTTTCCTTGTAGCTATCTTGCTTAGAAAACCCAACTAAGATTGAAAGCACCTCTATTTTTCTTACTAAGGTGGCGAAAGAGGTGCAACACCACTCTTCAATATTCATATTTATTGGGAGTCTCCAAGATGGATGGCTCATAAAGGTGGAGGAAGCCGATCTAAAGCAGTGTATTCTTCTTCTTCTATCATCTTCCTGAATTATGACATATTCCTTTTTTCCTATATATTTATCCTGAGAGTATGACTTATGGGTGTTCTTCATTCATCTGTTCTTCCTTTACCCATTCTTGTTTTCTTTTGTAAATCTTCTTATATCTGATATCAGTGTTTTCTTTTATAGAAGTATCCATCATGATTCTACAGTCACGAGAAATGTGTCCATAGTTATGGAATTTGTAACATTCAATATTGTGTGGATTCACATACACATTTATTGCTTGACCATTTCTTCCATAAGCTCTCCAATCTAGAACTTTATGTCCAATGTTATTACAATTAAAATAATGACCATAAAAGAAACTTTGATACCTGGAACTGAATGATCTTCTTTGGGATGCCATCCTTTTGAATTCATGTCTTGGTTGATCACGATATTTTCTTATGTTGTTTCCTTCACAATGATTGAAGCTTCTTTGATACCTGAATGTGGAGGGTATTCTTTTATATATGTCTCTTCTATAATCTTTCTTTTGAGTTTTCTTCATTTATGGAATGTTATCTTTGAGGGCCTGTAGTATTCCTTCTTAATAGGGCCTTTGATGACTTCTACAAAACTCTTATCCTTCTCTTCATTCTTCCTTTCTAGTAACCTGTAACACTTCCATTCAACTTTCTTTACTAATGATGTGGATATTTATCTTGACAACTTTAGATCTTAATGTGACAACTTCTTCTTCTTCACTATTCTCACAATATTCTTCTTTCTTCATCATCTGGGTCTTCATGACTTCTTCCTTTCTATTTTCTTCTTCAAGTTGGGTTTTCAAGGAGACAATTTCTTCTTCAAGTCTTCTTTCTTGTTGACTAAATTCTGCTTCAAGATTATTTAATTACTAAGATATTTCCTTGAGATGGATAGTCAAAATTTGTTCTCTCTTCTCTGCTTCCTTTCTTTGTGCTACTATTTTGGCTTCCAAAAGTTGATTTTCTTCCAACTGGCTTTTGCATGCTTCTTCAATCCTTCTAGCTTATTATAATTTTAATTTTAGGTTGGTAATCATCTGCTCGACTTCTTTAGAATTGGGATTTTGATACCCCTTCTTTAGCTCGATCAATTATTCTTTGAGTGACTTGTTCTTATTTCTTTCTTTC
Organism: Picea glauca; assembly: GCA_000966675.3. Classification (NCBI taxonomy): domain Eukaryota; kingdom Viridiplantae; phylum Streptophyta; class Pinopsida; order Pinales; family Pinaceae; genus Picea; species Picea glauca. The sequence goes on from JZKD02S1268036.1 coordinate 1,424,798, forward strand.
ATCAGATCGTCTAAAGCGTTGATTAATTATTCTTCAATATTTACTATGCCTTCTTCACACTCTTCTTCTTATTAATCTGTCTGACATGAAGAACATATTTCATCTCGTTCTTCTTCAGTATCTTATTTATTTTGATTAGTATGATCTATCTCTGCAATATAATGGGATTCCTTAAAGTATATATTATGTATCTTATCCCAAATTTATTTGGATGATGAACATTTCTCCACTTTTTCTTTTACCGGATCCGGTAATCCTTCCAAGATGAATTCCATTTCCATTTTGTCCGTTCTCTTCAATTCCTTCTTAGTTTCAGTATTTGGCTTCTTTGAACCAGTGTATCTTGTAACAACTAGGTACCAAACATCATACCCCTATGCTCCTAGAAATGATTTCATCTTGTTTCTCCATATCTCATAGCTCAGACTAATCTGACCATCAAATTGTGGTGCTCCAATCTTAGTGTACTCCATGATATTCCTTCCAATGGTTAAACTATTTTCTTGAAGGACTGTCTCCGGTACCTATTGTTGGAATAATGAGAGGGTTAGGGTGAATCAGTATGAGAACTTATTACCAATTTCAATTACATTATATATAAACTTTAACTTTATTACCAATATTCAATAGTTTATCACTTATGCATTCAATATATCATTACATTATAAATAATATCATTCAGCAATGCATAATAAACAACCAAAGATATATAGTACACTAGAATTTACGTGGAAATACAAATGGGAGAAAACCATGGAAAATTTATTATATATATCAAGAATACATTCATAGGAAGCACCAACTTCCCAATTCTCCAACGCCAACTGGAACGAGGCTCCAACCCCCCATTTGTAGGCTCCAACCTAAATGAATCTACAACTCCCAAAATTCTCCATCTACAATTGGAAGGAGGCTACAACCCCCTGATTTAAAAGATCCATTAATATGAAGGAAGCTCCAACTCTGTGTTTTATCCAGCTCCAAATGGAAGGAGGCTAGGACCCCCTGATTTACAGTCTCCAACTTGAAGGAAGCTACGACTCCTTGAATTCTCCGTCACCAATTGGATGGAGGATACAACCCCCTTTCCTTTCCCTATCCTACCACCCTGAAATATAAGTGTAGACTCAACCTGTCACTACCAATGATCAACTGATAACTTACACTATCATCAACCAACCTATCATTGCCATTGTCACATCAACCAACATGTCACACTAACTGTCACATCAACCTAAGACTACCACTATCACATCAACCTATAATTGATGATCAACCAATCATCCAACTTTTCACTATCCATGTCACTGTCTCTGTCACTTATATACCATCATCAACCAACTATAACCAGTTCCACTCATATGAATACCAAAACCATCACCATACCATGTACATCAACAATGTATTAGAACCTCTACCATACCATGTACATCGACCATGTACTAGAACCTATACCATACCATGTACATCAACCTATACCATATCATGCATCAACCATGTACCAAACATGTGCTATATCATTCATAAAAATTGTACCATATTACACATCAACCAAGTACCAATATCACCAAGAATTTCCTCTAGCAATCTACCATATCATCATCAAATCATGAACCATAACATCAGCAAGATGTGTCTCAATATCACCAATCATGTACCATAATATATGCAAAGTGTAGGTACCATAACATCAATGATCAACCATATACCTCAATTGTATACCAAAACCATGTACCATGTACCAAGCATCAACTATGTACCAAATGATGTGCCTCAACCAAGCACCAAAGGATGTTCCTCACACATATTCCACCATATACTAAGTGTATACATCAACCGTGTACGAACATCACAAACAGGTTCCTATAACAACCATGACATATACCAACCAGATGCAAAGGTACCATAACATCACTCAACCATGTAGCCAATATGTACCTCAAACCATGTACCTCAAGCAAGTGCCAACATCCATAAACCATGTACCAAGAGATACCATCAAATATGTGCCTCAAGGCATATACCAAAACTCACAAAGATACTAAAGACATGAATTAAGCTTGTACCATAACATCACCAACATGTAACCCTCAAAACATGCATATAGACATACCTTTAAACCTATAGATGACCTGATACATAAGATTTTAGACCTGTAACTCTTCCTCATCCTCAGCAACCTAGTACTAGCATCCTCCCCAAATTTTTCTTAGCCTTACAGGACTAAGAGCAGTCAATTAGCGGGGCCTCGTGGTACAAGGGTCGTACAACTAGTGGGGGTGCCTCGCAGGACATTAGTATTCTGACCTATCAGGATCAACTAAACTAGGGATTCTCATAAACCCTCGCTCTCCTGTATAATCCCAAAAATTTCACCCTCGCACTTCCTTCGTTGCCTCAAAATTTCTACCTCATATTTGTCGAATGGATCAAGTTTTCTCACATAGAATATAATCAATAAATTTGTGTGTGTATAAGAATGAGAGGCTTATTGTTGTGTATTTATACTTTTCCAAGTGACTTCTTTCCGTAACTTTAGGGGTGACCTATACTTTCTTGTTATAACCACTTTACCCTTTAATTAATGACTTGTAATTGTTTATGGGATTCTTAACCATTGTTCGGGGCTTCCAGCTTCATGACCTTATAACTCCTTAACCATGAGGAACTACATGAGGTACCACCTACCATTGGAAACAAAATGATGAGGAATATCCATGTATGAGTGCGTTACATGAATTTACATTGTCCTTCATGTCCTTATTCCTAAAACAACTTCAAGCTTCATGACCACATCTTTGGGGATTCTTGTAGACTTCTTCAAATGAACTCATCACATATGTTGACATCAATGAAAACCACTTCTATTGACATCAATGAGAACCAAATATCCAACAACATCAATGACAACCAACTATCCAGCGTTTCCCACAATTTGACATTGTTCATGCATTATATTGTTGTTATCCCCATCCTAGTTTCTAATGAAAGGTGATGAGTTGTAATATTTTCTTGTCTATCTTATTCATTTTCTTCATATTTAAATGATGAGACTCCTTGAATTAATCCTTCTTCCCCACCATATCATCCTCCACCTGGTGTGTCATCCACCATTTCCTCCACCTATGTATTCAACTACACCATCCACAGATCCATCTACTAGTTTGCATGTGTATATAGTTACACCATCCACTAAACCATCCTTGGATCCACTAGTTCAGTTAGATGTTGCATTCCTCATTTGACCCACTAATCCTTCCTTTAATCCACTAGAACTCAATGAATAGTGGTTGGAAAGTATATTGATCACTGTAATATATAGTTGACAATTATATTGGCATGGGATGTATATTTGATATACATATGGATTTTGATATTACTTTTTATGTATATTATCCATTTTCATACCATGTTGATGTTGTTTTATTTATAAAATATATTATATGTGTTAATGATTATTATTATTAATTATTTCTCTTTTTTTTAATTAAATTTGAGATGTATCACTCATTTGAATTTTGAGATATCATATATTGTTTAACTTTAGTTATATGAAATCATTTAATTTAGATTGTGACTAGGAAAAAGTATACTAAATTTTTTAATAATAATTTAATGTTTTGGATTGTGACTGCAAAAAAGTATACTAATTTTTTTTATAATAATTTAATGTCATGTAAAGTTTAATTCTTTTTCAAAGTGAATTGTTTGTTGTCTAATATGATACAATATGTTGAATAAACATGTTCACAAATTTGATTAAATGATTTAATAAATGAAAACATGATTTGATTAGTTTTTTAAATCAAATTTTTTATTAAATAAGATTCTTTAATTTTTTTCTTAAATATTTTCATTAATATTCACAAAATTAAAATTATGATAGTTAAATCTAACAAAATATTTTTTCTACAATTTTATATAATGATAACATCTTGCATATTAACTCATAAAAATAATTATAAATCAAATTTGATTAATTTTTTTAAATCAATTTTTTTTATTAACTTTTCTATTAAATCAAGAAAATAAATTGTTTTTTTTTTAATAAACATATAAATATATAAAAAATAACTTTGTATAATAATAGTTGTTAATATTAACTTATAAATAATAATAACACATTACATAAGAAATCATGAAAACAATTCCAAATCATATTTATTAATTTTTAAAATCAATTTATTTAATTAAATCTTATATTAAATCAATATATAAAAATTAGATAAAAATTACCTTGAGCCAAAGTGACCTAGATGATGAAATTTGTTAATATAAATCTTGTAATTAATGAAAACATATTCCATGATAAATTATTAAAACCATTCTAAATTAGATTTGATTTTTTTTTAAATCAATTTATTTGATTACATATTTTGTTAAATATAAAAAAATATTTTAAATATAAAAATAACATAAAAAATGGCTTCAACTAAAGTGTCCTAGACCATAATAGTTTTTATAATTAATCTTGTAAACAGTGCTAAGTGCATGAAAAAAATTCTAAATCGGATTGATTAATGTTTTTAAATCTTTTTTATTAATTCTTATAATATTGATTCACTAAAATAATTATGCATTATTATATCAAATATAAAAAAGAGATTAAAAAATACCTTGAATGAAAGTTGCATCGATCCACAATAATATTTGTTAATATTAATTCTACAAATAATAATAACATAGCGCATTTTAAAAAAAAACGAAACTCGATGATTTGTATTAATTAACTTCACAGTGTAGTTACAACAAAATTGGTTTCTTTCCATAAGTTCATATAAAAAAAAGATACCCTAATTCAACATAGGGTTTCTATCTAAAGGCACCTTACAATACATCAATATTCTAAAATATCTAGTATTATAAAATCGACTAAAATAACTAATAACATAAGGACTTTGAATAACATATATAGTGAAGAGGCAAAATGTGAGTCAACAAGTAGATTCATCGTCGGAGTATTTTTGTAGTCCCATTACTATTTTCTTAGTTTTCTCTTAGGATGAATCATAATGGACTGCATTTTCTTTCTCTATTATTCCAAGGATTGAATTTGTAAATTGGACTAAGTTGTGAGATACAAAGCATGTATCGACATATAGTTGGACAAGAAAGTAACATACTTCCCTTATTTTGGTCTCCAATGTATTGATGTGTTTATTTTGTTGCAAAATAATACCCATGATGATTTCAATTTAGACTCTAGAATTGGATTCTCAGACTAAAATATTCTTTGAAATTGAATGAAGCCTTGTTTTCATGATCTATTATGGAATAATAATTATGTTGTAGGTTTTTCCCAGTCTCCCTGAATTCCATGTAGTTCATTTTCCTATCACTAAAATCCTAGAAATGATGTAGGGAGAAGATGTCTCTAATTTAATAATTACTTGGATTGTGGTGCAAAACCATCATGAGAGATATCGTGTCTGAAACAGAGCTAAGAACAATACTCTAGTGGCTTGAATTCTTCATGTCAAACCAAATATAAATATCTGATGTTGATTGAAGATAGATATAGAGCCAACCAAAATTCACAATAAACAAAAACCTTACCACGGGTATCACTGCAACTACTAACATAGGATCAAAGAAGAGGGCATTTAACCTCAACATGATAAGGCTAACCAATATCCATTAAATCTCCTCCAAAGTGGCCTCCATGAACTCCTAAGGTCCAAGATTGAGTAGCATCGATTTATGCCCAAAGCTTACAGATGTCGAATCAGACCTACACCACCAACACCAATTCCCATGAAAAAAAACTCCAGTACATATTCCCACGTTAATTATGCCAAACTTGATTAGAGTATTCATCAAACAACGAGAGGTTAGATATGAGCATGTGACAAGAGTGGAAGGGTCTCATCACATATATCCTCTCTCCATGGGATATGAAATTCATGCAACAAGACATGTGCTAACTTAATTGATTGATATGTGGTATCTTCATTACTTGATCATGGGACTAGTTGAAAGTACTCCTTACCATTAATAAAAAAAATCCTTATATTTTTACAAGTGGTTGCATTGTCTTGATGATCCACTGTCATATTATTTTCTCACAATATGTGGAAGAAATTCACATTTACAAATGATTCTTTATCAAATATAATCCTCTCGATCATTGATGCGAGCCAGGAAATTAGCAGGGTTGACCCAAATATCATGTGCCTTATAACTAATTTAGATTCCCCCACCATTATTAGGCTCATGATGTTGATATTGTTTTCTAGATTCAAGCTCTAAAAAAGTGCATATGCTTCAGCTAGAATATTAGTAGATATTACTGATCCAGGTGGATATCAGTGGCCACCCACCTATTCCAACTGGCTCCAAACTGTAACGTCCCCCGACCACCCAGGTCGGGGACACGCCACTACTTCAAAACCAAATTGCTTTGATATACATATATACCTAATGCAAATTTAAACAGAGATAGACATTATGTTCATACACAGATTCAAGCATAAGTGACATTAAACACATACATGCAACATATACAAGCAATTTTGATAACATTATAACACATGTACAAGATACACAACATACAATTAACATAGAATTAGTACTTATATTTTTATGAAAGCCATCGACTGTGTACATACCTTACATGAACCTCTGAGCCTTAGACCACACTACTCCAAGCTATCAATAGTAGGTCACCCCCGAGCTCGAACTGAACTCCTCCCAGGGTAAAGGAAATCCTATGATAGTCCGAGACTATGGAAAGATGCACACTGCAACAGGAAGCATTCCTTCCAAGGAGCCTTCTTACGCCCACCGCTCACAAACTCTCATTCTCCACATGCTTGTCCCACCTCGAGAATATACACCTTCATTGTTCCATAGTCCATCAATTGCTCCACTTCCCTTCTAGGGCTTCAACATAGGCTAGATCAGGAATTATCAGAGCTTTGTAGCTACTGTTGGACTCCCTCCATGGGAAATCACTTCTCCAACAATCTCTCTCACCTGGAGAGAGTTTCTCACAAGCCTAACAACCTGCTTCTTCAACCCATGGGCCTGACAACCCACCTCTTCAAACCACAAGCCTGACAACCTGCTTCTTTTTTCCATCTCTTAAGTCCACTAGGTAACCATAGTAGAAAAATTGGGTAAGGAAAGGGACGGCTCAAAAAATTAAATAGGTTCACGATGGCAAAGGGTTCAATAATGGAGAAAATGGTTGATTGTGTGCCTTCTCATGTCGTGAGAGAATGGGGAAAAGGATGGAAAGAATGTTTAGAATGATGAGAACGAACCCCCACAATGATGTAATTTCCCACATAAATCTGCATACATCCTGGATGACACTTCTCTCTCCAGGATCTTGTTCCTCTCCACTTGGAATTCATTCCTCTCCCCAAAGGAACTTAGGATAACAGGGTTTATTTCCCAAACTTTAGTAATTTAGGAAATACATTATTATATTCCCTTGGGTTAAGCCCTCAAGCTTATCCCCTTTTTCCTAGCCTCTCACCCCCCTTCCTTTTTCATTCCTAGTGGATATTATTTCCCCATAACTCTTTCTTCGTGGTTGGTCTACACTCAGCGATGCATTTTTATTAATGATCTGCATAATTACATATACAAAAATAGGCTCACTGGCATTAGCATCTAGGCTCACCGACCTAATGAACACATAAGCTTCCCATCTTATAAATAATTGTCTCACCATCCTGTAAACATCATTACAATTCAACAAGGGCTCAACCTTGGAGTATTACAATCTCCTCCCCTTATTTATGCACTATCCTCAGTGCATCATATTTATATATTACAAAAATATTTTCAAAAATCTTCAAAAATATGCAGTTATTCTTCCCACATAAAATATTCATGCTCCCAAGTTGTGTCCTCGAGACCGTGCCATGTCCATTGGACCTTTACAAGCCCTATGGCTCGATTCTAGAGCTATTTGATTTTCTATTCCAAAATGCATACCAAATGCACTTGAAAAGTGCTTTCTTGCTCCACATGAATCACATTCCAATCAATAACATGATTAGCATTAGGTATATATTTCTTAAGCAATAATACATGGAATACATTATGTATATACATAGATGCAGGTAATGCAAGTATGTAAGCTACTGGTCCAATCCTCTCTAGGATTTCAAATGGCCGAAAATATATGGCTTCCAACTTGGAACAATTTCCCAACTTCAAGGACCTTGTGTTGGCCGTCACCTTCAAGAAAACATGATCACCCACTTTAAACTCCCTATGGGTTCTTCCCTTGTCAACATAGATTTTCTTCCTATCTTGGGAAGCCTTTAAATTTTGTTTAATCTTCAGCATTTTCTCTTCCATTTCTTTGAGAAACTCTGGCCCAATCACTGCTCTATCAGCTGGGTTGTCCCAACTTACTGGTGTGTTGCACTTTCTTCCATAAAGTGCCTCAAATGGGATCATCTTCAGTGATGCTTGGTACCCATTGTTGTAGGAAAATTCTACCAAGTGTAGATAATATTCCCATTTAGATGGTTTTTCCATCACGTACATCCTTATCATATCCTCTATCACTTGGTTCACCCTTTATGTTTTCCCATCAGACTCGGGATGATAAGTTGTGTTGAAGTTCATATTTTTTCTGAACCCTTTGAATAACCCCTTCCAGAACTTTGAGGTAAAATTTGGGTCTCTGTCAGACATAATTGTCTTGGGTATTCCACGCAAGCGTGCTACTTCCCTGATTTAAATATCAATGACATTGGTTTCCTTGTGAGTAACCTTCATAGGAATGAATGGGCAACTCTAGTAAGCTTGTCCACCACCACCATGATAGAATCATTTTGCTTTATTTTTCTGGAAAATTTGGTGATGAAATCCATTGTCACCACTTCCCACTTCCACCTAGGAATGGGAAATGGTTGCAGGAACCCAACTAGGTGTCTATGCTCAACCTTGACCCTTTAACACTCCAAACATTTAGAAATGTATTCAACAATCTCCTTCTTCATGGCTGGACAATAATTTTGGTTCTTGACTATTAAAACTATTTTTTGATACCCTGGGTACCCAACATAAGGTACATTATGCATCTCTTTTAAAATCATACTCCTTAATTCAGGAGAATTGGGTACATAAATTATTTTCCTGTACAAGAGAAATCCATCAATTCCTAATTCATAATCTTCAACTTTCTATTTCATTTTACCTTGCTAAAATTTTGTTACCAACTCCATGTAGTACAAATCAACTTTTGCAGCCTCATAATTTCTATCTTTAAGATCATTTTGATACATGCTAATGGTTGTAGCATGCAGTTCATGCACTCTCCTGCTGAGTGCATCAACCACTTTGTTCTCTTTTCCTTTGATGTGATTAATATCAAAGTTATACTCATAGAGGAATTCCAACCACCTGCTATGCCTATCATTCAAATTTGGCTAATCAAACAAATATTTTAGACCATTATGGTTTGTCCTCATCTCAAACCTCTTTCCCATGAGGTAGTTCCTCCACTTATTTAGGGAGTGCACTATGGATTCCAACTCCAAATCATGAGTGGCATAGAGTATTTCATTCTCTTTCAATTTAATGGATTCAAAACATATCAAAAACCCATTCTGGCTGAGGACTCCACCAAGTCCTTCTTTGCATGCATCTGTGCAAACCACACAATCTTCATTCAGATCATCAATCCTCAAAATTGGAGCACTGGTTAACAACTTCTTCAATTGTTGGAATCTCTTTTCACATTCTGATGTCCATTGAAACCTCACCCCCTTCCTTTGCAAGGAAGTGATTGGGTGAGAAATTCTCGAAAACCCTACAATGAATCTTATATAGTATCCAACTAGACCCATGAAGGATATGACTTATGTCACATTCTTAGGTGTTGTCCACCCTTTAATGCCCTCAATATTTTCAGGGTCCACTTCTATCCCTTCTTTGGATATGATATGTCCCAAATAGTGAATTTGGCTTTGATAAAATGAACACTTGCTCAATTTGGCTTACAATTGGTGCTCTCTTAACACTTGCAACACAATCCTCAAATGATGCTCATGTTCTTCTTATGAATTGGAATATACAAGGATGTCATCCAAAAATACAATGAAAAACTTGTCTAAATATTCCCAGAAAACACCCTTCATCAAGAACATAAAAGCAACCGTTTCATTTGATAACCCAAATGACACCACTATGAATTCATAATGACCATACCTTGTCTTGAAGGCGGTCTTTTTGATGTCTTCATATTTGATCCTTAATTGATGATATCTTGACCTGAGATAAATCTTTGAGAATATCCTTGCATCTTTCAACTGATCAAAGAGATCATTGATCATTGGAAAAGGATACTTGTTCTTTATATTTACCTTGTTCAATTATCTGAAATCGATGCACAATCTCAATGTCCCATATTTCTTCTTCACAAACTAGACTGGGGCACCCCAAGGTGACACACTTGGGAGTATATACCCCTTCTTCAGAATCTCTTCAAGATGCATTTGCAACTCCTTCAACTCTGGTGTACTCATTTTGTAGGGAGTATTTGGTACTGGAGCTGCTCCAGGAATCAAATTTATAGAGAAATCAATATCTCTCTTTGGGGGTAGTCCTGGTATCTCCTTAAACACATCCTCAAAATATTTCAGGACTAAGTGATCCTTGAAATTTGGCACCTTATCCTTAGGTTCTTCCTCCATATGGGATGAGAATATTTGGAAGCCCTTCCTCTAACACTTCTTCAACTACATAGTTGAGATCTTTCAGACAGTAACTTCCCTAGGAATTCTTTGCATTGTTATTGGGTTCCCTTCCTCATCTAGGAAAGTAAATTCCTTGTTATGATAGTCTAAGACAACATGGTGTTGGTCCAACCAATCCATTCCAATTAGACAGGCATATGAACCCAATGGCATGATGTTCAAATCTTCCTTGGTACTTATCCCATTCATGTCCATTGGACATGATTTAACTAGCTCAACAAATTTTCTCTTAGTTCCTGTAGCCTATTGTACCAACCAATATTTCTCATGCTTGCTTCTTGGAAAAAACAATATTTCCACTATTTTAGGATCTATGTAACTCTGAATATCTCTTGATTTCTCATGAGTCTATTAAAACAGTAAAGTCATGGTTATTGATTATACCTTCTACTTCAATAATGTGTGATTGAAACTCTTCTTGATTATTGTCCAGGGCTGCATAGATCCTAGGTACACTTATACCCATGTCCTCCATTGTTTCTTCTTGTTGTACATTGTGGATAGTTCTCACTTTGTCACTTTTGTGAGGACAATATATATACTTATGGCCTCCTTTACATCCCCAACATTGAATGGGTTTCTACCTTGGAATTTTCCCACCGACCTCAACCATTCTATGCTCTCTAAAAGATGGATTTCCTTGAGGATTGTTTCTGAAAAAGGGTGGTTTGTTCCCATTCCGCCTTTGTTCCCTCTTAAACTTCTTCTTGTCCTCCCAAGACTTCTGTAAAGTAGTATTTACTTTATTCTGATCATATAAACACTTTTCTCTCCTTATGGTTTCCTCCAAAGTCTTGAGATCATCATATTGGATTTTATCATTGATGAAAGATGGAAGCCCACTCAAGTACCTATGAATCTTCATTTTTTCATCCTTGATAAAGGAGACATACTTCAAAAGCTCTAAAAATCTCCTTTCATATTCATCAATAGTCATTCTTCCCAGTTTGAGTTCAAAGAAATCTTTCATCTTTTTATCATAATACCTCTTGGTCAGGTATTTCTTCTCAAAATGCCTCTTGAATTCCTTCCAGGTCACATTTTTCTCCTGATGTGTTACACTTACACAAGTTTATCCCACCACATGGACGTATTTCCTTTCAATTGATAGATAGAAATTTTTCCTTCTATATGAGAAGAATAGTTATGCAATTGGAAGTACTTCCTCATGCCTAGAAACCATGTCTCAACATCTTCATCCTTCTTTTGTTCACCATCAAAAGTGGGAGGTTTGATATTATTCATTTCTCCTTTCAATTCATCCACCCCAGATATCCTATGATGCCTCATGACAGGGGATTCACTTGAGATACTGTGTTCTCTCTTATGGGAATTCTTTTCGGAGTGATGGTGACGTCTTCTACCACTCCTTGATCTTCCTTTTTCCTCAAGGGTCTCATGACTTCCTGATTTGTTGGAGCCACTCTCCTTTTCTAACTTCTTTTCAATTATGTCCAATATTTTCATTAAACTCATATTGAAGTCTTCCTGTTGTTCCTTAGCTTTCATAAGCCTCTCATTATCAACCTTGCGGCTCTATACATTTGTCTACAATTTTCTGAGGGTCTCAGCCAGATTTATGTCTTCCTCCTTTCCTCCTCCATGTCCATTGGAGTTTGTTCCTTCCATACCGAACTGGACATTCAACTCTTTGATTTCATCTTCTTGACTGTATACTACCTATGTATCATCCATCACTTATGCACTCTATGCTAATTTTGATCTGACAGTTATTAATTCTGCAAAAATATGTAACCAATAGAATTTTTTCAGGCTAATTGTACTTAATAATTTCATGAAAACACAAACCATTTTGATTCATTAATATATATCAAACTTATTTTCTTATGATTTTCTGAAAAATTGGTTTTTCAGATCCAATTTATGGGTGAACAAATATCTTTTATTATTCAGGACCTTTCCAATGCCTGCTTCCATGCTTAATTCTGAGTTTTGAGCAAGAATTATGGATACTTGAGCAATTTGTCTTTTCAGTGATGCAATCTTGTACATGGATTCTTCAAACTCATATTTGAATTGGCTCTTAGATCCATGTTGGATCACTCCTTCAGTTTTATAGGCCTTCATTACTTCTTTAGGTGTATATAAGTACAATTAAAAATCCCATGGGCTCTTTTTCTAAGCCTAAAACAATTTTTCGGGCGCTAGCCCCTTTTTTCGGCCCCCTAATTCATGTGACCAAGGGATGTGAACCAACGCTAACATATAGGTTCTTATCCGGAGCCTTGGAACTTTGGGGCTCCATAGATTCAGAGGTTTCCCTTTCTGCACATCACAAACATCCCGGACCGCTGAACTGGAGAAATCGTGAAGGACGGTGGATCAACGGTCCACATTATTTGTTTAGATCTATGGTGGATAGGATATTTTGGAATCCAGGTTTTGATAGTTTCCAAATCACTTCTTTACAAATCTATTGAAGTGTCGACTCATTGAATATCCTCCCTCTTGCTTCCATGTGTCATCTCCCGATCAATGGTCGATATTAACTCCAACCCTCCAGGAGTTCTCGACTCAAGCAACCTGCAACTAAAATCCCCCATATTACCACTTCTCTAGACCTTGGGATCTGGTACCATGCATCCTTTGTGATCAACGGTCGATATGGACTACTGCTTTTGGGCCTCCAAAATTCCTCGACCTCAACTATTTATGCCTTGAATCCTCCGTACCACGGGATCTACTGCCGCGTGTCCTCTCCTAATGAACGGTGAGGATTTACTCCACTCTTTGGAGATTTGGGGATTTTCTCTTTCATCTCACTTCATTTCTTTCAAACAACGAAGTGGCGAACTCTTGGGTTCCACTTAGTATTGCACACCCACGTGCTACATGGAAGATTCCAAGAAGCGGACACATGCCTAATGTGAGGGGTGACATGTGTCAATTTCTAACTACAAAATCATCCTTTCAAAAGCACATATCACACTGACACGTGGCACACATCTTGTGTGTCCACATCACCCCAGGTGATGCCATCCAGCCATGTCACTACAGAACTTTGAGACTCTGGGATTTCAGGACTCAGGGACTTGGGAGGTCTGGAAGTTCTTCCAACAGTTTGTCCCCCGACGTCGGACTCCCTAACTTCTTAACCTCTTGAGGCCCATATAGTACAACAATCACTAATCAAAATGGTGACATGTGGCCCCACCGTTGAGTGACACATGTCAGGTCCAAATCGGTTCTAAGGGCCTATCAAAAGTATAAAAACAAGTGACACATGCCAGACCTAGGTAGGTCCACATCACCCTAGGTGATGTCATCATGCCACGTCATATCCGACGCGTCGAGACTTCGGGGATTTCTTATCATCGACACTTTCTCAAAAATATCAAACTATCGAACTTCCTTTTGGTCCATGTCACCCCGGTGACATCATCATGTCATGTCACTTCGGCGAATCGAGAATTCGATGATGCTTCAAATCTACACATTGTCAAAACTCCCGAACTATCGACTGTCAACGACTACTTTCCGTAGCTTCGGGACTTCGACGATTTCTTCATCGCACAACCTCCAACGGATATCCTTGAACATCGAATCACCAAACCACAAGAGAAATCCAATGCTTCTCCTCCTCCTGAATGATCCATGGTTGAGAATAACTCCAAGACTTCGAAGGATTTCACTACTGAACACCCCACAACCCCCGAACTGTCGAATTCCAAATGTCGCTTAATCCGTGAACATGTGTCCCTAGAAATGGATGGTCCAGATTGGTTCTGGACTTTGGTACTTTGGCATTTTTCTCTGTTATAGTTTTAAAACGACTAGAGGGGAGAATTCTAAAGGACTTCTATGCTTAACCTCCGAGCACCTTCTCTAGATATGATGGTTTTGGGGGATATGTCTTCTTCCGAATAGATCCAATGACCCAAATTTAACTTTGTGGCCCAATACCACATATGTCGTGGTTTATCAAACTATTATACCTATTGAGCTTCGAAACATATCCAAGGTGTTCCCTCAGTTCCCTCTTAGCACTTTGTACATCAATTCCTTATGGAATTTGTTCACTCCAAATTCCACATTCATGGCTTATCCATGTTCAGTGTTCAAACCATGGGATCTGATACCAAATTGCAACATCCCTCGATGAGCCAAGACGGGGAAACACCACTACTTTAAAAACAAACTACTCTGATATACATATATATATCTAATGCAAATATAAACAGAGATAAGCATTTTGTTCATACACAGATTCAAGCGGAATTGACAATAAAAACATACATGCAACATATACAGGCAATTATGATAACATTATAACACATGTACAAGATACACATCATAAAATTAACATAGAATTGCTACTTATATTTTTATTAAATCCACCGACTGTGTGCATACATTTCACAAACCTCCCAGCCTTAGACCAAAATGCTCCAAGCTATCAGTAGTGGGTCACCGCTGTGCTGGGACTAAACTCCACCCAGGGTAAAAGAAATGCTAGGCTTGGTTGAGACTATGGAAAGTTGCACAATGAAATAGGAGGGATTCCCTCCAAGGATTCTACTTATTCCCACCACTCATAAACTCTCATTCCCCGCATGCATGTCCCACCCCGGTAATATACACCTTCATTGTTCCATATTCCATCCATTGCTCTAGTTCCCTTTTACGGCTTCAACAACAGGTTGGATGAGGAATTCTCAGAGCTTTGTAGCTACAGCTAGACTCCCTCTAGGAGAAATCACTTGCCAAAATATCTCTTTCATCTGGAGAGAGTTCCTCATAGGCCTGACAACCTTATTCTTCAACCCACGGGCCTGACAATCCGCCTCTTCAAACCATAAGCCTAAAAACATGATTCTTATGTCTATATCTTAATTCCACCAGGTAAGAAGTGTAGAAAAATCAGGTAAGGAAAGGGAGGGCCCAACAAATTACAGAGGTTCACGATGGCAGAGGGTTCAACAATGGAATAAATGGATGACTCTGCACCTACTTAGTGTGTGAGGGAATGGGGCAAAGGATGGGAAGAATGGTCATAATGATGAGAGAAAAAAACCACAATGATAGAATTTCCCACATAAATATGCATGCATCCTGGATGAACCTTGTCTCTCCAAGATATCGTTCCTCTCCACTTGGAGTTTGTTCCTCTCCCCAATGGAACTTGGGATAATAAACTTTATTTCCCAAACTCTAGTAATTTAGGAAATACATTATTATATTCCCTTTGGGTAAGCCCTCAATCTTAGACCATTTTCCTATCCTCTCAAACCCCTTCCCTTTCCCTTCCTAGAGGAGCTTAGTCCCCCATAACTCTTTCTTCCTGGTTGGTCTAATGCAATCATGTATTTTTTTTAATGATCTGCATTATTACATATACAAAATAGGCTCACTGGCCTTAGAATATAGGCTCACTGGCCTAATGAACACATAATCCTCCCAACTTATAAATACTTGTCTCACCATCCTATAAACATCATTATAATTCAACAGGGGCTTGTGCTTGGGGTATTACACAAACAGTCTTCTAGAAATTTATTATTTTAGTATTTTTTTTGTTCCTAAACTTTCGAGGCCATTTTGAGGGCCGAAATGAAGATTTTTTGGGATAGAGAAACTCAATGATAGTCGAAGGCTCTTATTGATCCCCCAAATGAATTTCCTCAATGATAGATTTCCAACGAGCTATCATTCACCCCTAACAGAGATTGTATGCCAACGTTACGCCCATGGGAAGTTGATACACCAAACTAACCAAAATGGGGTCCACAAAATTGTTGGCTTGTCATCTCCTGGGGTTAGGGTTTTGGATTTTATTTATTTTAAAAAGGAATTTTGAGCCTCATTGTAATAATCATATTCTTGTGAATGCAAGTAGCCATCACATCTCTTCTCAGAGATAATATTCCACCATTCTAGTGAGTCTTTCACTCTGTATTTCTACAATTTTATACATTTCACTCATCAATAAAAATTTTGTATTACTATAT
This sequence comes from Picea glauca, assembly GCA_000966675.3. Classification (NCBI taxonomy): domain Eukaryota; kingdom Viridiplantae; phylum Streptophyta; class Pinopsida; order Pinales; family Pinaceae; genus Picea; species Picea glauca. The sequence goes on from JZKD02S1268036.1 coordinate 1,441,491, forward strand.
CTCTATTTTTATGGTTCCATCTCTCGTATATTTTTGTTATATTATTGGATATCTAAGATATCTCTGTACATTTCTTTATTATATCTCCACTCTCTTTTCATGCCAAAAATAATATGGATCAATGGTATCAGAGCATGATGTTCTTGATCGTTTTTCAGTGCATGTCCCCAACGAGGTTCAAGTATATCAAGTTAGATCTTGATCTTATATCTCTTGATGAAAATCTCTCTCGCACACCCAAGAAACCCTCCATGGTGGAAGAAAATAAAAACGACAAAGCAGACGATTCTATTATTTTTTTGATTGAGCAAGCTCTCATGCGAAAGAGGGATGAAATGATGGATAATTTTTCCCACCTCCTTCAATGCCTGCCGATAAAAACCAACATGTATTCATCAAGAATCCACTCTGGAGGCACATCACCTTTCAAGGTACATGTTAATTTTGATATTCATGTATTTGAAGGACAGATAGATGAGGATGCCCTAGAAAAATGGTTAAATCTGCTAGAAGGTTATTTCTTTGTTCACAATTTCTCTGACAGGGAAAAGATTACCTTCACATTCCTTAAGACTCTCCCCCATGTCAAACACTGGTGGGAAAATTACTGGGATAAAATTTTCACATACGAGTCGAGAATATATGGGGTTGAGCCCACTTGGTATTTTTTTTTGGATGCGGTCAAGGAACAATATTACCCTATTGGTAACTATGAAAACCAATACATGAGATAGACCACGCTGTGGAAAGAGAGGGGCCAAGCAGTGCTAGAGTTTATGAATACCTTCCATACCTTGCACACCAAGCTGGGTATCAAAGACTCCGAGTGAAATTTGGTTCTAAAATATCGTGGGGCTTTATATAGATACATCCAAACTGAAATGAATTGTATGGGAATCTCATCATTGGGTGTTGCTTATCGATATGTTGTTAAAATCGAGCATAAATTTAAGTACCAAAAAAAAATGGGAGTTTGGATCTGCAAATACGCAAAAACCAAAGAATAATAAAGACGGACCTAAAAAACAACCTCCTGAAAACCATTCCAAGCCACAGGAAAAGAAGGGGCATGGGAAGAAAAATAAGGACAATGGAAAATGGTGTGATTTCCATAAAATCTCCTGGAACAACACCAATGAATGTCGCTCAAAACAATCATTAGTGGTCGAGATCAAATACAAGGAGACAAACCATGATTCAGAATATGATTCAGAAAATACTGGTAGGAGACAAATCATCGACACAGACCCGACTGCTACTTTCGTGACCGAAACAATTCAACCAAAAGAACCAGAAGATCCTTAAGAGGGGGAGCGCCTTTTTCATTCATAGATGTGGGTGAAGGGGACCTTGCTGCATTTTATTGTTGATAGCGGAATATAGAAGAACCTCATCTCATCAGAGGTCTCAAACAGTTGGGATTGTCGACAACACCACATTCGTAGCCATACAACATTGGGTGGCTTCACCAGAGAAAAGATCTTTGTGTCAGTCAACAATGTCTATTGTCATACAATATTCATCCTTTCAAGGATGAGGTATTATGTGACATTTCCCCACTGTATGTGTGTGAGTTTCTCTTGGGCTACCATATATGTGGAAGTGCCATGCTATCTATGAGTCTCGACTCTGTAGTGTCATTGTTACTCTGTGGGGTCATCTCTACAGGATACCAAAGGTAGTTTTGACTACTGTCCCACCTAAAAAATGTTGCAAGGTAGTATCTCATACTAAAAAATTCATCTTCTTAACAATATGTTCAAAAGGTGGACAAAAGAATACCGTAAACACTACAACCTCAGTCCAAGAACCTTATTTCCAGCAGAAGCAAGTCGACAAGACTGAAGAAAAGTGTAAGGATTCCTTCTACACACTGTCATTTCATGTATCCAGACTGGTTAAAAATTTCCAACCCTTTTAGCCACAGGTTCATGAGATCCTTCAACAAGCTAAGCAACACAACTTCTCTTGCAAGGAAAGCAGCCCATCAAGATGAAGATTCAACAACCACTTTTCCCTCTCCTCCAAGCACTCAACAAAATGGAGAGAATTTATTCCTAATATGGGAGGATTGATCCAGGTGGATATCGGTGGCCACCCACCTATTCCAACTGGCTCCAAACAATCTTCTGGAAATTTATTATTTTTAGCAGTTTTTCAGTTCCTAAACTTCCAGGGCCATTTTGAGGGCCGAAATGAAGTTTTTTTGGGATCGACCACCTCAATGATACCCAAAGGCTTTGACCAAGCCCCCAAAATGAATTTCCTTGATGATACCTTTCCAATGATCTATCATGCACCCCAAATGGAGATCGTATGCCAAAGTTATGCCCCCGAGAAGTTGATACACCAAAATACCCAAAATGGGGTCCACAAAACTGTTGTCTTTTCATCTTCCGGGGTTAGGGTTTTGGATTTTATTTATGTTAAAAAGGCCTTTGGAACCTCAATGTAACAATCATTTTCTTTTGAATGTGAGTATCTTTCACATCTCTTCTCATAGATAAGCTTCCACCATTCTAGCGAATCTTTCACTCTGTATTTCTACAGTTTTGTACATTTCCCTCATTAATAGAAATTGTGTATTATTGTATCTTTGTTTTTATGGTTGCATCTCTGATTTATTTATGTTATATTATTGGATATCTGATATATCTCTATACATTTATTTATTATATCTCCTCTCTCATTTTGTGCCGAAAATAATCTGGATCAATTACAAGGCTACAAGCATAGATCTTATACACTTTTATTTCTCCATTGTTAAGAATAACCCCTCTCTCACCTACCACCATAAGATTCCTTTTCAAATCACCATAAAAGAGGAGTATAAAGGAATTGTTTTCTTCTCTCCATATCTAAAACCTTTTTTATTCAAATGAATATTCTAGCATGATTTGTAGGTTTCTTTCTCAACTATGGTTCAAGAGGAGGAGAGTATAATGTTAAACTAGTCATATCACACCTCTTCATCTCACTCAAGAAATTGAGAAGCCGATCTATCTGGATTCCTCCTCCCGAACTAGTGATGACAGCTTAATATCTATACTCCTTACTCCATGTGATTGATAGAAATATAAAGGGTATCTTTCTCTCAATGGCATAATGAGGGAAAGGTTGTTGAAAACAAGGGTTTATAGGAATAGGGGATGGTCATAAAAATATGGTACTAATTACTTATAGAGTTAAGTAGAATTTTTCTAGAATAAGGGTGCTTCATCTTATCCTCCACCCAATGGATCCATTTATAGCATAAAAATTTGGTTGGATTATTTATGCACAGGGAATAGAAGTTTAATAACCTACAAAACCTATAAACTCGTATAACGTCCCCACTATAATTCCTAGTTTAATTAATTCGTAATGTAGATATAATATATGGATGTGGCCAAGAGATGTATATGCAAATTGTATTTATGAATTTTAATAAATAAAATGTGATGACAACTATTGAGGGGACATGGACAAAGATGGGGGAAGATTAATCCATAAGAGAGGAGTGGTCTAGAAAGGGGGTTTGTATTCATGAGTTTAATTCCCAAATTGTTTTTTGATTTTAATGTTTTGAGTGAACCTTCTATTTCCATTGAGTGTAGAAGAACTCAATCATTGAATGAATGTAAGAGAGTGGGTATGATGAGTCACATCCCATATTTATTGGGAGAATGGGGCTGAAGTACAATCATCTTAGGGAAGACTATAGGTCAAGTAAGAAATAAAAATGGAGGAAAAACTCATATGGTCAAGAGAGAAAAAATAAATAGTGACGGTTTTGCATGAACACCAAGTAGAAAATATGGAAGAAGAGAATTGGAGCTCGAGTAACAATGGAGGGTAAATTTTGGAGAATTTTTGGACTTGAAGACAGAAGAAGCAAGTTTTTTAGGATTGTAGAAGATCCAGGTTGTCAAGCCTAAAGAGTGAACTCCTATGAGAGTTTCACTAGAGAAACAAGTAATTTTTGTTGTTTCTTGGTATTTTTCCTAGCAATGAGATCCCTTGAGTTTCCAAGTAGTGATATTTCTAGTTACCTACACCAAAGATACCCTAATAAATGAATGGGATGTCATATGGACTAAGAGAAGTGAAGAGGTACATTTCTTGGGTTGGGATGGTCGATAGGAAGAGAGATGGTGGAAATCGAGATAGTTGTAGGAGAATGCCACTGGGTTGCGGGATTAATTGAGTTGTGAGTGGAAAGTGAGAGCCACTCTATTTTTTGGATTTCTATCCCTATATCAGGGGTGGTTTTCTGTTGATATTTGGAACAAAAAGTGTATTTTTGGGAAAACTATTCGTCCCAAGAAGTTGGTTTCACAACTATTTTAAAAAGATAATTTTTTTATCTCTTTTATGTGTTGCATTATGAGTTTAATTATTGTGCATTAACTTTGTGTATGAGAATGAATTATATGTTGTTATAATGAGTTATTAAATTCATTCATATGTTATTTCATCATGTTATAGATGCATTTAGATAATAGTTAAATATGTATGATTAAGTAGTTTTTAATTTACATGAATTTATTTAGTATAAAGTTTTTATTTGTATGTGTATTTCAAAAATTAATAATTTTGAGTTAAGTCGGGGAACATTATAGATTGGTATCATATATTTTGGTTCGACACTAGACCTGTATGGGCCAAGGACCGGTGTGAATTTGGTAAAATTTGTTGTTACATATTTTGACTGTGGATTTGGGGAAATTGGGGAAATCAGAGTGAAATACCCATATTGCTTTAGAAACATTCAAGTAAATTTTCCCTCAAACCATCTAAGGGGTGATCAAGGATGTTAATATGCAAAGTTGTAGAGCTAAATATGGCTTGGAAGGACAAATTTTATGTTTTAATGGTGGTTGAAGAAGTTACGAGGGTTTGATTGATAGACATCCAAGATCGTGTTCGATTTCAAGATCAACTACCCAAATTCATCGTAGACTGATCTAAACTGATAAGCTTTTCATAGTTGAAAAAATGGATTAAATCATCAGTTGAGATCCATTTTCGAAGGTTGGAAAAATGGAGCAAAACGACGGTCAAGATCTATTTTGGAGGTTGGAAAAATGGAGCAAATCAACCATCGAGATCCATTTTCGAAGTTGGCATAATGGAGCAGATCGATGATCGATACTTGTAAGCAAAGTTGGGTGAATTATGGTGAATCAACACTTAATATTGTTTTTACTTGGAGATCAACGGTCCAGTTTCATCCTAGTTTTTTGTTGAAAATTTCTAAGTATTGGAATTCGACAAAATTTGTGGGAAAAATTGGTTTTCCAAGAGAGATCATCGATGTTCGATGGTCAGACCGGAAATATTGGTGAATTGTTTCATTCACCAATAGAAATAATCGATGTTCGATGGTCATATCAGTGAGATTGGATAAGTATTTTGTTTTACGAAAGGAAATCGTTAATTGTTGATGGATGTGTTAGCAAAATTGGTGAGGTGTTTGCTTCATCCAAAAGAATTTGACAATCGTTGATGAAGGGAAAAAGGAGGATGGTTTTTCATGCCACATGATCATTCCATGTCATCCATTTTTATATAAAATGATGTCCTATGGCTATGGGTCAGGGCCACAATAGAGTGATACCCTAAAAGACCACTCTCAAACTCAAATCAAGCAGTCAGTTGAAAATAATGACTTTGCAATAACTAACTTTCAAGGGAGAGAGAAGGAAAAATACTTGGATTTTGACGTTTGATGTCGATCCCATGTGAATAATTTCACTCCAGCACTCTTTTGTAACAATCCTTTTAAATCCCCTGCACACAAAGAGACGAGCAACTACCAAGTGGTAGTTATATGATAATCAACAAAATCATGATCATTATGAATTTCATAATAGATTCAAATTATTATATATAACATATACTAAAAACATGAATCAACATATGAAATTGGATGAGAATGAGAGATATTTTATTATGAACATAATAAAAAGTTGGTTACAACCTGTAATCGTTGTGGCACAGTCCTGAAACTAGGCTCCAAGTTCCTCCACCAAAGGGAAAAAATGGTCAACAATACCTCCAATACTTTGTGCTCAAACAAGTCCAATGATTCTTCCTGACAATATAGGGAACACAAATTTTGAAAATAAGGGTTTCTATGTGGAAGGGATAATTTCAAATGCAAGGGAAAAAGGGGATTTGCATGACTAAATTGAAAATGCATGTATAAGGGTGCATTTCTCTGTTATGTTTTTCCTCCATCCCAAGGCTCTAATTTATACTCCTTTTTTACAATTGGAGTAATTATTGATGGGCTACATGAGGTCGAGAACCTAAGGAACCCATCAACTCCACCCAAAAAGTCAAAATTATTATTTTTTTGAGTCATTAACATGTACGCAGGTTGAAAACTAAAAACCAGTGTACATACACGAGATTCTTATTGGAGAAGGCTATTTTGGGAGCAAATTCCAAGGAAAGAGCACATAAAACAAGGCATGTAAATAAGGAACGCACGCTAGGAAATGAGAATAAATAAGTTTGCAAGAAGGAAAAGGAAGTAGCGTGTGGGAAAGAAAGGAAAATCAGCACGACAAAATTGTGGATTAGTGCAAGAAGGTAGTTAGAATGTGGACAAGTTGAGTCCACTTAGAGTTAGGGTTTTTGTAGTCAATGTAAAGGGGTTTTGTCCATAGTTTTGTGTGAATATGATGTATGAGGAATATAGGGGTTATATTACAACTCATGTGTGAAGATCCTATCTTGGAGAACCTTTCTTACTCTCTAGTCTTTGATATGTTTTGAGTCGCAGTACTAGTTTTGGTTGGAGCTGTAGAGCTTGGATGATGTCAGTTTTGGAGCCTTATTGAGTGTAATTAAGGGTTAGGTTGAAAGTTGTGGATCTTGGTGTGAATTTGATCATCCTCACCATTAATAAACCTATGATGTAATGTGCATAGCGCCATATTTTGATGAAGAATAATAAGAAGTAGAAGATCGTTGTGGACGTAGCCCGGGAGGGTGAACCACAGTAAAACCTGTGTTAATGTGTGGAATGTTGTCTCTCATGATTTGATTTGATTATAATTATGTTGAATGAATGAATGAATGAATGAAGATATGCACTTGTTGAAGTTTATTTGCAGTGCATAATAGAATAGCATGATTTTTTTCTATAGAATGAATGTTATTGAATGGATAAAATAGTAGATTTGATGAAATATGAAGTAGAAGAAGTATAACATCCCCACGAGTTCCATCCCTTCCATGATTCCAGACACTTGGGTCATGCAACCACCCATAAGCCATCTCGGGTGAGACTGCATTGTGCACTTTGTGCGTAGTGTTGCCTTATGGTTTAACAGAGGGACCGATGGTTTCTAGGGTTTTGTTGGAGAACTAAGGTAGAACCTAGGTCAACCCATACATCCAACAATTCTTTAAGGATATTCGTGTACATCAACAAATATGGGGTTTTTTAAAGTGTTTTTAAGGAGGAAAAGGGGGGAAATGGTCTTTCAAGTAGGGAAAGGGATGAATCTCATACCAATAAGTCATCGTAATCATTTGTGGTGTCAAGTGACACTATAACATCCAGGTTTCCACATCATCCAAGAAATGATCGATCACTGATGACTGGGAGGATCGAAAAAATTCATGAACAAGTTTAGTTTTCCAAGGAAATTATTGATCATCAATGATCAGGGTTCAGGGAAATATGTGAAAAAATTTAGTTCACTAAGGAAATCGCCAATATATGATGATCTGAGTTCATCGAAATTTGTGAACCTCTTTGGGTTTCCAGGGAAAATTGTCAATTGTTGATAGTGGATGGAGTTTCTAATCAACTATCCAGATTGCTCTCGAGTTCGTGATTAATAGTGGAGATTCATACACAATATTGGGAAAGGTTTAGAGGATCGAAAGTTGTGATTAATCACAATTTTGATATCAAAAAATAAAAAAAAATGGATTAAAATATTGTTATAATAGTAAAACAAACAATTTTCTATGAATTTTATGATTTTGGAAGGTCATCAACATGCAAGGGCATCTTCAGTCCCTAAACGACATTTTTAGGTAGTAAAATCAATATAAATGTGTGTAACTTTGGTAGATAGATGTTTTACTTCTTAAAATGAAAAATCATAGTGACATATTTCCAACGAGATACTATGTGCACAATCAGATCTTGTAGGGAAAGTTATAGATGAAACAATACAAGGTATATTTTTGGCACCAGTTTACTTCCAGAGGGAATATATCCTTTCTCATAAGTCATTTTGAGATGCAAGAGTGGTCTATGGTAATTTTATGGACCATAGAAGACATCTATGGAACCATGATCAGGGGATCAAATTTTGCTCAAAAATTCAAAGTGCTCAGAATCGCTTCAAACCAGACGAGAGTGTAGGTATCGTCGTTGTGAACCCAACGCAACTCGTTTCGTCTCAAACAGACGTCAGGAGCGAGAGATATAGTGATATGTTCTTCAAGTCAAAGAGGTAAAAAAATGATGCTGACTGTACAGTCCGTACAGTCCGTACATTCTGACATGGCAGGACCGTACGACTATACAGAAGTGACATGGCAAGAATTTGTTGGTTGACAGTTGTCGAATCAGATGTCGACACGTGGCAATTTTTTGGGCAATGATTGGGTGCCACGTGGCCCAATCATGGGCTGCCATGTGGCACCCCAGGATTGGTTGGTTGTATGTTAATAAAATGTAATGGGGTCTGTGGGGTTCGACCCCCGGACCTCCCCACCGCATGAACCTTTACAAATATCCACCCAACCGTTGCACCGCCATTTGGTTCGTATTATATATATGTATTAAATTGTATTTAAGTTCAATGTATATGATCGTTGGCGAGGGTTCGGGCCGGGGCTTAGCCCCGGCCTGCGGTCATTTGATTCACATATGACCATAATACATATATTGTAGCCCGATAGTTGTGTTGGTGCGGGATTTTGAAACCTAGACCGTGGTCGTTTTCATTGTCATATGACCATTGCATATATATGTATGCGCGTGAGTTGGCACGTGGTTTATGTTGTATGTTGAGCCACGGTTATATGTTAACCCATGTGACCATGTATGGAGCGCGGGGGGTAGTTACATGGTTTTGTAATGACTTAACCACCTTTGCCAAATGTGCGCTGTCACATGACCCATACGCCCAGGTGCTAGGCGGTTAGGGGCTGGCGCACCCTTAACCGTCCTACGGTTTTCACCTTTGGCGTAGTTTCACCCGGTGCTGGGTTTTCATGCTTAAATTTGCGTGTGAGCTAGGTTCAAGGAAGAAGGGTGCAAATTGTAGATGCAGAGACAACAAGCTTGAAGGGGGAGACTTCCAGGAGGCCTAACTTCTTCGTTTTTCGATCGATTGAGGTGCCGAAAGAGCCCAGAAAGGGATTTTGGGACACTCTGAAGCCATTGGAGCAGTCGACTTATCAGTTTGAGCATTGTAAGACATGTTTTTTGAGCACTTTTGAGAAATTAATATTAATGATCCATTGGAAGTTGGACTAGGAGATGTAGCCCATGAGAGGGGTGAACTCCTTTATCAATTGTTGTGTTTATGTGTTTATGTTCATTGATTATGTTGCTATCTATGTGTATTTTTCATAAGTAATCCCTTAATCTATGTGTTGAAAACTGATCCTTTTTCTTTAAACACATAACATTTACATTGCAAATAATTTCAAGTATTTCAAGTCTTCTTCAATTTTAGATCAAGTTGGTATCA